>JARJLU010018376.1:0-371564 GCA_030272975.1 Sparidentex hasta | reverse complement strand
ATTTGCCTTGGGATATTTAGACTTGTTTTGTAGGAAAGACATTTGAAACTAAGTAAAACCGCACTGAAAACAGGTGGAATCATCACAGCCCATTTGGCAGGAATTCTTCCCTCTTCTAAATTGAAATAGGTATTAAGACACAAAAATGTATATGAGGCTAAATAAGGTGGACATTTCTTGCAGTGCTTTCGGTCTCCCTCTTCACTTCCCCTGTTCATCTTTCTGCTCCACTAACCACTTTCACTCACAGCCCTGCTTCCCTGCTCTCATCTGACAGTATCTGCTGACGAGGGTGAAAGTTGGAGACAGGGACAGAGAACCTTCAATCTATCTGTCCGCCACACTGCCTTCCTTATTCTTTTTTGATACCTTCATTTATTGTCCCCATGAAGCATTGCCACCATGTTCTCCATTAGACATGGCACAAACATGTTACACTAAATCAAAAATATTGACAGTGTTGTTTAAAATGTTATATACTCTGCTCCTGTCAGACAACCAGTAAGTGAGCTGTATCACCCGGCAGCTAGTAAGGAGGCATAGATAGACGGATTTCAGAGAAAGACCTCCTCTTCATCAGTGTCTTCCTCTACCTCTCTGCCTCTTCGTCTATCTATGCCTCCTCACTAGCTGCCGTTCTCTCTTCACTACTTCTTTTTTCCATCCTTGTCGCTGAGAATGAACAGGAATCCCCCAGTTAACCAGTCAGGTTGTCCCAGTGCTCTGTGTTCAGTACCAGGACAGACACAGCCCAAGGTGACTGTATGTAGAACACTCCTCAGGAGATGGGGAACACCTGCTCAGACACACACACATACACACATGCATCAACAGGATATCGTTGACTTTGTTCCCCATCAAAAGTAGCAAACCTCTACAATGAAATTGTAAATTGTCATTGCAGGCAAAGCCTTTTGGTTTACACAAAGAGACAGGTCAGACATGTTTAACCCTGTCGTTTTCCTTGGTTGATGATGCTTTGAGTTCTGATCTTTATCTCCATATACCTTTAAAAGGTCAGTATGGGCCATGATAACCGGTTTATGCAACATTGATCTGCAATTGAACCTGATTGTTGCCAGACGGCGCCCAGCAGGTGGCCTTGAGGCATAATCAATTTATCAGCAACTTTAATCGACAAGGACCTCTGCAATAAAGACAGACAGTGTGTCCTCAGGTAATCCAATAGAGCCAGCCTCTGACACACACGTCTGTCCGTGTCTGTGTCTGTGTGTGTGTGTGTGTGCGTGTGTGTGTGTGTGTGTGTGTGTGTGTGTGTGTGTGTGTGTGAATGTTAACATTTGTGTGAGTCTGTGCCTGTACTCGTTATGTGTCTATTTTCTCCTTCCTTCATGTCTCCATGAGACATAGTACGTAAACTGTGCACCATATTTCATGCAAAAACCCTAACTTTGATAGTATTCAGGCGAGGGAGCCGATACTCCTGTTCTCCACTCTCTCACGTTATTTTTCCACTTTCTGCCCTCTCTCTCTCCACCTCCACATTCACCATCCATATCTTGTTGTGTAGGTGAAGATGAGTTATAGTGGTCACAGCGATGCTGCTGATAGATGAAGGTGAACTCAGCTCCGGCCTGCACCAGGAGACTTTAGAGGACACAGAGGCTGCCATCCATCCTCCCAGCCACCTACATACCGCTAAACTTTGACTGCGCACTCTGTAGTGCATACTGGAATTTCTATTGTGCGCCGTGTAGTTCTATGAAGGGCCTTGGTACACAAACACACTGTAGTATCCTGCTACGCCATACATTGAGAAATTTCTGAATAAACTGTAATTCAGTGTGTCAGACTGTCGAGGCAATTCATTGCTGTGTCTCCCTCAAATGTGATGTGTTGGCAGGAAAGATTATAAACCAGAGGTGCACACTATCTGAGGTATCATCCCCATGCTTCATGCATCAAAACATATTTATGAGTTTACTGTATACAACATGCTTTCAAGCTGTGCTTTTCCCAAATCCTGTGTTGCAACACCTCCAGTTTATTACCCCATTCACAGTCAGTGGCTGGTTGCTCTAATCAACCCGACTGTTAACTCAACATATCCCAGCTTCAGTGTTCGGGCAGTTCATCTTGTCATGGTTTAAAGGACACCCGTTCTGCTCGTATTATCGGTATCCCACTTCTGTGCCACACCTGCTCCTTTATCAGCCACACGATAGCAAGGATGGTGAGCAGTGCCCCTGGGAGAGCCCTGAGTCCCACTTCCTTATCCTGTGCGCCCAGGTGTGGCCCTCCACCACATCCGCTATCGGCAGGAAATTACACGCACCTTAAGCCCATTACCACTTCAAAAGGAACAGGCACAGGGAAGTGGAGTTGGGTCTTCCCATTAGTGCCCTGCAGCATGCAGTTGTGCTGTACCTGTTTCCCCTCTCAAGAAATAATTAATAATGGCAAATTCATTAGGCTGGCAACAAATAGCATATAGGTCACCCAGGGGTCTGATGGTGTAGGTGAAGAAAGGTGCTACATGTAAATGTCAATAAGTCTTATAGCATACACTCTATTGAGCTGTAAATCTATTTCAACAGAAAAGGTGTATGAGAAAAATCCCTCTCAGGATTTATTGCTACTCTTGCAAAAGCTACAGATTAGAATTATTTATTGCTGCGCATGTTGCATTTTTTGACTCATGAGTAGACTCCATTTTCCTGTCACCTGCAGTTTTGATGGCACACCAGAAAGCCTGATTATACTCTCTCTGGTAACTAGATATTTTACCACTGGCTGACATGCACTGCAGTTCAGTATAAAAGATGCATATCCATCAGTGCTGGAAATGTTTACATGTAAATGAATGGATGTGTGAAATGAGAAAATGGTGGGTAGGGAGAGAGAGTTTGAGGCTCCGGGGGAGAAAGTTATCACCGCTGTCAGCAGAGTTGATCTGCGTGTCATCATGGCTGCTACGTTAGTTTAGGATCCATCACTGCAGAGGAAATGTTCTGTCGCAGTCACTATGGAAACAGAATCAGGAAGTACAGACAGTGCTGCCCCAAAGTAGACAGAGCAGGATGGTGAGGACACACACAAAATTAAAATTTCTTCCAAGTGAAGAAAAGAAATAGAAAAAGAGATGCAGAGATATGCTTGGTTGGACAAGCAATGCGATGCTTGACTGAAATGATTAAATTGTATCTGGCGGCTGAAGTGTGTGTCCATGTGTGTGTGCTTGTGTGTTTGTATGAGCACATATGCTTCCATGTGTGAGTGTTTATATTTTGTATGAGTCAGTGCAGAGGAGTTGAAAGCATCCTTGGGTGTCATAAAACATTAAGGTCTTGTACTAATCTGGCTCTCATCTCTCTCTCTGTCCCGGCTAAACTGACTTGCCCCTGGGAGAGCCCTAATGCAACACACATGCTCAACCTGCTAAATATTTCAGTTTGATACTCGGCCCCATGTTGGCACAAGATCCACTTTGACAAAGGTGACATACTTGGCTTGTCATCATTAGGAAGTAAGAATTGAATTATGGTCCTTTTACATGAAGGAAGGATATCAGGACCAGATCACACATATGGCTCTGGTTCCAGCAGTACATGTCAAAACAATCTTCCGTCTTCTTCCAGTCCTCAACTACACCCATCAAACACAGAACAAGGAATGTGAAATCCAAACTTGGATCGGGAAACTTTCCAGTACAGTGTGTTTAAAAAAGAAAAAAAGAAAAAAAGGAGACTTTTCCTGTGCCTATGTATAGAGTGGTCAGTCAATCCATCGGCCCCTCGAACTTCTTTTATTGTTTGACATCCATGAAGGCAAAAGATGGTAATGGGGCTACTGGTCTTGGCACCTTCTGCTATCAGCTGACAGACTGTACTGTGCTGCGCCATAAATGCAATATTTTTCATAAGCAATGACAGTGACAGAAAATGCCTTTGCCCTCAGACCAAGCTCTCTCAGTCAGGATTGTTGGCTTGTTATCTAACTTCAGATAAGCTTCATACCTGTGGGACAGCCAAATGACATGAATGTTTGTGAGGAAGATTTTATTAGCAAAATTCTCAGATTATTGATATGGTTATATTGTTTAAAAATCTATATAGTCTAGATCTATAACCGTCTATATACATTTAATATATTAACCATAAGCTTGTACAAATGAGTAAATGAATCAGTGAATAAATAAGAATTGTGTTTTATAAAAATTGTTTTTTTATGTGTCAAAGAATCCACATGCATTTTGATATTTAACTGTTAGTTATACCACATCAAAACTGTTAAGTTTAAAGGTGCCTTAATTAGAGACACTCAACTGTCTTTTGTTGGCAAAAGCAAGCTGGTCCTTATCTGCTATTACAATTTGGAATTGGCCAGGTTTAACATATAATATAAAGTTCTGTTTATGTACGATGAACAGTAAGGGAGAAAGTCAGCGACATTGATCAAGATGTGCAATCTTCAGCAAAAGGATAAGGTCACGTTCATTTAGGCACAAAGAAGAGGGGAACACAAAACAAAGCCATGTGAGGAGACAAGACTGTAAACATTCATTCACTAGATCACTTTTAGCACAAATTTTGAGAACATATGTTGATCTACTCAGACACTGTGTTTTTGTGCTTGATAGATGCAGGGAGTTCTGTCCTCACTTGAAATTGATAAATTATGTATGATATAATTCCCAGTACCATATTTAAACAGTATCACCCAAAGTGTATTCAGTTTGGTCCATATATCACCAGCACATCACTCTGTACTCTGAGTAAACACAGATTCTCTATGCAAACAAATGTTGACCTTTTCATTATCAAGAAATACTTGCCCCACAAAAACTATAGTTACAGAATAATGTACATGCATCTCAGGACCAAGGACTACTCATTTGCTTTTGTCGTCTGCATTTCTTGTAAGCCTATTTTCTTCCATATCAAGTAAGCGATTCTATAACTGCCAATATACATATATTCCAGCAAGCCTCACATGGTTCCCAACCCATGTGCAATGGAAGAGCTTACTTTTAGCCTTTTACACCGATGTATTTTTCTGCAGGACTTATATCTTCATCTCTCACTAAGATTTTCATGAGTGTCTGGACCCTGAGTCTTTTCATAAGAGGATATCAGCACAAGGCTGAACAAAATAACAGAGATGTGCTGTCTTTGTGTTCCAGCCATTTACAGTATTCAGAATTGCTTTGGGATTGTTATGCATGGTGCAGTTTGCACAAATGCAGATGCTCTCAGTACTCAGTACTCCATAAATCCACATTCAGTTAGCATTGAACAACTCTCAGTACGCACCATTCTACAAAGAAATTGTTAATGTGCCTCTTATTGTTGCTGAAAGATGGTTGAACTTGAACCCTGTATCATATACATTCTCTTTCTTTGGGTGTTGGCCATTTACCCAAGCCTTTCATTATCAGTTACTACTACTTCTATTTGCAGTCATATCATCATGCAGCATTCTAGCACCTAGTGCTCAACTCAAATTGTGCAAAACCTGGAGTCCCCATTCGTTTAATGGAACTGCCTCTCATTCTCTCAATAAAGAGAAGCATCAGCATCTTTCAGCTGGTCTGCGGGGCTCATTTAAAGGGCCTCGGGCACAAGATGCTTTATCTCTCCACAGGCTATGCTTCCTGCTGATAATTATCCTACAGGCTTTCGCATGACAATCCAACATTTTCTGCTCAACAGTGAGTCGCCTGTGGATTCTCCATGATTCTTGTCTTTGGGGGGATTATGTGGGGGTGTTTCAGTATCTGCCTGCAGGAGTTGCTGGTGTAGAGGATGCATTATAATGGTCTGTAGAGAGGAGTAGATGATATTAACACCTATCTACATCAGCATTAACCCCAACAGCCAACTGTGTCCATTGTTCATGTCCCGGAGACGAGACTAATTAACATTAGATGTAAATAGACATCTCTTTCATCACATCAGCATTGTTTAAAGGTTTATAATTGAGAGACAGGTAAATCAATTAAAGTAATGCAGTAGGCTGATGTCCCCATGTTTTCATTTGGCAGTAGATGCAGTCTATTGGGGATGATGAGATGATCCTGCTTAGTTGTCTTATGCTAATTTCTGTGTTATTTATTGTTCCTGGCACATGTTAGTGCACTTAGATGTCTTGGCAGAGAATTTCTTTCATTGGGCAAATGTTTCTTGTTTTATCTCCAATCTGAGCGTATGTTTTTGCCTTTACTTCACTGAGGGTCTGTGGTTGTGCCTGTTCCTACAAATTTCTGTCTCAAATCTAGTACTTAAGTCTGCTGCTTTGTTTAGGGGTGATTGTTAAAATGTCTACAGCCACAACATTAAAGGAGTAACAAGTGAAGTACTGAACAGTGTTCTGCCGGGAAACCTTGGGCGCTGGGATTCATATGTATCAAGTACACCGCCACTGGCAACAGTACTCCCTGATGCCCCATCCCCAATGCACCCTGCCAAACCCCAAAGCTCGAGGTGAGTCCCTGGCCTCCAAATTCCTTTAGTCCCAATCTGATGAGCATCCATGGGCGATCCATGGAGACTCAAAGGATCTGCAACCCTGCCCAGGCAGGTAAGCACACGTCGTGTAGTGCTATTGCTATGATGGGGTGTACTTGGTCTCCAACAGTGTTTGAGTGGACGATGCCTGTCAAATGGCATCCAGATGAATACTAGGACCAAGCAAAACATAACCTGCTTACAGAATGTTCAGTGTAATTCACTTAATCTGTCTTTTTAATGTTGTGGCTAATTAGATAGGCTTGGTGTTGTGATGTCGTTTGAGACAGGCTTTTACTTTTCTGTGTAGATTTGTATCAAGGATGTCACCAGAGCTGTACCACTAGACCCCTGCCCAGGGCCTTTAGTGGCAGATCTTTAATAAAGAGTGAGCCTCCTGGAGTGTTAGTTATGTTTTAGCAAGGAAAGATTGGAGGTTTGAGGGCGTTGTAGCAAACAGTCATCTCTCTCCTTGCTCTCAGTGGGAGCTAAGCAGTGTGATGGATTAGGCATGAGGAGTGTCCATTGGTTTAATGGCAGGTCCAAGGCAGCCTGAGGAGATGGTTTTAATCATATTTGCCTCCTCATTACCCTCCCGTCTGCTGCCTTAGTGCTGTGCTGGGATATCAATGGCAGCCAACTGCCCCCCCCTCGCTCATAGAAGAACAACACATATCCAAATACTGAAAGCTATAAACGCTACCCATGAACGGGGGCCATCTTAGAAAGCTTTACTGTGTTTAAAGACGCTGGCAAGGAAAGTCAGCAACACAGACAAAAGCTGTAAATACACAAATTTCCCTTGATACGTTTAATACACTGTAGATAGTACTGGTAAACTTGTTAACAAGGACACCCATGAGATCTCCCTTGTTATACTTGATGTAAACATGGTGATTGTTATATCTAAAGACAACAGCCACATTTTGTTATCTTTACAGCAACAAACATTTTGAAATGTAAGATATTTTGATGCCTCAAAAAGAAAGTCATCATGTATTAAAATACAAGGGGAGTTTTTTGTGGTTCTGAATTAGCATTGAGGAGCGGTGGCTTTTCCATAATAAGCAGAGAAGTGACCTTGACAACAGCGTATTGGGGATAGACAGCTGGTTCTTATCTCCAAGGAGACCTGCTGGAAGTCTGCTGTGTGACAGTGATGCCTATCATTCATTTAGCCACGACCTCGTCCTCCTTCACCAACATCCCAACAAATACAGTCTAACAGCATTTAAAACTAGGTGACAAAAGTGCCTTTCAGTGCTTACATATATTTAAGCAACAGCAGAAGATGTGCCTACCTCTGTGAAAGTCAGATAATATGCGTAGCACTGTCTGTCTTCCTTCAGTATCCCTCTTACTTTAATTGCACCAGTAAGCCTTCAGCTGCTTCATTTTCTTTTTTGAGAGGGTGGTTCAAACAACCCAGTTGATTATTGCAGCCCAGGACCTGGCTGTTTTTTGGTTTTGGTGCTAATCAAAGTTTGTTGGGCGACTGCGATGTGGTTTTGGGGCATGAGGAGTTAGGTCTAGTGCTGCACATGTAAAGCAAACCATAAAAAAAGCTCAATACTGAAAAAAACTAGTAGCCGTTTTAGCTTGCTATCTTCCCTGTCATATCACAGTTGTCAATTTGGATTTACTGTATATCCCCTAAATTTTTTCTGTCTCCCTCTTAATCTTGTCTTCCTGTATTTTCAGGGAGTGCTTCAGTCTTTCAGGCCCCTTCTGTCATTTCTCTGTGGCTTTTTGTATTTTTATTGAAACGTCTCCCTGCTTGTTGCCGTGAGCAGTGTGAGGGGGCTAATTGCATTTCGAGCAACCTTGTTAATGACAACGTTGTAATGGCTTTCAGCTATTATTGAATTGACTTTCAACATTGCCATTTTAGTTTACACAACTGCCATTTGCTTAAAAGCTTTGCCTCTGTACTTCTGGACAAGCTGGCATGGTTTAATATGTGCATGTGATAACAGGTTTAATGTTGTGAATAAAATGAGTTTCCAGAAGACTCCATGGGAGCAGATTTTTCAAGTATGTTTTGGCATCGGTGCAGTGCATGTTATTTTATAAAGTGTGCAGGTGTCACTGCTGTTTGTCAATAGAAAATGTTCTTTAGGGGATAAAGACTTCACCTCGACCAGGCATAGCAAGACTTCCCCAAGATAGCAAGTCTCTTCCCCATATATGCACTACGTGTGTTTGTATCGTTAGCACTTCAATCAAAGCATTTATGCACTTAAAGTATCCTTGATAAATAGCAGTTACAATCCAGTTGTTCCTGTATTTCTTTTTACTCTATCCATGGTAATATATCGGGGTTTCTCTCTTGTGACAAATGTACTTATTGTAAGCTGCTTTGGACAAAAGGGTCTGCAAAATGCCCTAAATGTAAAAACCCAAAAGTACTAAAGGTCAATTAGAAGAGGTTTTGTAATAATGGATGAGATATAAAATTCAACAGTAATGAAATCAGTAAACATATTTGCATTTTTGCCATGGTTTTCCACAGATTTTGTCCTTCAGCTTCAATTAAAACAATTATAATTATAATGGACATGCACATTGAAATATTCTGTATTTCTTCACCCACCATCACGATCTTCACTTGCATCACACTCTGTTAAACTAATACACTGATGCATATTAGTTCCACCTTTTTGCCCAAGTGCTTCATTGTGCCAGTATTTATATGCACACACTCATCCACAGGTACTCAAAACAACTTGTATTATGAACTGCATGGCTAAACTTCAGTGCAATAAACCGTGAAAAGAAACGAGGAGCTGAAATAATGATTACTTTAATCACTCTGTGACTCCTCCAAGACAATCCGCCATCGTTCTGAAAGACTCGGTTCATGTTCTCACCTCTCTCCCACGCTGCTTCCAATTCTGTTTCCTTCAGTAATTGATGAAAGAAGAGTTTTTACTGTTAAAACTAACTAAAACATATCTTTATATCACCTTTTTACTTAGATTTAGAAAAGATGTCCTTTCATGAACAGAACTAGACCACTTTTGAATCTGCATAAAAAAATCTCAAAACCTTGAAGGATGTCAATGTAGTATTTTAACTTAGACTGGATTTGAACACTTTCTGTGTTTATGTGTATGTGCATTTTTATATGCAAGAACACTTGTGTGTCTGAGTGTGTGTTTTTGTGAGGGCATACTGTTGCTTATGGTGTTGAGTGTGTGTATGTGATTGACAGTGGTGCCTGTTGGGTGTGACAGTGTGACAGAGCGTGCTGATCCCTCGGCTGGCCCTGCGTCACCACATTTCCCCCACTGCACTCCCTTCATCTTCAGCTCAGTATTTATCTTACTTTTCATTCCACTGGGCAAATATGTCTAGGTTGTCTTAACTTCCTGTCTTTTTGTTGTCCTCAAAGTGTTTTATCGCTATTAGCCATCTCAGTCTAATCCTTCTCCCTCATTCCTTGTCACCATGGGAGTGCTTCAGTTTTCCCTGTAGAGGACATCAGAGAGAGCACATATTAGGATAGTTTTACCGTGTTCATCCTTGCAAACTGGTTTTGTTCATGAGTGAGGATGGACGGACAGAATTAGGGAGAGAAATATTTGATCGTCGGAGCCAAAAAAACACAAAGAGGACCGCCAGTTTTCCGAGATCACAAATGCTGCATCAGAGCTTCAACAGGAGTCATTCACTTGATCTGTTCTTGTCGAGCGGTTGTCAGCTTGGCTCTTTCTTTCCAATTGACTAACCATTCTTTCCACATGCCGGACAATTTAAGGCTTCACTGATAAGATGATGGGCCTCAGGTGTGTCCAGGTCTAAAGCTGGATTTATTCTTCCACATCAGGGTGTTGCAGAGGCTCCTGGAGGTGCTGTCAGATCTGATGTGCAGAGCCCCCCCCCCAAAAAAAAATACAATGATTCTACTGAGATACCACATGAAAGACTCGGTAGTTAGTGTTTTTAGTTACAGTAATCAAATGAATGTTTTAGCAAAGCTGTTTGAAGTGAGAACAACAAAGCATGATTACTTTGGGAACAAGATGTCCCAATCAAGTGTTTTTTTGGTTTTGATCCTTACCTGAGTCCTGTAGTATTCAGTAACTTACCATACTAAGTCCAATCTGGTACTTTGATTGACCTAAAATAACAGCTTCCCAATGTGCACTACAGCAACATTTAACAATACAATGTGACCACATCTTCACATCATCTATGTAAAAACGTAACATGCACACATGCCAACAATCATTCCAAGTCTTTTACTAACATATTTAAAGAAGGATGTCCAAGTTTTAAGAAATATCATCCATTTTGCATTTTAATCTGTGTTTTAGATGTTCTGTTGGTTTGATCTCAAATATCAGTTTGTGCCAGCAAATTGTAGGTGGCAGCAAATGTCATGTCATGTCATGTCATGTCATTGTCCGTAACCGCTTATCCCTAGGCAGCAAATGTAAGTATATCAAATAGTCTTATTTGATGACAGTCTTTAATATAATGACTGGGCAGACTCAGGTCAAGCCCATTGGCAGTTTTGCTCCAGTGCTCCTTGATACGGATATAGTCAAACCAAAACAAACATTGTGCCCAAAATTCTCAGTATACATCCATCCATCCATTATCTGTACATTATATGTACGCCGCTTAATCCTCTGTAGGGTCGCGGGGTTCTCAGTATACATAGTAAAAAAAAATGTGTAGCAGCTAGTGTTAAATTTGTCAATACATATTGATTCTGAATATTTAAAATGGTGTCAAAGCCTTGTCTCCTGTAGGCTAACCCCCTTCGGAGCTATAAGACATAAAGAATATCAGACAGCTGAGTTAATAGAAAATGCTTTTGCTAAGGTCAGAAGTACATTTAGATGCTGTTGTGCTTTATATTTCAATAAAATCAACAGAAGCTACCACGGCAGGCCCTCTGGATCACTAAATAGACGGACCAACTTTGGCTTTAAAAGCACTCAGAGGGGATAGTATCTTCCTACAGCCTCCTCATCCTCCCCCGCCTGGAGCTGTCCTCGGTTCTGAATTAGACATTCTCTTAGCAGTCACTGTCACTCTTTCACCAGCCCCGAGGCTGTTGTGTAGCCGTTCTGCTACACTGAATTCACAAGTGGTTTGTAGAACCTGTGTCACAATGCTGGCTAAAAGTTTATTTTTTTTCTTTTTATGTGTATGTTTTAAAGGACAATAGATTTTGAAAATGTCTCGCTGGACTTTACACTGACAGATCTTCCACAGGCTGAGGGTTTGGTATTGGTGGTCATCCCTATAAGGGGACTGATGATGTTTGAGCTTCATGTAGAAAGCTGTACCAGCATTATTCATAGAAGCAGTTTTTCTAATGTGCATGATTTCGCACTGACCCACCTTACATGGGCAGGCAGTTTGGCTCAATTTGTATTCATTTTTAAATATAAATAACGATCAACAGTGAATATGGGAAGCATGACTCATGTTATATCTTATTCAAGCATTTTTCATTCCACTTAATTCTCCACTTTATTTTAGTTTTTGCTCATAAATTACTTTGAACTGCTCACCTTATGTCCTCTCAGCCTCTTTGCACATCTGGTCTCTGTATTACATGCACACTGGACAGTTCAGCCCGCCTCTCATGTTTTTATTTCCCTCTCCCTCTTATGTGTCTGCTTTTTGGACTTACTTTGTCAGCAGTGTTACAATGTTTTATAGAGTTGCCCAAAAACGCACAAACTCACATTTGGAATTTTTCCCCTGTGATTCCGTTATCACAACTGCAGGTGAGCCCTGTGCGGAGGAGGCTTGTTGTTAATGACTCAGCCTGTTGAAATGATCCAAACCAACATGGTACCAAACCAGGAGGAGTTACATGTTTTTAGAAAAAAGTGGCATAAGTACAGTGGGCCTACATTAAGAGAGAGAGAGAGAGAGAGAGAGAGAGAGAGAGAGAGAGAGAGAGAGAGAGAGAGCACACAGCTCCAAAAACAGTTCATTATTTGACAGCTGACATTGATATTTAGCCACAAAAAAATGTATGTATGGGAACCCTATCCTATTTACTAGTAAATGTTTTTTGTTACATAATGACAGCTATTTCATTACAGCCAACCTTTACCAAAGCTAACAAAAATCAAAAAGGAGTATCTGAATCCTAAAATTGATAATCGGACATCTACCTAACAAACAAATCAATATCTATGATCAGTACCTAAAATAAATGATTAAGATGAATGCAATTGAGTAATCAAATACTCAGGTTCAGCTCTAAAACATTCACAAGTAACAAGTCTGATTTGTTTTGCTACTTCACTTCATTGCATGTGAATTCAACTCAATGGCTTGTGAATCACACGCAGCTCCAGGAGGTATGACTCAGTTTTGGTTCTCTCTCTCTCTCTCTCTCTCTCTCTCTCACACACACACACACACACACACACACACACACACACACACACACACACACATACGCACACACTGGCTTGACTTTACCCGCTGCATCCTCCAACGTCATGGAAGATGAAATTAAATAGACAGATAAATGACATATAAACAAATCATTTCTTGTACAGTTGAGAGACATTGAGTGTAAGTTCAAGCTGCTTTGTTAACCAAAATCCAGTATCCAGTTAGCGTTGTATACAAGTAAAGCTGAATTGCCACAGAGAGAAAGAGATGGAAGTGGAAGAGCATAACACAATGTACTGCCACTTACTATACATGAAATATTATGTAATGAATTAAATAACAAAGTTTTTGATTTAGGACAATTTACAATTTACAGCACTTTAAGATTTGAGAAATCTGTGTATCCTCATGCCTAGAATAAACATATATTTTAACTGACAACTGCAACAAAAACATATTCTGTTTCTAATTATTCACTTTTTCATTGTACTGAAGTTTTTTTCAATATTCGTCCCCAATGACTGTTCAGAAATATCCAGGTATGTTTTTATTACATGTTAGTCTGACTGTCACACTAAAAGCATTGACCTTTAGAACTCATTTACATGTAGTTTATTAAGATTTTGTAATATTTACAATAACATAAATGGGACATCATGTTTAACATTAGCATTATATTGAATTACAAAATCCTCCACAAAAGGGATAATCTCCTGATGTCTCACAGCTATACATTGTGTGCTCTGACTGAATAAATCAGTTGAGGATGCACAGTCTAGCCGGAGGCCTATGTAATTATTTGTCTCTTGCTTCTAGTCTTTATTATTAAGGTTTTGTAGAGAAGTGCACTGAAGGTGAAAATAGGAACATTTGTTATTAATATTTGTGTGAGTGTGTATGTGCGCATGTGAAATAGTAAGCATTAAGCAATTATTAAAAAAAGCAACGATCCACCAAACCAGTTTCTGAAAGCTGTCATAGTGGTACATTTGCTTCTGAAAGATATTGTTGGTTTGAATATTGCATTGTAGAATAATTTATTCAACATGAACTCCAAAAATGTAGATTACAAGACACTGAGATAATATGCTACATCTGTTAAACCTTCAGATAATTCAGTCCTGCTTTGAAAGAGACTCCCCACCTTCCTCTCTCCTCTCTGCCTTTCACTCCAGCATATGTACAACTCACTAATTTAAGATAATCTACTGCTGAAGTAGCATCTGGCTTTTACTTATATATAAATAAAATTGTGTCCTAGAAAAAAATATATAAATGAAAAACATGGGCAAGTAAACAAGACGGAAGGATTAAAAGAAAATGTTTAAAATTCCTTGATATACTTCTGATCATAGCTTGAACAGCTGGTTTATGAAAAGAAGAAGGCTAGTCTTGTCAATGATACCACTCGTTTGGTACAAAAACAGAAGTAAATGAAGACATTTTGTTGTTGCTGCTGTCTTTTTTGTAATATTGAAGCTGTCTGTCAGTTCCTCTGTGTGTGTGAGAGTGTGAGAGAGAGCTTGTCTTTGTATGTATTTGATCTGATTATGAAACACATGTCAATATTTTATGTCCTTCAGGATATTAAGCAGCGTTTTAAGAGAGTGTCACTCGCAAAAAATGAAGCTGAGTGGACACTCTTAATAACTGTTTGTCACACAAACAATATCTTTGATGGAGGACAGGCTGTTAGATAAATGAAAACAGCTGACAGGATGAGGGGTTTTAGGCTGTTGAGTGCATAAGCATGAGGGTTTGTACCTACATTATATATAGTGAGCACTTCTAACTATTGTGTCTTTTTGAATACTGTAATCAGACTAACCAAAGCCTGACTGCTCATTATGGCTGATTCCCTGAAAGACAGAAGATTCAATGACACAGATTGTGGAAAATAACAAGTTAGCATTTCGTAGTGTAACATAATCAGTCCTTCGGTGAGTTGCCATGACAAAATGGGTTGACTAGCGGACAAGGGAGGATGCCACAGTCACAGCTCTCTAATCATTTACCTCCTCTTCCCTCTTCCTCATCTTTATTTTTCTCACTCCATGACATATCGTTTGCATTTAATGGTTTTATATTTAAAAAAAAATGTACTTTTGCTCTAAAGACTCTAGCACTTACGGCAGATACCTTATAGTGGTCAAGACTGTAACTCTTGCAGAGAGGAAACCATGGGAAAAGGTGATAAAGAGAAGGACATCAAGAAAATACAGGCCAAACAAAGATAGGTCAAGGGTATGATAAGGAGAGGGTTAAAATGGGGGACAGGATAGTCAAAAACAAAAGAAATCCCTCGTGGACAGCTGTGGGGGAGGTTAAAAAGAGAGAGTAGATGGGAAGGAGGATGAGACTTGCCGCTACCTCTCATCCACTGTCTGATCTGTGGGTGGCAGTGATGACTGATGGGGGACCACTCTAACTGAAGGTCATATCTGAGGCCCTGCCATTTTAGACTGCCACCGTTACAGGGGAAAGGATAAATAAAGCTCGGATTGTCGTGTTTATTCACCCAGCTTCCTCTGTGGCTTTGTCGATGAGAGACAGAAATATGAGGAAGAAAATGGCAGAAAGGAATGCCAATAGATGATTCAGAGGTGTCAAAGTAGGATTTATCTTATCATACATATTATTTTTTTCCCCCACAAAAGACATTCATACACTGACATGCTCAGATTAATTTTCAATTTAAATAACAAAGACTTGATCCTTCTTGTTAGTCTGTCTCCCATCTTTTAATACAACACAACTGATGCTTCAAATCACATAAAATGCCATCCTGTTATTTAATGATTTATCTCTTCTCCAGACACTGCCACAATAGGGGTACTGAATGATTTAAATGAAAGGATAGATCATCTTCAAATCCAGCTGAGTGGGATTTTGGTTATCAGTATGATTATTTTTAAAATAGAGAACAGTCAGCGGTAGCAATTACATTACCATTTGTCATCAAATGATGTACAGCCCAAATGGGGTGCAAACAAATTCCTGGAGGAACATGAACCACAACAGAAAGCATGTTTCTGCATTTGGGTTTGCCCAGATTGTCACAAGGCTTAAGGACAGCAGTCTGTCACTGCTCCAATGTCCCTGCAGTCTGGCTGGGACACAGAGCTATTCGTCTGGCGCTGGAACCAGAGCTGGAGCCGGAGGTTCAGACGGGGTTGTTATCCCCTAGGCATGGCAGAATTCTCATGGCCAGACGACCTCATTGCCCAGACTCTAATATCTGATCAAGAACCATCTGCTGAGGCTGTCCGAGCCGACACTCTCCTCATGCCCCCGACCTCTCCAAGGAGAGCCCAATGGGAGATCAAGCTATTAACACGCTATTAGGATGATTCTGATCGCCATTTGAAAAGAATTACAGCACAATAAAAATATATTATCACCACAGGATGGCATTTTTGCTGCTACATACATTTTAAGAAGATATGGGGGTCTGCTCACCCCTTCTTGCTCCCCTCCCGTGGGTCCTGTGTCACCCATTCCTCTTAGCTTCGATGGTGAGCATATGACCTGCCATTTTCAAATCTTTTAGATCTACACCTCTCCCCCAAAAAGCTGTTTGCATTAAAACTGAAAATTTGTCTCTGTTATCATTTTCATTCCTATTATGGATTCAGTTTCCATGTAATCATTTTGTTTTTAGCAGAGTAGAGCTTATGTGAAATTCATGTCCAGTGAAGAAGTGCTATCATTATGATCTCGCACAGACTGAAGACTGTTTATGTAACAGCGACAAGATGATTTTATGAATGGACATGTGGGTGGATAAGCATGTATGCATCATAGAAAGTGTGTCGGTGTCAGGCGTGCAGCTCACATGAAGTTGTAATGCAATGCAAACAGTTTCTGTTCCTAGTGTGTCGTGAAGCACCACTCGCCAGGCCTTGATAACAGTTGGTTAATGGGTAATGTGCCACACAAGAGTGATGTTGCACTTTCTGTTTTCATTTTGTTGCTGTAGTGCAGTAATTAATCCAGCTGAACCCTTTGTGCTCACAAAATAAATGCTTTCCATTTTCATTAATAGACAACTCATTAGTACATAATGAGCAAGAAGGCAGCAGTCCCCATGCTCCCTGTGCAGTATGTAGCAGATGAGCATGCGCTACACTCAGCTAATTAAAACCTAGAATTGTGTTCTGTCTTCTTTTTTTCATCTGTGGAAAGAGCTCAGGCATGAGCTTTTAAAAATATTAGTTTAATGACTCATGTCATCTAAGTGTTTTACATAGCAGGGAATACAAAAAGAGTCATGTTCACTATATTTAGGAGTGTATGTACAGCAGGTCCCACAACAACCTGCTATTGCAAACTGCAAACTGCATAGTTAACAATATGACAGTTTGATTACATGTTTTAAGTTAAAGTCCAGTTCTAGTAGTGTCAGAGCTTCTACTGTCAATGGTGAAACACATTTTTAAATATATTCCTCCCTCCTCTATGTCAACACACTTACGGGACCCCTCTTTAGAAAAAATGCAATATTTTCATCAAATGGTGAAGAACTGGTGAATAAGGCTGCACAAAGTATAGTTTCATAAGAAGTTTATTGGTATATGTGTTGCACATTGGCTGTAATAACAACACCTCTTCATTCAGCAGCTTTGTCAGTGGCCATAAGCTTCAAACTATGGCGATCCCCTCTTGCATCAGTTTTGCAGATAATTCACTCCTCGATGAAGTTAGTATTAATAAATGTGAAACATCCAATTAGACTTTTGAAATAAATACAAACATGGCATGTTATGACTTTTGGACGGTTCGATTAGGTTTAGGCTCATATTGTTTTTCAGTTGGGCAAGTTGTAATTATTCTTTCATGTTAGCTGGTTGGAATGGAAACTGCTTCTTCTTCTTGTCCCAGAGCAGCTGATCAGTGATGTGAATTAATTGTTTCTTGTCTCCCATCACTTCTTTTTTAAATTAAGAAGTTTCTGTTCGAATTTTGCTTTCCGTAACTGGTTTCTAAGACATTCCTTAGAAATGCAAAACATTACGTGAATAGAAACATGGCTACTGGTTGAATAAGAATTTTCGCTTAATTCTATCAACATCATGTATGATTTCAAATTATTTCATTTGATATGAGCTGTACCATCACTAAGTCCTCCTTGAATCATTAACATCTGGGTCATAACTGACTTGTGTACCCATCTATCACATAGCAGTTCCTATAGTTCATAACTTCAACTTAGGGCTGTCACTGTCCAGCAGTGAGTGTGATTAAGAGACAAACAGCTACAGTGTTTGAATTCATCCTAATTACATTATCGAGATGATACATCAATAGTGGTTAATCATGTGACGACAGCCACATTTGTTTCCAGTGCAGTCTGCACACTTTACTGCTCACTTGATTCTACATACAAGAACATGCAGCTACGTTTCTGAATGTACTTAGTTGTGTTTAAACATACATTCATACTCACACTGTGATGATATATTCATTCATGTATATTTGCAGCATCTTCCTTCCAGTAATGATCTGGTTTTCATTTGTCTTGATAAAGCGATGATTAGGATTCCTCACTTCATGATGGGGATAAAAATCGAAGGCAATTTCTGCCTGTAATTAAAACTATTCCCACAGCGGACTGCTGGAAGGCCACAACTTTGAGAGGTCAATAGAAGACAGTTTTCCAATAGCAGTCTAATTCAATCAGTCTGGGCTGCATTGTGTATGTTAAGGATTGCGTGGTGATTCCTTAACCCTCACATATGCTCAGCGTACATTTGCAGCACAAGAGAGCCAGCGTGCCTCTACAGTCTCACCTGTGGTCCTGGTTATTCATCATCTGTAATAGACCATCTGCATAATAGGATGCCAGTGACTGCTGTTGGTTTATTTAAACTAATAATGTCTCCAAAACTGTGGTTTTAGTGTGATGTTTTATGCTAATTAAACAACTTTTTTGTTCTGTGTTCACATTATCTTCCATGTGCATTTACGAGTTATGTGACCTGAGAGCATCTGATGAGCTCTGAAACTCAAATGTATAACCTTTAGAAATGCAAAGCAGCAAACAGAATATGAACTCTGTTTCCCTTAATAACATATAGTTTTAGAGATCTTACAGTTTCCAAAGCACAAATCTAACCCTTAGAAACAGCTTCTGAACATCATTGTAGATTATTTGTGGTCTGAAATGTGAATTAGGAAAGATGTGTGGAAGAAGAGGGGAAAACAAAGACTCAAAGCCTCTCTGATGACTATCATCGTTAACTAAAGTTAAATCCATCACACAATGTTTATGGCTTCAATCCTGTCTTGTGCAGGTGTGCCAGTTCCTCATCCAGACATGCAGTGAGAGCAGGAAGAACAAGCTCATTGGTCACAAAATAGAGAAAGCTTTTCAATCAAGTTGAAGCTTGCCTTGCATATAATGTCTTATATCGCAATGCTCGCTTGAGACAGATGGTACAAAATATGCCAATGTGTGCAGAAAAGTGCTGACAATCACGAATGGTAGAAGGTGTCTGTCAACTTTTTCAACACAGCACTTTTTACATAGTTTTGCAACTTTTTTGTTATTTGTCATGTGAGGGTATATGATTATAAAAACTAAACTTATACGTGATAGAAAATCATGTATTTTTTTTTCTCTGAGAAGTGTATGGGTGTCCTGAATGGGACTGTAGACTAAGCAGAACTTTGTTGCTATAGAGTGACCATGTGGCAACATCTGACATCACAAAGTAGCAGAATTAGTATGCAGTCACCGTTAATGATTCTTTCATTTATGATCTTTCTACAGATCCAGAGCATTGGTTAAACCCACTTTCAGTCAGTGTCAGTCAGTGGCATAAAAGGCACGCCTTACTTATAGCATTCACTAATTCAATCAGAGAAGCCTCCTTATCCTTATTCCAGTATACAATTTTTATGTTATGATGTTCTTGTTTTTTCACTGGTTTATCAGCTTTCTATGCACTGGACCAAAAACATAGTCCTTGGATAAATAGATGTCCTTTTAATGGGTAATGAATGTTATGAACCTCAGCACAAATATCCTGTAACCATGTCTGATTAGCTATTAGGGCCTCTAAAATGATTTTGTCTGTGTTTGCCTCTTGACTTGTTTTTACCTGCTATATAAGAGTAATGCATTCTATTACTGTTACTATTTCCCTGCATCTCACTCTTCCCATCTTTTATCTTGTGCCCTCTTTGGCAGTGAGAGGCTACACTTCCAAAAAGTAAAGGAAACACTTTATTGATGTTTGGTTTGGAAATTCTTCTTAAAAATATAGCTTTTAGTCTCCTCGGGCATGCTTTTGGGCAGTCCCAACTTTACTGGGCTTGCACCTGTTTTGACATATGGCCTGCTTTACATAATACTCAGACCCACAGGATTACTGCTGTGGGTGCACGGGCACATCAAAACGCCACTCACATATCCACTGCAAATTAGTCTCTAAATCTATATAAGCCGCTCATAGCTGGGAAGATATACGGTAATCAATGACGGAGGTTTTCTTTACCGTCCTAAACAGCAGAGTTATTTATGTGGGCTGACACCAATCACTGTTGTGTCTCTACTCCAACCTAACACATTCTAAATATGGAAGAATTGCTTTCTTTTGATTATTTATTATCATCAAACTAGAGTGTTATATATTCTGTCTATCCTTATCAAACAGTGTAGAGAGCATATTAACAAAATTTCTTCATATTTCACCCCTACCCAGTATATTTATATCAATGTGAACACAGAAAAGTGAGACTAAGTGCATCACCCTGCTGTTTACTGTGTGTTTACACTGTGTGCATGGGGCAATTCGTTAACCCACAGTTTTGAGGCTGGCTACATCAACCCGCAGAAAAGAAATACCGCTGCCACCAATGTAACCGAGCATCTTGGGCTCACCTAACTGAGCTGGTACAATAAGAAAATAGTAAGTGGGACAGGGTGATGTCACATTAGTGAATTGAGCAGCAAGAAATTTCCTTTCATTTCCTTTCCTGCATTTTACTCCCCTCTGCTCTCTGGGGGGGGCCTTTTAAAGGTCCCATATTATACTGTTTTTCATCAATTTCGCACAGCTGTCAGAGGTCCAACAACACAGTATTCAATATGCATTTCCCCAAACCCATCTGTGGTCCTGAATTTCAGCTGTTTAAAAGTCGTACAAGTGAGCTCTCCTGAGCTCTACTGAGAGCAGGCTGTTTCTGTGCCTGCACCTTTTAATGCTAATGAGCTCCGTCTGTCAACGCCTACTTGGAGAGCCTTGCCTGCTACACGTCCCTTTCAGGAATACGATGCCTCTTACGCTAGCCTCTGTGGCTACAGCAGGATGTTTCAGAATGGTTAGAAAAAAATGTTAGTTTGTTCGTATGTGTTGTTACATTTACTACCATGTAGCTAATGGCTAACAGCTAGCAAAAGCTGTGTTTGTCTCCAAGAAAGTCTCTAAACTCTTGGACACTGTTCATATCGTCTCTGTCTCCAGTCTACATGTTTCCAGACTTTTTTATGTGACAGCCAAGCTCCATCATATTGAGCAACTTACAATAATAACTTGTCACTAGAGAGAAACACCAACATATCAGCATTGGTGGAATAAAAAAATATAGAAACATCTGTCAAGCCCTCATGTGAGGAGCATAACTGCTATTTGCATAAGTGCTATAATGGAAGTGCTCATGATACGAACATACAAGTGCATACATTATTTTTTTAACAGTAATACTATTAAAGGCCTGTATTTTAATGTCAGGTGAAAACCAATTTATGTGATGCCCCTTATCCATCCAAGATGTTGAAATCAATTGATTTTAAAAGTAAAATTAGGTCTGTTAGTCACCACAAACAAAACAAAAAGATAGTTATCATCTATCTCCTTTTCTCTCTCTCCTAAAAATATTTTGTAGTCTTTGGCAAATTTATCAAGTACTTATAATTTGACATACTATAGTCTCTTTTTTTACAAAACCAACAACAAAAAGAGCTGGATGTGGGCCAGTGATTGTGACATGTCGGGTAATATTTTATCATCTATGCAGCTGCCCCGAAGGTTTTAACAGTGGTGAGAGTTTGTAAGCCTTTTGGGGTGAGAAGGAAATGGACCAAGGATTTTCTTTTAGTGATAAGGCCGACTGCGCTAGGCTGTGAGAGTGCTTCACTAACTAATTATTTGAAGCCTCCTCTCAGATTAGGCTAGACATGCAGAGCTTATGGACAGTCGCATAGCAGACAATCAGACCATGTAATAACCAGAGGGCCAATATTTGCTCAAATCCACTGTAACACCTCACAAAACAAAAGTGTGTAAAGCCCTAATGCTCAGTCCAATCCTATGCCACACTGCCTTGATAAACACCGACGCCACCCCCACAATGGGCGCCATCTTTACTCTGGCAATTAGGCAGAGCTTTGGATTATCAGTTCCTCAGCCTAGCACACCACAAATCCACCCGGATTCAATTATTCCCCTCCCATGTCTGTGGCCATTTGGGCTTTTTGGGCACATGGCCAGTAGAGAAATGTTCTATAGGATTTCATCTGCTCCAAGTACAAAGTTATGAAAAAGAGTGTCCCTGCAAGTTTGACAAGTCTATTAAATAAAAATGAAAGCTTGGGAGCTTACTAACACTGTCCTGGTAAATATTTTATGAGAACAATAAGCTAAATTTACTGTATTTTTCTCCCTCAAACACATTCTACACTTGACTTTCTCTTTTTTTTGAAAATGTTCTGTGTTGTATGAAAAACACATTGCAGCACATCTTTTCCTCCAAGCAGCCCATGTTTTGATGCATGCCTTGTGGGCCACGAGCATCTCTTGTGGCCTCTGAGTAAGAACCTAAAATGAATTCTGAAAGTATCTGATTGGCTCTGTCTTGCTGCACCTCCCAGGCATTATTTTTACTTATTAGAAAAGCTCACTCAGAGTAAATTGTGTAGGAGATCAAGGGTTTCCAGGGGTCTCAAGACTCTCATCCTTCTACTTGAGGTCCCTCTCCGGTGTGTACTCAGATTCCTCTCCCCCACCTGGCTCTCCTGCGGAGTGGAACAAAGAGGTTGTGTGTTACTCAGCACCCCCAATGTATACTTCCCTATGTGTGTTTGCATATGCAGACACAGCTGAGTATGCATATGTATGCTGAAGTGGAGATCCTCCGCAGGTCTGAGATGAGAGACCCCCCTGGTTGTTTACAATCCCCCCCAACCGATCTGTTTATCCTCATGGGTGGCTCGTTCCCCTCCCTGCAAATCACTGCTGTGGCTGTCATCTCCTGCATTTTATGTGTCTAGTATACAGCAGTCTGTCAGCTCCTAACACATTCCTCTGTGTGTCTTCTCTCTTTTAACTACAGATACCACTGTGTCATCACAAAAAGGTAAGACAGCACTCCATTAGTCACCTGTGGATCCCCATACGTTTTTCCAGAAGGGTGGCATGTGTGCGTGTGTTGCTCTGTGTGTATTTGTGTGTTGCGCTGAATTTTTGCTAATGAGATGAAAAACATTTCATGATGTTGTTGATGTTGATTTGAAATTGAGTCATCTAGTGTTTCTGTTACAGAACAATCTGTTTGATTACAAAGTCAATCACTCTCACCCACTGACACCTAGACTAAATTTTCCTGCTCTCCCACAATGATAGACAGCCCACAGTCTGTATTTATGCATCACTTTCTGTAAGTCTCATCTTAAGACTAATCACAGTTCGGTTTAGCCTCCTTCACACTTTCATGTGTATGTTAATGTGAGGTTGCGGGGAGGTGATTGTTTTGCATAGTGGATCATCAGGGAGAGCCAGGAGATGTGGGAGGGGGAGATGTTTGTAGGAATGTACCTGTAGGCTGTTTTGATTTTGTAAGATGATGGGGCCATGCAGTCAAACAGTATAAACAGCTCCGGGGGGTTTGTTCTGAGCGGCAGCCTGCAGGTGTATGCACGAAGCAGTCCCAGGCCCTCTGCTCCTCATAGTGGAGGTACAGTAATGGCAGAGGGTGTGTCGCGCTCTGTGATTGCGAAGCTGGAGCAGACAATCAGTCAGGAGGACTCCCTGCTGGTTTTGTTGAAACTTTCTTTGACTCCCTGCTGCGCTTATAAGAACTTATGTGTTGTTTTGTACAAGCTCTTACCAGAGCAGAGCAGAACACAGGTGAAAATATTGTCGTTGTCACCTGGATCTGATATAACGTGCACAACATGTATATGAAAAAGCTTTACAGCAGGAGTGTGTCTCTGAGAACATGGTAACATCTTTCACCATACAGAGCTTCAGATCTATTGAAGCTGCTTGTTGATATAGTGCAAGCGGCATTGATAGATTCCGTCTGTGTGACAGGTTACACTTTGTGTGCCCTCACCCACACACACAAACACACCCTTGTGAGGCCTGTGAATGTGATGACTATGTGGTGTACGTGTTGTCAGATGGGCCTATAAAGGTAAGTGATGTGGGTTGCCCGGGCCTCATTCTCTGATGAATGTTGAAGGGGAGCAGAGACTGCTGGGGCGTACATCATCCCTGCACAGTCGCATATACATTACTGAATGAGAGGGAGATAAGTAAGGCCGCGTAACCCTGACAGTGAATTAATACTCACTTTTGTTAGCTTGCGTGTGTCCATGTATGCATCTGTCTTTCTTTTCTTGGCCATGCAATATGACCTGTTCAAATCTGTTTAGTCAATAGCATCAACAAAAACATCCCCTGTCTTTTGGCTGTGCACATTGAGAGGATGTAGAGAAAAATAGTCTACTGTATTCATTCATACGCTTTGAGTTATGGCCGGCTATGTAGCAGTGACAGTGCCATCGGTACTAGAGAGTCATGGGGCCTTGAGGCAAAGATAGTGTACATAAACCACATGTGAGCATGTTCAAGTGTTTGTGTGTGCTATGTGTGTGCCTGTACACCAAAAATGGAGAAAGGTGGCAATGTTTGCTCTCCACAGTCTCTATTATATAAATATTCAATGTGAGAGATGCAGGTCTTACATGTGTTACAGTGCATCTGTACATGTGTTAGATTGAAGGGCAGCAGCTAGCATTTAAGTCCAGGGCTGTGGTTGAATAACCTTTACTGTTGTTCCTCACCAATATCATGATTAATACAGGACATCATTATAACTTGACCTTATTCTTTAGTTCTCTACTTGTGTGGAACATCCCCACTATGTGCCCCCCTACCATGACATCCTTTATCCAACACCTCTCCACCCTCTTACTCTCTTCCTCCCTCTCCTCTGCCAAATGAAGTGTATTTATGGCACCTGTGCTGGAAAAACAGTCTCTGGGAGACGTCCCTCTAATTTCATTTTCAAAATGCCAGCAATAAATTTATCAAATGGGCTGAATCGAATCGGAGTCACACGCAGTGCCATCCGTCATGGGCTGTCCCTCAGGGGCCTGTGGGCGTACTTAAGCCAGCCAAAAACTGCTGCTGGCAGGAGAAAAAGACTGAGTGTTGAGAGGGGAGGGGGGTCCTGGTAGGAGGGAAACCAGATGAATGTACTGGAGAAATATGCTGAGAACAAAGATGTGTGTGCATATCTTTATGTGCTTAGATGCGTATGCACCAGCATTAATTAGCTTGTGCATGAGTATTGGTGCATATGTGTGCACAGAGGTCAGTGCTAACTCTTCATCACATAGGAGCCTCACGGATCCCAGTTAAGCACTTTGACTGTCAATGTGCTAGCACAGTAATTGATTAATTGCAACACAAGATAATTGATTGTTTTGCTGGTTTTTGCATTTGTAAATCCCTCTCAGTTCAAACACCACTTTGAGCTTCATCCCCTCCTGTGCCTCTGAAAACTGCAGGTTCACATGACCTGTACACTCCCATTTCTCACTTCCTCATCCTCTGTACCTGACTTTGGCACCTTTGCCACTCTCTCAATGCCTTTGTCCCTGCTTTCCATTTGTTTCACCCCTCTTTCCCCCTGCCTATCTTTCCTTCTCCTCACAGCATTTATCACTGTGCAGGTTAAGCCAGGCGTGAGTGAGGGTAAAGCAGCTTAGTACTAACAGGGCTAATGAAGTCAGGCCCCGTATTCCTCTGACGGGGATCAGTGGCGCTACTCTGTGAAGCCTGTCAGCGTTTAATGATTAGATGAAACATTCAGACACCCGCGACGAGAAGACAGGCACACTGATATGTGGTAATACCCAACCGTGGTGTCTCTCATGCAGATCCGCAAATATTTATGCATGTGCACGTACTCACTATGCAGACACACACACATGTGCATGCACACATACACTCCCACTCCTCCCACTTTGCGAAGGTGTTGATTTATGACTCAAACATGGCATCAAGGGTATACACAGTAAAGTGATTGGAAGAAAAATGAATGACAGAGGGATTCAGAGACAGCAATCTGGCTATTGATTCCTGCTATGTGCAGGAAGGTGGAGAAAAAAGTGAGCTGCATGAGAGAGATTTACCCCTCGCCTTGATGAGCAGATTGTAAACAACTCCACATGCTCTATTCAAGATGCACACTGTGATCCATGATTTTTCAATGCTTCTAGATTCTGCAAAGAAAGCATGATGGATAAAAAAATCAAAAGGCCAATATCTTAAAAACCTTTGAACAGTTCAACATTCACGTCTGACTCTTTCTAAAATCTATTGGATTAAGTAATTCTGCTCTCTGCACATGCATGGCATCTTAATGTGTGCTTGTGCTGGGTCATGTTTGTTAGTATGTCAGGAAGTGTGTCAGTGTCAAAGTGGGGGGTGTTTGTCTCTGTGTTTAAATGCTAAAATTGAGTGACAGAGGCAATGTTTGGGTCAACAAGCTGCCTGTTTGTCAGAGTGAAAGGGTGCCTATGAAGGCCAGGCACTTTTTGCCCCATTAGCCACACATGCTAATTTACCTGTCAGCTTACATCTAGGAAACTACACTCTTCACAACTGCTCTTTCTGTTTCTTTTTCTCCAGTATCTCTAAATCTCCCGATCTATGCCTTATTCCATTTTTTTCAATATCTTCCTGCCGCTGCTAAATTGGAAACATATTCCATCCTCACACCAGTAATTTCTCCCTCAAGTGAACGTACCTCTTTAGCTCCATGTAGAGGAATCTGAAGACACAGGATTTAAATGAAATATATGTGCATTTCTTGCCAATGTGTGGCCATTGCTCACAGGCTCTCATGTTTCTCTTGGTTTGAAAAGCCCACTTAAAATACTTGTGGGAACTGCTTGGAAGTAAAGTTGTAACAAGGAAAAACGTACTTAACATCCATGAAGTTGAAATACAGCTACCATGTAGAGAAATCAAATGTTAGCTAGTTGTTCTCATTTTTCTTTTACGTACGTTATCAGCAAAACGTCCACCTAGGATTAAACAATTTATGTCCCATATATGATATAATGAGTTGAGACATCTACAAATGTGTGTGTGTGCATCTTTGAATGTTGAGAATTCTTCAACTTGTCTTCCCTCTTCGTGTGATGTTTTGGTAACTTTAATAATTGACAAAGGATACTTCTGACAGAAAAGTCTGACAAAAAAACACATCTCAGTGAGAATTAAGAATATTTTGAAGCTAAAAACAGAAAAGTTGCATGCAACAACTACTACCACTGGTGGTTTGGCCACTGAAATGAGCACATCATTATCTAACACAGCATTTGAATGTTCTTAAATTTTTTAAGTGATAATCACAATGCAGTAATCCTCATGTGTTATCCTCAGCTATTAACAGCCTTGAAAATCCAGCTCCAAAAAGCGCTTCTGACACCGTAGCCACATCAGAGTGTGATGAGTCTGCACTGTTGTTCGGAGATGCCATTATAGAACTGAAATTAACTACTAGCTAGGGTGTAAATCATGATGTGTGAGAGACTTTGTTTTTGCTCATGGAAAAACTAATGCAGTTACAAGCTCATCATGCTTTTTTTGATGCTGTGGAGGTGGCTGAGGTGGGGGGCGAAGTTGCAGTCATTACTTGTAATCCAACATTGCAAAACCAAACTCTTAACCTCTCAAGTTCTTCTCTCATCCAATTTAGCTCTCTTCTTTTTTTAACTTACCATTATGGAATTGTAGCGAGAAAAAAAATCTCACCACAGCTCACAGTAGCACCCACACACCCGACTTAAGCAGCAAATCGTTGCAGAACATTGTAGATTAGGATCAAATGTAATTACACTTTACCCTCACTTTTAATAAGTTTTACTGCAGGTGTAATACAATTATTTTTCAACTTTGTTATGTATAATTCTACATCCTTGCAGTGTGTCATGACATAATATACTGTTACAACTCGTTATTGGTAGCTGCTGTGATATTTGTTGAAATGTTAGGTAATGTAACATTTTTTAACGATAATCATTGAAGTTAACGTACATTGTGAGAGAGTATAGTAGCTATTGCTCGTCAGTCAGACACATTTTCAGTTTCCTATGTTGATATTATACCAAACAAAGACTTGAGTAAAGTAAAATTTTAGAGGGAACGCATGTTTGTTCATATTAAAAGAACCGAGCAGCTGCGTAAGTTTGTCATTATTAATTCATCACTTCATTTGTTTGAAATGGTGGTATTTATGAGAAGGGTGGGATCGGCTCCTTTGACTTGATGAAAGATAATGACCTTAACCTTCAGGACTTTGGTAAATATACTTTATGTCGAGGCAGAATCATACTAATAAAACACTAATTAATTATCTTGAAAACAATTTTCTTTTTAATTGTGTCAGAAACTTTTTTAAAACTTAGACTTAAAAGAAATATTTTATACTAATTGCATGACAGTAAATTAACAAATAGAAGAAAACAAAATAATTAAAATAGATTGTATTTTCTGTGGTGTAATGTCACGTGACTACGTTCATGTTCTTGTGATGACTTGATAATAATGATAATGTCAGCTGAAGTAATTATAATTGTTTTCAGATGGGCGCTGCTTAGCTTGGTAGCGTGCGCGACCCATGTGCCGAGGCTCTGCAGTGGACCCAGGTTCGACTCCCGGCCCAGGTCCCTTTGCTGCGTGTCACTCCCCCTCTCTTACCCTGTTTCCTGTCACACTCATCAGCTATCCTGTCAATAAATCCAGAAAAGGCCAAAAAATATATCTATATATATTTTCAGACATCTGTATACGTTGCAGTGCAAATCCGAAGAACTTTGTTGATCACATAGCTTTCATATGGTGATGCAGGTGGTGCTTTGATTCACTTTGAATACTACGATTCCCCAACACACTCAGTGCTCAATGTAATAGTTACAATAAATTATCATTAATGTGTTGTTATAGAAAGGCACACAAATATGTGTTTTCTCTAAGTTGCTGTGTGTTTACAATGATAGCCATTTTAGAATCCTGGTTGTAGTTTTCAACAATGTTCTGTATGCAGGAGAATCCAACAGCTTGGCTTTTGACAAACTGTGTACTTCTTATTCCTAGCACTTATTCAATAAATAGTCCACTTTGTGATTTATTATGTATTGGTACTATATGAAGGGCCATGCGATTTTGTACCGCTAGTTCATTCTTTGTCCCCAGATGAAGCATTGACTATACAAAAGTGAGTGAACAAAGCCACCGTGACATCACCCTTTGGTTGAAGTTTTGAAGCCACAGTTTCGCCTTCATGTACTTTTTTCCCATCTGAATTGTGTGAGAACTCTTCTCTTCCCTGCATGTGATTGCCTCTGATTCTGACATTTTTAACCATCTCCCCAGAGCCCTTGAGTAGAAAGAGTCATGACAACGGAAGTTTAAACAGATAGTTCCAGGAATTTCTCAGCAGACAATTTATATGTATGAATACAGAGAGACAGAAGTACGATCTTTGGGAGTTCAGAATGAATACAGGATTTAGCCATCCAATAGTATTAGATCAGTGCTCTGGATTTAATGTAACTGAATGTATTTGAACTACCATCAACCTTCTCTCAGATTGTTTTCCAATCCTGCCGTAACAGTAGTTGCTTTCGGGCTCCCTATGTAGCAGTAATAACTGGATGAGTATTTGCAAACATGCTTTGTTTCCAGCTGCCACCTCCCCACCCTTCCATGGATCCTTGCGACAAGAATCATGATTACTTTGACCTTTAATTTTTATCTTTTTTAATTCAGCTGTGAGACAGGTCAATATAGACATGATATTGTCTATATTGTCTCCCTCAGGCCAACTACTAAGGTCTAGCATATATGGGATTTAAATGCCAACAGAAGTCACTGCAGGTTCTCTCTTATGGAACAAGCACACCTCTGTGACTGGATTGGTGAAAAAAAGAAGTTAATGATGAAGTGTCACCTGTGTATGAAGCTGAAAGTTGCTTTTTTCGGTAACAACGTGAAAGGTTTTTAGTTATTGCTCACAAGAGGCTGATAATGCATTTTGTTGCCAGGCTAAACCCTGCGACATGTCCAATTGAGTGTTAGCTGAGATAAAGATAAAGACAAAACCTCGCAAAGAGAGCCTCAGCAGACCCACATCTTAGACTCATTAAGGCTGTCTGGGCATTAATACATTTCTCAGGAAAAAGACAGAGAGCAGATAAAAGCAGAGACAAGTTTAACAAAAAGGATGGAGATGGAAGTAAACTGATCACCACTCTCTCTTATAGAATCCTGTTCTTAAGCCTCAACTGCCAATTAGATATGAGAACAGCTTGTTCCCTTGACGGATGAACTTAATTTGATATTCTCTGGGCTGCTCAGTAGGGTGCAACACTGACTGCACTGTTGGATGGAGTTTTCAGGCCATTCATACAGGGTAAGTGTAAGTGACTATACAGGGGTGGACTGCAGCTTATCATAACTGTTCTGTTTTTGGTACAGCAGTTCCATTTAAATGGTGTGTCAGTCTGTATCTGATGGTGGGCGGCAGGTATCTGGAAGATTAGAGCTCAGTTGCAGGGCCAAAGATTCTTGTATTGCTCTGTGTGTGTGTGTGCTGCAGTAATCCCATGGAGCAAATAACTCTTTGTCCTGATTCAACAACATGTTATTGTCACAGGACTACCTGCTCCGAGTCACTTAGATGATTCATACATCTTTGTCTGTTTACTGACAAGACACCACAGTGGGCTTGAAGCCCTATGGGGCTGGCATTGCCAGGGAAGCGGGTGGCATATTGCACCCAGCAGGACGGCTCCTATGCAGGCCTGCTCGGTAGAGAGATTTGGCCAGCTTGGATTAGCCCAGCAGGGTGAAACAGAGAAATACAGACATGGAGGGACAGACAGGGAGTGGAGGACAGAGTACATCAATCTCTGCTCAGAACACTGACACCTGAGAAACCTGAGAAAAAGCTGCTGAGATTCATGGTGTGTCTTGTTGAACACACGCCGGTAGAACATGAGACTCCTCACACCTCTGCCACTTGCTAAAAACCCAGCACCACATTCATCAGCAACAATTAGAAACATAAGATTTCACATTATCTTTTTAAATAGTTTGGCCCCTTTTTTCACACTTTTTCGATTTCTAATTTTTACATTTAGCAACAGCGATAAATTTCTGAGCGAGAACATGTTAATATTCATTCAAACACCCATAATGAGATAAATACATCTCTCGACTCCACAGTCACACTAATTAAGCAGTTTTTTTTCCTTCTACAGTGTTGTTCTCTCAAACCTCATCAACTTCTCAAAGGCATGTCACCACAGTAATGGCAGATGGGTATTCTCATGCCAAAAATAAATAAATTGTAATGGTTAAAAAATACACAAACAGGAAAGAAAGCAGAGCCAGTTGCCTTTGACAGACTGCTGAGGAGTCGTCTCTTTATTCTTTGCTCAGACTGGTTCATTTCTGTCCGAGGGATGGATCTTATCCAAGAGTTTATTACCAAACTTCAGATGCAAAGTCTATTCGTTTTCTGACACCAAAGAGGGCCAAGAAAATGAATCGGGGTCTGGACAAATTGGCATCATGCACATGAGCGCAGTGGGAAGAAATTCTCAAATGTAGAAGTCGTGCCTTCCTTCAGCTTTTCTACTGCAGTTTTTCAGACTTCCTCTGATAACTTTCCTAATATTGTTACCCGACAAACATTGTCAGTACATACTGTTGAGTGTATGTTTAACAGTAAAAGCCAACACACACACAAATCATTACTTTAGCACTGTCTGCCCTTTGGGCTCATGTAATACGATTTAGTTCTATTAGAGAGGAAGACAGAGAGAGAAATTAGCAAACAAGAGCATGATGAAGTATCACATTTTGAGGTGTGTTTGTTCCGTAAAGTATTGAGGAAAACATCTTGGAATTCCCCAGGTTTTTTCTGCACTTTGGATCCAAACAAAAAGGCCTTTTCCATTGGAGTCCATTTTAGGGTTAAGATAACGAAACCACAGTGAATAAGAATTGCATGAGTGACAGTAGGAGCGCAACTTGATGTATTGTGGGAATAATGACATAAAGGGTTGAACATTTATAAAGAGGTGAAAAAGAAATCATAGATTAGATTAGATTATAATGAATTACAAAAAGGATAAAGGTGACAGCAGTGGATGATCAGGGCGATCACTGGAACTCTTTGGTAATGTTGCTATGTTCCCCTGATGCCCTGATTGGATTACACAGTGGCAAATGATAAAGAATATTTGCAAATGATTAGTCAACTGTGTCAGCTCCAATCAATTAATTAAACCTGCACTGGAACCCTCTCCTGCAGTGAGAGAGCTGGACGCATCTTTGGTTGTCTGTCCTACACAAGCAATACACTGCCAATGCTGAAAGGTTGCAACAGACACCATATTCCAGAATTACCAGTATACTGAAATACAGAGAGATTTCTCTGGCAGTCAAAGGCTTAATCAGTATTGAGTGATCTCAATTGGCAAGGGCTTATTTTTAACAGATGTTTATTTATATGTAAAAGTTCTGCACTCCAGATTTGAATGGAAAACATTTGTTCATTTGATAATGTCCATGCGTGTCTTGTTGTTCCAGTGAGACCAGTTAAGCTGTTTGCTCACCGTCCCATTGTGCCTGCAGAGCCTGCCCACTGTCTTTTTTTTTTTTTGCCCACATCAAGAACCCATTTTACGCTCAGCAGAAATCAGGATAACAAATCACTGTATGAAGCTACACACAGTTCCAGTCAGAGAGAAATGACACCTGGGAAGCAAGGTAGGCCCAGATGGATTATTCCAGGCAAATTCCAAGCACAAATCAGCTCACAGCCATCAATAATTCATGTGGAAGTCTTTGAAAAGTAAACACTGCTTAGCCCATTAAGAACCCAAATTGGCACAATCTCATGATGGCACAAACACTATACACAACTTAACTCCACATACAGAGGGGTCTGCAGCCACTACGGAAGGAAAAAAATGCTTGTTCTCTATATGGAAATCCACTGCTCATTAGATGAAGTAGAATCTTTTGCAGGCCCATAACCAGAGTAACCTGGTGCAGCATTAGCATGGGACTGATGCTAAACGTAACAGTAGAGGGAGGCAATTAGAATGACAGCTGGTTCTGGGATGTGTTGAGTTTTGTGGATTGATCTTCTCTGTCAGCTTTGTTACTGCTCACATCAGACATATGGGAGACTGGAGCTCTCAGTCAGTAAACGCAGGTAGTTTAAATGCTAAAGAGGATCACGCTCCCACTGTGTAGTTCATTCTTGCTCTTCTTTTTTCCGATATCATTTGCACATTGACTTTCCCTCCCGTTTACCCTCTGCCAGCTTTTCCTCGCTTGTCTTTCATGTCCTTTTTCAAGGTCTGTTTGTGATATTGAGACGATTGGGAGTTGCTGGCTGTACAGTATGTTTGCATAGCTTTTAGCAATTCCCCGTCCTCTGCAGTGTAATTCCCAGCTGAGCAATGAAAGATAGGGAGTGGTCTCTGTCTCTGTCTGTCCAGGATGCTCATTAGATAAAAAGAGGGTTCGTGCACCGTACTTCTACCAGTAGTATTCCAGTATGTTTGTCTGTGTGTGCACTTCTCTTTCTTGCTCTCTTTGTCTCATCTTGCAATGCTCTGGAGATGGTCTACTCCTTACAAACAGCATCTGTCCGGGAGAATAATAACATCTATAATCGTTCCCCAGAGTCAGCAGGGGAAAACAAATCTTTTTTTTTTTTTTTTTTTTTTTTACTTTGCATCACAGAAATTTCAGATTTCAGATTTATATACACCTCACACTGGATTTTTTCTTAAATGCTTCAGTTTAAAGTGGTTTTATATTTTACATTGGCTCTTATGTAATACTCCCTACAGCTTTTGAAGCATGACTTATCATCTTATCATCCACCAGATGGGACTTCATGTGCAGCTGAATCTGAGAATTGCCATTTTTAACAGGGAAGGTCTTGGCAAAAGTTGTTTTTTCTAGCATTCTCATCCCTTTCCTTTAACCCTTTCTTGGATGTGGCAAATAGTCTCTGAACAGGTAGAATAAAACAGCCAGCTCTTGGTTGGAACAATTTGTCTTTCCAACATGGTTTGCGGGGGTAAGGGTATTCACATAGGATCAGATCTCTATGGCAGGTTTTCAGGGGTATGGATTTATGTCTAAATGCAGAGAGCAGTGAAACAGAAAGAGTTGGAATGGTTCCCTGCTGGATTAAATGCTTGCTTAGTACATGTGTGTAACTGTGTTTGTGTGCTCATACAGGTGAGTGTGCAAATACTCGCATGTGTATTACAGTGAACATGTATGTGGCCAGTGCATGAGAGGTATCACTCTTGTTGCAGCTCCCTCCATTAGTGGGTAGGGATTCCTGTTCTCTGCTCCTAGCCAGAGGAGACCAATTAAAGCCATCAGGCAGCATCGGGGGAGCTGAGCCTCTCTTAGAGCCTGCAGAGGATTTAGACTGGCTGCATCCCCCTCCATCGGTTGTGCTCTACCTGCAGACTAGCAGTTTATGGTAGGGAGGCACAATAAATTACATATTATTGGCAGTTAACCAGTTATAATTTTAAATTCAAATTAACGCCATTGGCATTAATGTGTACATTACATTTGGTTATCTAAACTGTTATCACACTAAAGCATGTAACACCGTGCCACTGTCATGTTTGGCCTTCTGTGGTCAAAACATTCAAGATCCTCTGGCAGCACCGGCAGTTTGCCTTTCTGGCTCTTCGAATTGCATTTGCTCACTGGTCCTGTCACTATCCCCTCTGCTGGTACTGCACCTTCATTCAAGTGCATACTTTTTGCGCCCAGGCAGGCCAAATCACATCCCCACGCACTGCCTTCTTGTTGAATGGCTCGTTTAATACATGCTTTGCCTTGAGACTGGGCTGGGCAGTCAGTAGCGGCTAAATAAAACTCCATGTCTGGCATCCCTTGTAAAGGACAGTTCTGGCACATTTGTAGGTTACCTACTAAATGACACAGGTGTTTTTTCTTTCTTGTTTGGTCATTATCTCTTTTAATCACATACAGTATGTATTGAATCTATTTGCATGAACATGCTTCATACATTCATACAAAGATTATCATCAATATGTTATATTGTCGTTGTGTTCACATGTTCAGTCACAGGAGGCTTGGTTGCAGCATAAAACAGCAGAAGGTTTAGTCAGTCCATTACAGGGGGTTAACACATGCAGTGACAAACTATCGCTCATACTTATTTTTGACTGCATTTGAGAGTGTGGGAGGTTGTTGACTTATCACAAGCTTTATGGTTTATTTGTACATCATAAATTCTGCCTTTTTTACCTTGCTCACCAGATTCATAAAAAGAAGTCAAGATTGAAAAGAACCCTCTCTTTCTGTGAATTTGTTTCGATATACCAACAAAATGTTCATGTTAAAAGGAAAAGTGCTTGAATACTTTTGAAGGTCCCATATTATACTGTTTTTCATTAATTTCACACAGTTGTCAGTGGTCCAACAACACTGTATTCGAAATGCATTTCCCCAAACCCATCCGTGGTCCTCAATTTCAGCTGTTTAAAAGTCATTCTACTGAGCTCTACTGAGAGCAGGCCGTCTCTGTGCCTGCACCTTTAAATGCTAATGGGCTCCGTCTGTCAGCACCAACCATACCAGTTTGACCCAGAATCAGACCCAGAAGGAGAGGCTCCTGAAGAAGTACAACTCTGTGGATACAGCAAGACATTTCAGAATGGTTAGTATGTCTGTATAATGTTAGTTTGTTCTATGAGTTGTCACAGTTACTACCATGTAGTTAATGGCTAACAGCTAGCAAAAGCTGTGTTTGTCTGACACTGTTCGCATCGTCTCTGTCTCCAGTCTGCACGTTTCCAGAGTTTGTACTGTGACAACCAAGCTCTATCATAATACTGTATTATTAACATCAAACTCACTTCAAATGCCATTGCATAGCAGACCAAAATAGAGCTAACTAGTTAGCCAATTTCCAGCTGACTTAATCATACTTGCCATTCACCATTTGCAACTGTAAATACTATCAAACTGCTGTGTCCCGTACGGTTGGGAGTGATCCTTTTACGAGGGTCAGTGTTGAGGCAAAGCCAGCTTTTTACTGACCCTTTTTACTGAAGCATGTGAAGTGGTTAGCATACACACACAAACTTACACAAACCACAGCCGGCAAATTTGTTACGTAACAAAAGTAGCGGAATCTTAACAGCCTGCAGTAGCGCCGTTTTACCAGTGGGTGGGCTGCAGAGACCATGCAGGAATCATTTGCTTTCCTCATTCTGGGAGTTGGTAGACTCAGGGAGGACCAGTGTATATATGTAGAGACCAGAGAAAACGTGTTTTTCATAATATGGGACCTTTTAAAGCATCCACACCTCCCTAATAGAAATGCAGAGAGTAGCAGAGATTCGACACAGTGTGAGGCCTTCCCAGTGGGTGTTATTATTGTCTGGTTTTCCTGCAGCCTTCCCCACTAACGCTCCTCTTGTCAGTGATGCTCGACCACGCTCCGGGGCTTTTTTATAGAATGGAGGCCCAAGATGCTATACCCTGCTGCAAAATAAGGCACCAAATATGAACTCCCGCTTACCTTCTCCACCCCTCCCTTCCCTCTCCTTTCTGCTCTCCGCCCCTCCCTCGGGGATCGCTCCTGTGGAACGAGAGCCTGCTCCGTAGTGTCTACTCAGTAGGTAATAACTCGCTGTTCAGGCTCAGATAAAGAGCTCCATTCATTAAAGTGGCTGCTCTCTTTCTCCACACGAGTGACACCTATCCCCTGGGAAAGTAGCAGTGAACTACCGGGTTGAAGCTACAGGCACAGCCTTCACCACCTCTGATTGACTCCCTTCGAGCTTTTTTGCTGGAGGACCCTAACCCCCTCTGCACACCAGCTCCCTGAGCCCCATTCTCCATCTGATCTCCATTTCTTTTCCTTGGAATCCCTAATCTTTTTTTAAACTCAATCCTTCATTCCCCTGCCCTCCTGTTAATACATTAACTCATTACCTCTATTATCCCCCTCACCTTCTACCGCCTTCACCTGCACATCTCCATCTGCCACCCTAATCACACCCCCACCCTGTCACTTTGATGGCTTCCCGCTCACTTGCTTTGACTTTCTTATTTCCACACTTCCACACTTCTATCCATCCTTGGCCATCTCCTCTGGTATGTATTTCCTGTCCTGTCTCTCCCTCTGTCTCTTCAGAGGGTCTGTGAGGTTCCCGAGCACTGGAAGTTGGTGATGCGTGTATCGGTCAGTGGTACTCATGGGTGTAGATGTGTAGATCATTCATCCTCTGGACAGGTATGTAATAGAGGCGGGACGAAGGGGAGAAAGGGGACAGTGGGAGATCTCTGGAGGTATGAGAATCAATTTCATCTGGAATCACAGGAGCAAAGAAGCAGAACCTTTTCCCTCTTTGCGCCTTTATTCTTTCTTCCTTCCTCTTTCTCTGTCTGTCTTGTTCTCTTTCTTCCTCTCTCTGTCTTCATTTCCCCTCTCAGCTATCTCATTCCTCTCTGACTGCTCGTACTGATCAGCTAGCAAGACTCCCTAGCATTACACTAGCCAAGCAGCAGGATAAATCCCTACACAAATTAGAACACAGAAGCCATTATTTAAGTCAACCCCTTCTCTTGGCTCTAGTAAGAAAATGATAGTCCTGTGTTCAGAACTGCAGAACAAAGGAAACACGCTCTCTCTTCTCCCTCCCACTATATTTCCCCAGGCACAGTAGAGCATCAGAGCAAACTGAAAAGAGAGGGAGGGAGAGGAAAGAAATCCCACAGAGATAGCCCCTCTGCTGGCCATAGCGAATGGCCTGCTACACTTGTACTGGAGAGTGAACACTAACAGCAGTAATATGCAAGTCGCCTCTTTCAGCCATCTGTGAAATAGAGGTTTGGTTAAAACAGCCCGGCATGCATGCGCTCGGTACCTGTAGGAAAGACACGCATGCTAATGTCTTTAATGGCATGACCATTCAGCACAGGTTCTACTCCATAAACCGAAAGGAATGATTATTGGCTGAGTAACATACACCATTTGACCTGGCACACTAGAGGAAATGACGATGTGGGAGACAAGGACAATTGCTCATCAATCAAGAGCATGGATGGTCAGGCACTCTCATCTTGTAGTAGTAATGTTCAGCGAATTGATTATGGAATGATGAGGTGGAGTAAAATGCTGCAGCTCGCACATTTATAGCACACTGAACAGTTGTTTTTTTTTCTATTTATGATGGCCATAAAAGGTTTGCACAGATGTTAACGCTTCTTCACAATGCCCACAATGGAGTGTCAGTTCTGTGTATTATCTCTTGTTTGGAAAGGAGACAGTGATGAAGTGAGATAAAGTTGACAGAGATACAGAGAGACAGATAAAGTGAGTGAAAGATAGAGAGCTTAGGGAGGTTCTGCTGAGTAAGTTTTCCACTCTACCAGTACAGAAATGATGCATAACTCCACGGTATGCTCTTTAATTGGTGCTATTAATATCAGTTAAAGTTTTAATACCTATTTATTAAAACTTAAACTTTTTTTCGGAGACCTAATGTGAATAGAATTATGAATCTCAAGGGCTGCGCTCTATAAAAAGGCTGAGACATAAATTATTAATGCTCCACCACTTCATCTGCAAGATCCCACTCCGACAAGATTTGTTGAAAAGGAAATAGCCCAAAGGTCTAATATTAGGATGAATTTTCAACATTAAATAAATGCGAATTCCACTGTGCACATCACCTCTGCATTGCTGGAAAGTTCCAGCGGCGTCTTGAAACTACTCATCATTAGCTTTGCAGAATTTGACGTAAGTTCACCATAAATTGGTCATGGATAAAACGTAAACAGAGTTTGGAGGCAGAGAGAGAGGAATCCAAATGTACACGGCAGCCTAATTTGTCTGTTTGTATCATTAAAGTCCTTTCCTCTGTCAGATAATGTATGATGTGAAAAGCCCTTGCACTTATCTGCTGAATAAAAAACGGCTATATGTGCTTTTAGGAAAGCACAGATTCAGTTATCCCCCAATATTAGAATTAATTATGGTTCAAAGATTAGAAACTTTCTGCTCTGATACTCAGTTATCTGGAGTTTATAGTTTGAAGTTCAAGGGGGAAAAAAAAGTTTTTAAGTATATTCGATGGCTAACAGAACACCAGCATTCTGAAATGCCTTCAAATAGCCCGAGAAGGGAAGATAAAGGGAATAGATGCAGAATAATCACAACCAAGATCAGTGAGAACACAGAAGATTGTGCTGCATTAGCAGAAGTGGAGTGAATATAGATTATTGTGCTGGACTGACATTAGCCTATCAACATTTAAGAGAATACTACATCCTTTATATCTTATGGATGATAAAAACAATGAAAAATGTTGACATTGAAGCGTAGCGTGTAGTGTTATTCCAGCTGTTCCAACATTATCCAGGGATAGCAAAAAGGGGGGGGGAGGCCTCTTCCTGTTTTTGTTGTGTAATGGCAGATGTACTTTCTTTGTACTGTAATCTGATCTTCATTTTGCAGGACCAATTCAGCTTGTTGAGCAGGCCAAAAAGCATAGTAAAAGCAAGGTTTATGGGGACCCAATCTATAGGCAGCCATTCTTTACAGTCATTTCACTGTGCAGTTATAATTACCTCAGAATGATAAATTAACGTGAAACATTTGTCTAGTGCCAGTTTAAGGTGTTTTATGATGCTTTTTGATTGACAGAAAATTACTTTAATGGCATCTGATGCTTTGTTGGTTCCCGTCACCTCTTGTGATGTGTCCACCACCTCACATGTGAAAGTATTACTTGACTCGCCTTGTTAAACTCGCAGGCATAATGGCACTTGCATCTCACTCCCCCATGCTGTACTTTTTTTCCCCTCTTTTCTCTCTTGTATCCTCAACCAACCCCCAATATTCTATTTCATCATTTTCCTCATAGTGGTCCCCTGCACCTCCATCTCCACCTCATGGTTTCAGCTGGAGAGTATGAAATGAAGCTTGTATAATTAAATATTAACATCCTGCTGATGAGGGGATTGAGAGCGAGGATGGGAAGAGAGACACACCACCAAATCCTCTGCCCTACTTCTTACTGTTAATGTCCACCGGGAATTATTCATGTATCAGCTAACCTGCACTGGCACCTAAGAAGGCGCAAGGGTAGCAGTGAGCTGTGCCAGAGTGGCACTGAGTGAGCCAGGGTCAATCAACATTAATGGAAATCCTGTTGGGGGAATAGAATTCCAGGGGTAGAGGCAAGCTTTCATTATTAATTAGCCTGTCAGATGCTGTTCTTATCTGTTTGGGTGAGAGTGTTCGAAAGGGAAGTGGCTGCAGTATGTTTTTGATAAGTTTTAGATACAGAGCAAATGAAAAGTGAATAGGTAGTTGTCAACATGCCAGTGTCTCCACAGTGCAACCGGAGAGTATTAGATTGCTTGCTTCAGTCAGAAATGAATTAATTAGCTGATACAGTACTATGTTTGTACACAGCACGCAAATCATGTCTGAATTAGTAATCCTAATAAGATGCTCATGTAAAAATGCGGAGCCCTAACTTTTACCCAGAATTTTATTTTGGCAGTCATCATTAAAGCCAGATGACTTTTTATGAGAAAGCGCTAATTTTAATCCACAGGCTATTATCATGTTTGTCTTCAGCTGACTCGCAGCTTAACATGTACTAATAGCAGAGGAAAATGTGTAAACCCTCCTGAGGGACAATACATGTTCCAGTTTTGGTGTTTGTCGAGGCATTAACATACACACGTCCTCATAATCTCAACAATTAGACTTGATTAAACCAGGGTTTATGCAGTATCTGAGCAGTGTGAGTGGATCTGCATAATGTGCTGTGCTCTCTTAGTTTCCTTGTGCAACATCATAATGTGTGACAAATATGAGATTTTTGTAATGGGGCCCCTTATTATAATGTGAAGCATTGCGGTACATGGTAAACTTGAGGCACTGTCAGTGCTCAGTTGTGCTTTCTGTTTGAGTGCTAGTGTTGCGTGGCGTGCTTAAGCTCTCTCTGGTACTCATTCTGGTCCAGTCAGGCTATTAGAGACCTCTCTGCTCACACCTCATAGAGCACAGTATTTGTGTTTGTGTGTATGTCAGTGCGTTGCTGTTTGCATGCAGGGTTGTTTTTGAAAGTGGACGGGGGCAATGTTCCCCGCCGCTGCCCCTTAATTTCTCTCTGTGAGGAGATCCATGTAAGGAGTGAACGCATCACGCAGCTCAAGGAGGCCGTGAAGCAATTAGGGCTCTTTGCCGCCCCTGGCGTGTCAGCTCCAGTAAATAAAGCTCCTGGCTGCCCTGGGCGAGCTATGACAGGAGACAACATAGAACAGACTTCAACTCTAGCCGCTCCTAGAATTCAAAGGGATGAACACCCACTAACCTTCTCCTCCCTTCCACTCCTACCCACAGTGGAAGGAGTGGGAGGTGGGGAGCAGCTGTGTGTGTTGGTGTGGAGTGTGTGATCTTCCATCTAGAAGTGACCACCTAGTGAGGCTAATGGTCCCAGAGCTTCCTGCATCTCCAGCTGTGTGAGCAGGTTAACCAACCCACACACAACATCTATGGCATGACAATCTTGTTTTGGTTTCATTTTCGCTTCATCCCGCTTTAATGTATTTCTTAACTCAGTGAAGCAAATACACAACTTTTGTTTTTCTCCCAGTAAACGCAGCGGCCTGGGTGCTAACATGAAGAGACTTAAATCTAATAAGTGATCAATCTACTTATAATGACAGGCGACCTTTTCTACATATCTCACCTGCTCTCTCATTTATCTATGGAGACACACATGCCTTCCATTCATATACACACCTCCTCAGGATGCACAGCAAGTAATTATCCAGCCCTGAGGTTTCTCTGAAGGGCCACAAACTCATCTCAAAGTTTAAACTTAAAATGGCTGATATAAGTCCTCTGCATGCCACTTTGGATTTGTCCCCCTTTGGAGTTTTAGATTCCAAATGTGTTCATTATTTGGCCTTGAAACGCCTCCCTTTCCCGCACAGGAGGCATTTGTTATCTATAGTCTAAGGAACAAAGTTGAGCAAGAGAGAGAAAACACAGGGAGAGAGTGAAATTGGCAGTGAAAGAGAAGAGTAGATGATTTCCCCTGCTACCACTCTGGTTTTAAAGAGTAAACATAATAATAGTGCTTACCAATCGGTGCCTAGAGTTTTGTGGAGGGCCCAGTCACACTCAGTATTACCATGGGATGCACTGCTCCAAATACCTGCTTTGTTAAACAACTCCACAGTCAATGGTAGTGATGGTGACAGTCTAACATCACACCACATATAATGACATCATTTCTACTAGCACTGCTACAACTACAACTACATGAATCACCATCATAAGCATTATGATCAGTGGTATAGCCATTTTCAGAGCCCATAAAGTGACTTGCTGACTAAATGACAACACGAAAGATTAAATTAAGAGGAAAAATACAAAATGAAACAGCTACTTAGCCAAAATAGAGATCATTAAAGTAAGACATGAGAAGGCGGTTCACGGACTATTAAGTAAAGATAATTACGTAAATGTTTGTTTTTAAAAACGGGCATCAAAAGATGATACTGACTGAGCTTGACTCATTAGGAAGGTCATTCCAAGAAACTCCGTGATGGCAAAGGCTCAATAATCCCTTGATTCAAACACATCAGGAAATCAGAAAATCTGTTGTTTTTTTTTCTTCTTCTTTTCTTTTTAAATTGGTACGATAGATCTAGCTGTGCATGCTGATGCCAGTACTTTAGAAGTGTTTTGTGTGGGTTTATTAGCAATATCGCTTGTGTGGTGTTGTTGATAATGTGATTCTGCTAATGACAGTGGTAATTGCAGTGGGAGAGAGAGAGGACTGGCCTGTTTGTTGCTGAGCTTGTAAAAGAATGGCTGAACATGCACCTGCCATCTCCAGAGATACTCATTAAAGAGGAGAGATGCCAAGTCCCAACATCTCAGTTCCCCTTTCACACACACACAGTGGAAACTGTGCACAGTGTGGTTACAAGCAACTGAGCACACACATGCACACACACACACACAGACACACATATACACACACACACACACACATGCACACACACACACACACGCACACACACACACACACTCAAACACATATCCTTGATAATCGAAATTGCTTTTTTTTTTTTTTTTTTCCATTTGGTAAGACTGTAATTCACTGTCCACACTTTCCATTTCCTCAGAAACAAAATTAAACATTTTTCTCTGTACTGCTCCCCAGCTACAGTGAGAGTAATGCAAGTTAAGGTGTGAAATTACAACCTAACACTATCTCCTCCTCTCCAACTTAAAACCAGGGCAGCCGCTAATGCTTTAGAGTACTGACTCACCTTACTATCATTAGCTATTTTCAGAAACTTCCCCGAATGTATACTGATTGAACAAGAGGAGATGAAAAAGACGTACGTATGTCTGATTAAGTCCATGGTCCTGCGCTCTGGGCAGCAATGCAGATTGATATTGGCAGATCAAAGAATGTTGAGGGGATAGTGTGTGTATGTGTGAAGATGTGCTTGCTCAGTGCACACACAGATGCCAAGGGCTCGAATGAGATCACACCTCCTGTCATGATTCACTTTCGTTTGCATGCGACACCGTTATCTGTGTTTAGTTTTAATGTCACATGAAAGACACATCTAACTATCATCCTGCAATCATGGAATGTCATTCAAGTCAGTTTGATTACAAACTTAAAGGGATAGTTACACTGTAACCCCAAAATCAAAAATACTTATTTGTCCTCTTACCTGCAGAGCTGTTTTTGTGTGAGCTGACATGTTTTGAAGATATTGGCCGAGATGTCTGCCTTCTTTCTAATTCCATAATTCGAATATTATGGAATTAGGCATTTATGGATGGCAGTTTTTTAAGATAATCCACATTATTTCTTGTGAGCAGTTTCATGTACAAAAACTATTTCCCTTTTTCGGAACTGCACCTGCTAACCGTATCACCATGCAGGAAGAAGTGAACATCACTACAGAGCTACCCAGCATTACATCGGGGGACCTAATGTATGTTTATGTCCCGAGTCCTGACAAGTACAAGCCTTTTGTCCACAAGTATACGAATGCTATTTATTTTAAAAAAAAATGTATTTCCAATCTTGAAGAGTCCTTGAGCATGTAAGTGCATTTTTGTGTTTGTCTGTGTGTTTTCTTGTGTGTGTGTCTGTGCGCATGGGCTGTTTCTTGACTAAACAAAGCCCATGCAGGCAGAAAATCTGAATATAAAAGAGAATTTTGAACTTTCTAACATTTCAACTAATTGGTCTGCCGCTTCTTCTGACTTCCTGTTGTTTGTTACACCATAACCTCCTTTACTCTCAGCGGAATGATTTCGCTGACTCTGTCACCTCCATCTTTAGCTGTCAATCACGTCTCTATTGAACTATTCTCTTTTTCCCCTTTTAACTCCCCTTATCTCTGTCTTTTAAAGCTCCTTGTCTCTATCACCTCCTTCTGAATCATTTGTTCAGTGTCTTTGATTTCCTACTCGAAGCCAGGAAATGAAAGGTTAGGGTGCTGTGATTGTTAGCTGGTTGGTTCCGGTGCGGCCTGCTTCAGGCCTGTCAAACAACCTCTTCAAAGGTCCGCCAGGTAGAACAGGAGGCACGGATGAAAGAGCGGATGAGGATGACATTTGTCTCTCCCAAAAGTTAGTCGTCTCTATTGAACGTGTTACAGTTTCCATGTCCAATCTTTTGACATTGCATTTTTTCCCCCTTTAACATCTTCAAACAATGTACTGTAACAAATTATACGAGTCTGTATCTGACTGAGTGTGTTTTGTTTCAAACAGTTTTCATCTTTGAATGTAATCTTCACTTTCTTCCCCACTTGTCAAAGGAAGCGAAATTACCAGGGATCTTTTCCAAAACCATCTTCCCTACTGATTTGTCTTCACATAAGGGAGCTGTTAAGAACAGATCAATCCGAGTCACTTTGTCTTTGTGCTGCCTGTGATCAAACTGAGAATGAGACCAAAAAGGAAGGAATAAGACATTGCAACTGAAGGTTAGCAATGTAAGGAATAAGAGAGTAGGGTCAAGATACAACATGCAAGCCTTTGTATTTCAAAAGGTGCATATGTGCTCTTTCATTTGTGTGTGTGTGTGTGTGTGTGTGTGTGTGTGTGTGTGTGTGTGTGTGTGTGTGTGTGTGTGTGTGTGTGTGTGTCTGTATTTTCCTTGAAAATAGCCCACTATGAAATACTGAGTATGCGTCTTAAACACACAGTATATAATTTCTGCTGTTTCTTACTCAAAGCAATTAGAAGAGTTGTTGTCTTCATAGTTATACAACCATAGTTGCTGATAGAAATTTGAAGTGAATCACACAAAAAATTTTCACGGACAAGGTTATGTATACATTTTATTCACATTACAGTTAGTTACACTAGCAGACTTTCTTTCTCACTCTCTGATGTATCATCTGGTGTTTCCAGTGTTTCCCTGGAAGATGTTCCAACAGGGAAAGAAAATAAACATACTTTGAATAAATTCAGCAATTTATCTGGCTTTGAGCATTGCGGGACACATTTGGGATCATTCAAGTACAGAGCAAAATGTCTAACATGGTTGGATGGATGGAGGAGTCATTTCTCATTTTATCCGGGCTTGGAGAATTAGCCATCTTTTCATTTTCAGTGCTGGATTATCGTCCCCCAATTTCTTTTCAGTCAAAATTTGTGGCAAGATTATTTCACTGACATGAAACAACCCTGTGCACCTTTTTTCCGGTTTTGGTCCCCTCTGGCCAGGACTGGTCATTTGGCCACCATGGCAACGAGAACCTTACCCTGTTCCCATATCCGCTCCAGACGAGTTCACCCTGAAAATGTCATATCTAATATTGACTCATTTTAGCATGAAACTTTAATAAGCTGTCAGAGAGGGGAACCCAAGCAGACACTGTCCATAAAGGGTATATCCGGTCTCAAATTATTGGCCTTCTTCTTATTTTCCATGCCCCTTCACATTTATCTTTCCCATTCTCTCTCTTACATTCCTCTTAATGTATGGCTGTGTAATATTTCATGGCTTGTGCGTGGGTTTCTTCATCTCGTGTTGCTTCACATTAAGATTTCATCCCTTGGTTGCGTTTCAGCTTTTGCCTTTCTTTTTTCCCCCATTCTCTTTTTCCATGCTGCTTCTCCACCTTTCTTTTCCTTTGTTGTCTGTCCTCCTGCTGTCATCTGATTGATGCCTTTGCCAGTGTGCTGCCTGGTTCATTACACTGATTTCACCATGTCTCAGGTGGGCTTTGCACCAGGGAGACTGCGGAGAGCTAGAAATGTGTCAGTCGTGGTTGGGGGCACGGTAACCTACTGAGCAAATAATATCACCCAAATAACATCTCAAAACTGCCTCCTGTCAGTGTTCCTGTGACAGTAGACTTGAAGGAAATGTTGCATGGAGGCCATTCTGGGACGCTAGTGGAGACAAATATTCACATAGACCGCTGGGGCCAAGGGACGGATATGCTGTATGGCAGAAACATACCGACCATCCTCCTGGACACACAAATTACACCCAGACAGGATTTACAGATGGCAGAGGTGATATGGTATATTTGGGATTACTTTAGACTCAAATTCCTTTAACCCTCGCTGTATCTGCTGGAATGTGTTAAATGGGGCTCTCAGTACCAAGAAAAAACACTTCTCCAGAGACTTTTGTGCAGTGTAATTACAGAGTTAGTTGAGCTCCACTACTCTCTTATCTCTTCTATTGGGACAAGAGCCACATGAATGGACCCCTCTTTTCCCCATCCTCTCCAGCAAGCACCAAATCACTATCAGCAACAGATTTGCTCACCCTCTTTATCTCTTTTTCTCTACCTCCCTTTATCTCTCTGGTTCTTTTTCTCCATCTGCCTCAGTCGTAGTCCGTATCATTGCTCTATTAATTTATCTGTTAACAAAATGACTGTCAGGCTTTCACTCATACCTAACAGTTACGGTAAAGTAACAATCTGTCACTTTAAAACAATCTCTGTGACTAAGGAGCAGCACTTTACAGCATTATTTCCTTGTCCAACATGACAGTTGACCATCATATGCAAAATGTTGCTTCACGGTTTATTCTTACCTGAGTTCTAAATTCTAAATCCCCCCGCCCCCCTTTCCAAAAAAAAAAAGTAAACTAAACTTTCAATTTTGATCATTGAAATCAACAGCAAGATCAGCAATTCTTCCAATATTTTACCTCTCCACCCTCAACTTCACTTCAAGGACAGCACAGCTAGCTGCCTGGTAGCCTGCAGCTGCAATTCCAGACACTTACCTTGTGTGTAGACAACCAACTGACTGCTACCGAAGGTAACAGCTTCAGAGATGTTGCTTTTATTTTCTTTTTCCAAGATCCCATATTGATTTTTTTTTGGAAAGAGGGCTTACTCATTGGGGAAGTAGTGAGCTGAACAGAACTGATAACATTGCCAGAGATCCTTTATTTATTTAGGGAAGAAGTTTTACTTGGGACAGAATTTGAGAAACAAAACTTGGTCTTATATTTTGCTGTTTATCATTGAATCCCAGAAGGCTGGCATTTTCATCACTGAACTTTATTTGAACTTGCCTAACCCTAAACCACAAGAAGCTAACAGTATAAATTCAACTTGCTTTTGTGAAAAAAGAAAAAGAAAAACAACAACCTCTAAGTAAAGTAGAATGTGATCTTTATCAGTCCAGATGTTACAGTCAACATAGTGTTATTGGTGAGAATAAGAGAATAGTCACACTCCTATTTCTGAGCCATGAATAACTTTTTTAGAAAACTCAGTTAAATATAATGCCAACATATGAGGCTGTCAGAGTATTTCCTGATTACAGTGAATGTCTGAAAATGACTAAGGTTTTACTCTTCCCTGTCAATGGTATGCGTGTGTGCATGTGTGCGTGCCTCACTACAAGGTCTGTTCATGCATTCAGTAGGAACTAAAACAGAAATGGACTGTGCATTTTGTGTTTACAAAAGCCTTCGCTGCTGTTTTGCCTCCTTCTTTTTGCTGAGGACAGCAATGGGTGTCAAAACGTAGCAGAGTTTGACATCCTGACGCTGCTTGAATCTCAGGCCAGAGGCTGTCAGTTCAGTGAGAGGGAGAGGGAGGTTTGGTGCCCCGTTTGAAGACCTGTCTGTCTGACATCGCTACCCCTCACCATCTGACTGCATTATTTGTATTCTCATGCAAAGTCTGTGTAACTCTGTCATTCAGATTGTACAGGGTTTGTATGCTTGTATTTCTCTGTTTCCAGGCGTGTGCACCTTGTAAAGGTTTGGTGAGACCTATGAAGTGTTAACACAGTGGTTTCATACAGTGTGGAATGATAATAAAATGTTGCAGCACACCTGCAAGATTTTTATGTAAAAAAAAAAAAAAAAAAAAAGCAGACCACCAGAGGAGAAATGGAAGTAACGCTGGACATTTCTGACATTCTCGTGACATCCCTGTTTTTTGAAATACCTATAATAGATGTCTTTTTGCTACAGTGACAGAAGCAAAAAGGTCAACTAAAATGTCTGACATTTTCTCACCCTTAATTAGGAGTAACCTCGTCACACAAGACTTTTTTGAATAATATGTAGCATGCTGTATTTCCACATAAACACACAGCCGCAGCCAGACACAATGAAACAGGAATGCTTGACTCCACTGACAGTTTTATGCTACTGTAGTAACTTTGAAAATGTGCTAACTTATTCAGTATCTACTAGAAGAAGTCGATCATGTGGTGCTGAAGATAGCACCCAACAGTGTTTGTGCTAAGAGAAGCTGTCTGTTGTCACCAAATTGACAGAACCTGATGTTAGAGAGGGGTGATGTCTTCAAAGTATCGACGCCTCTTCCCACACACTGTATTGTAAGCTGTTAACTGTTCAAATTTTGTTGAGATTGGCGTGCTAGCTTTTGTCGGATGTTGTGTACACGTGTAGCTCTTTTCTCCTCTAAGTAATTATCGTGTGAGTGAACTAGTCAGCTCGGCGGATTCCTAATAGCCTGTCCTTGACTTACTGAAAAGACGGATGGAAAAAACAAAAAGGTGCACCAACTATTTTGGAGAGCAGAAAACTGTTAATTGAAATCAGGAAAAGGGGAGTGATGTGTATGTGTACTGAACATCACAGTTCTCTCTGGAAGCACTGTCAAACAATTTGTCTGTCTGCTGATACTGTAATAACACAGCTGAACAAAGCATTCTCTTAAAAGACATGGCAGGAATGGGAAGAGGAGAAGTGAGTTGTGTGTAATTTTTCCTCTTTCTCCAGACTTGACGGTCTATATCAACAGCACTTCAACATGGATAAAAAAAATCATGTTCATAGTTTCTGCTTCTCAAATCTGCAGAGTTGAACAGCACAGGAAAGGAGTTTTCTCCTGTCTAAACTGTTCATATGGTGGCATTTTGCATTTCTTTGAAATGCAGAAATTTAAATTTATCTTGTTCATGCATTCAGCAACTGAATAAGTAACTGAATAACTAAATAAATATTCTTGAATAAGAACTGCTTCTTGAAAGACACGATACAAAACTGAGTTTAGTAACTTTCAGTCAGATCCCAAAAAATGTCAGCCTTTACTGTGGTAATGCTTTCATAGCTACTTCTGGGCAGGAAGGGACCGTTATTACCTCTGACAAGAAAGTTATGTCATATTCACCTGTTTCTTGTTGTTAGTTGGTTGGTTTGTCAGCATGATTCACAAAAGTTGGTAAAAAGACTTTGACACCTTTGTTGTTGAATCTGGATAAAGGGACGAATCCAGGATTTTTAATTAATTGTTAATTATTTTGTATTAATTTCTCGGGGAATAATGCATGGATCTTAATGAAAACGTATTTTGGTGGCCAGTATCTATGAGCGAATGCAATTTGATGCAGATCCTAGATCTGGTTAGTTTATGGTTAAGTAGTTACGGATGATTTAACATTTAGAGTGATACAGGGCTATCAAATTTGGTATTGGGTTAGGTTTGACTGACTTGAAGGGGACGGTTGGGTCTTGACAGAGGTATGTGCTCTGACTGAAATTTTAATTAAAGTGAAGAGTGTTATAGACAGGTGTTTTGTGGAGTTGGGGACATTACAGATGAAAGTGGTGAAAGTGATGAATAAGGGAGTTGTGTGAAAAAGATGCTTTCAGTTATGAATTAAAGAGAAATCTACAGTTTCAAGAGATATTAATTTATTATATCACTATTCTACAGAAAGTTCAAGCATGTGAAGGTTATTCTCAGAGCTTTGCACCACAGAGTTCAGATGTAAGAGATTAATTACAGCTACTGAGAAGATTACACTGCTGCTTTCATCCCTGGCATATTTGTTCCCCTTAATTTGATTCTTTACTCTGCAGGTTTTTATTTCATTTACAAACAAAAGTAGGTTATACACAATATACCCCTCCGTCATAATAGTTACATACAGAGTTGACAGCGTGACTACCATACATTTTATAAAATCATATACATAACCACAGCGAGGATCAAAAGGTTGCTTTAGGACACAGTGAATACAGGCAGTCTGTTCAACAGGAACTTGTCAGAAGGCTGTTTATCTTCCAAGAACTTCCAAGGTTGTCAAACTCTGACAAATGGGGGTGATCCTACTGCTGAGAAAGAGCAGAGGATGGCCTCAGGCAGAACATTCACCTTCGACACGGAGAATCTGTTATCTTAAATATGCATGTTTTCTAGTCTTAGCATACATCTCTTGCTTAACTACAGATGGGCAGCAGCAGTGGTGCTTATTAGAGCCCATACTGTTTTTCTGGGGGGTCTGGAGCCGACTGGGAGAGGCAGGAGATTGTGTGTGCTGCTGGATGTAATTTAGACAGTAAGCCATATGCAATCTTAAATGAAGTCGGTGTAATCCATTTAACTTGATTTGATCCATGAATTCAATCTTTATTGGTTCACATTACATCTCCCCTTCTGTGAGTTAACTGTTTTTTTCACTGTAGAACTTTTCTTTAAGAGAAAAATATAAAGATTGTATCCAGTATGTGGTATACTACCTGCTCTTATGAAATCTGAAGGACCCCCTGCATCCGTAGCACATTGCATTCAACAGAGAGACAAAGAGAAAGGCAAAGAATGATGGGTAGATGAGATAATGTAAACATACACACACATTTATACATTCTTAAACACACTCACACTACTGCACCAAAACACACACACTTCTGCCCCTCTCCGCCTTAATCCTCAAATTCCAAATGTGTATTTGTCACTTCTGGTCGGCACATCATCTGCTCTAATCTCTCTGTAATTGCATTTTGGTACTAGACACACAAACAGACACACACACAAATACAAGTCATAGCACCTGCATGAGAGGAAATCCCACTGCCCCTAGAGCTGTGGGAACAGAGGTGTTTTGTGGATTATGGTGTGCGTGCTGTCTCTAAGAGTAATGTCAGCTCCAATGACGCAATGGAGCCATAGAGGGAGAAAGTATATCCCCCATATCCGAGACATAAAGCCAGACTGGACTTAACCATGGCCACCACGCACTGTACACTAACAGAGCAATCCCTAGATAGATCTGAGCTGCCCTGGAGATCCCTCTGTTCACATCTATCTTCTCTCTCTCTCTCTCTCTCTCTCTCTCTCTCTAACGCACGCACGCACGCACGCACGCATGCACGCACGCACGCACACACACACACACACACACACACACAGTGACACAAACGCTTGTCCATCACAGTGGTGTCATGTTTCTGGATGTCAGCATTTATCAGGCCAAGGGCCAGACGTAAGAGTCCATAGAGGATTGTGCAGTGGCCTGTCAGCACAGTAGGATCAGTCAGTATTGATCTCAGCACTGCATGACCCAAACTGTACTTCTGAACCACTGTCTTGTATTACCAGAGTCCAAGAGGGCAGCTGCATAAGACATAGATTAAGGTACGTGGAAAAAGCAAATGTGATTTCATAGAGATGCGCCATGTTTGACCCTTGAATTTTATGTAGGCCTAGTAAACTGTGCATTGGTAAATAAGCTGTTTAAAAAGTCACAGCTTCGGCTAGCACTTAGACTCATCTGTGGCAACAAGGGATGTGCGCGTTTAGTCAACTACTCGGCATTGCCTGCCTTTTGAGTTGAAACCAGAAAACTCTCTGTTTCAGCTTGATCCGGGAGCGTGTGGTGGAGTCTTTGTTAAGATCTGACCACAGCAAGCTCTCATTTCCCATTGCTTGGCCAGCGTTAGTCCCATTTGTCCATTTAATTTTTCTGCAACCAGACATTAGGAGCAGCCTTAAATCCAAGCTGGATTAGCTTGGCTCTTATCTCAACTCTTCTCCCAGGGGCGGTCCAGCTGGTCAGGTTGGTTGGTTGAAAGATGCCGTGGGCGGTGATCATCTTTAAATCTGCTCAATCCAAAACCAGCCCCTTTTTCTCAAATGCTGATGAATCCATTCCTGTCACAGGTGATTCTCATCTCAGAGATAAAGATGAAAATATAACAGCCAAAAATGTGTCGACTTTTCAGCTGCATACAAATTATACATTTTTTGTGAAGAATGTTATTACAGTTTCAAATGGCCCATATGACATACTGGAGACTGTATAAACTTTAAGATAAAATTATGACTGTTTTCTGACAAGTCTTAGATTGAACCTCTGTTTAAAAGTCAATGAAATAGGAACATCCCCAACTGAAACAATAAAAGATTGTCATCAGTTAGAATCACAATCATTCGAACAGGTTCATATCATAGTAGTGTTGAAATGAGAACTTGGGTGACCCATATTATTCTTTTTTTTTCTTTTTTCAAATATTTGAACAAATGAAAAAATAATTTTTAAAGTTTGAAACAAAAAACACTTTATTCCTCTCAACCAGAGCAGAAATCTGTCATGTAAAAGCAACATTATGTAGGGGTTGGCATTTTGAAATAGTCTGCACTAGTTTCCAAGTGCAGCCCCACATAAAAATTCCACATTTCTGTAACAACGTTATCAGATGCAATGGGAGATGAGCTGAGTATCTAATGGTAGCCACACTTAGCAGCAGTTGGTGGTTACTTTAGCAACAAGTAAAGCCATCTCTCCATCAGGAGGCTCAGTAAATCACCAAGAGTTGAGGCAGAGCAGCCGGAGGATATCAGAGAGAAAAGCAGAGAATGTTTTGCCTGAGTATATGATCCGGTTTCACTGACATAGTTGGGATTGTCTGAAAACACTTTCCCGGGAGATCTTACCCTCCCACCCAAGTTACACAGTGCAAAGAAAAGCAAGCAATATAAGCAAGTAGTGTGCAGAATGGAACTGACAGAGACATTTACCATTAAACATGTCAGTGTGCCACCAAAATGAGTTTGATGCTGTTACTTTGAGGTCAGTTGTTACACAGTGTCAGCTTAAACACAAATTAATTTCCAGTGGTTTGAAATTAAGGACAGCACACAAACACACTTTTTTTTTTTTTTTTTAAGAAAAAGCAAATGTTTGAAATAGTTAATTTACTTTCAAAAATGGAAAGTAGAAAATTTTCTCTGGAAGAGTTAGTTCAGTAAATGATTAATTTCAGCTAACATTTAGCTTGTAGAGAAGTCCAGAATGCCAGAGATCAGATGATCACTATGATGCCAGAGATCAGATGATCTCTATGAACGAAATATTAAAGGCAAGTGTGAAAATATAAATCTAGTGGTCATTTTTTGTTTAGCTATGTGAACACAGTCAGTTAATCAATACTCAAACAGTTATTGGAGCAAAGTTTTAATCTGTGTGTCTCTGTGTGTGCACATGCAAATGAGAGAGGGAGAAAAGGAGAGAAGAGAAATCCTGCTGAGGCTGCGTTTGTCAGGTAAATGGTGACGATGACAGCAATAAAATGGAGATACTAATGGTCATGAAGGCAATAAAAGATGTGTGAAGTAGCCTTCCCAGCAGACTTGGGGGTTGAGGTGGTGCTAAGACTAACTGCTTCAGAATGGTTATGGCTGCCATTACAACGCCTCTGCATCTCTAACAAGGATTATTGTACAGAAAAGGACGACCCAGGAGACACTTAAATCAGCGTGTGTGTATTTTTTTGTGCGCGTGTGTACAGTAAGTATCTGTATCCAAGTGCGTTTTATGTTGCAGAATCAAAGACTTTGAGCTCGTATGTGTTTTATGTGTGTCTGTAGTGCTCTCTTGTTTTTCAGTGAGTGCTCCCAGTAGTGTGTTTAAAAACGACAGCACAGGGGAGAAAGCCTGCGAGCGATGTGTGCTAAAAGTACATGTCATCTTCAATAAATGATGACAGAGTTCACAGGTCTACAACTGCATCCTGTTCCTCGTGCCACTGTAGGCAGCAGCATTATGTAGCACACCGAGTGCCTCTTCACAACAAAGATGAAACATTACTCTATTGATGAAGTGGTGGTGGTTTGAATGATGCTGATGTCAGGGACGGTGTTATGATGTGATGCAAACTGTGTTCACTTTGCCAGATGTCTATGGGGTCGGTTTGGTAGGCTGGATGAGCTGTCACAGATCAATCACAAGTCGTGAAATACTATTTGGAGTGGCATTTGTCAGTTTCAGAGCTGGGCCGAGCATGCCAGACAGTCAATCTGGTGGGAAGAGCTGGAAAAGACTTGTGAGGCGGCAGATAGCCACCTCTGTGCTGACAGAGCCTATCTCAGCTCTGTCTTTCTACCCATGTGTCATCTCTATCTCAGCTTTTTGTACTTTATGTACCCGAAAAAGCTCACACACAGATAGAGAGGCGCACACACCGACAGAAGGACACACACTGACAGCACCGTAACCTCCATCCTCACTATCATACACAAATTTACACAGGCATGTGTGCACACGTACACACCAACAAAATAGACCTGCGTACACATACGTGCTAGACTGAGATACATCATCAGAGTTTCCATTTCAGCAAACATGTGGTCATTGGAAATGGACCAATTAAGCTCTTCATCTTATGATGGAGCTTTATTATTTTTTATTTGTGTAGGTAAGAGCGAGGGGGGAGGGGAGCTTCTGTAACAGACATGGACCGTGATTCATTTCAGTTCCTGGAGCCTGGTCCTATCTCCTCTTGTTTACTATGTGCAGCTCTGATAGCATCTGGACAGGAGGCAGACTTAATTGTTCCAGTGTAGCCAGTAATTCTTTTGGCTTCCGAGGTCTGGTGCAAGGACACTTCAAGAATGAATGCGAGTGTCATCTCTTCAATTAATCGCTATTCATATCATAGATGGAAGCAAACAGACTGTTTCTCTTAACAGCCATCTGCTTACCTATCTTTGAAGATAAAAAGGTAACAGATGCTTTATGTTTAAGATAAAAAGTTGCTTCTTGTCTTGCTTTAGATTTAATAATGCTTCATATCTTTTCCTTATATCAGTATAGAGCAGATATCTGTCTAACATCTTAAAAGATATTTAGAAGATTTATTTATGTTGTCTGGATGATGTACAACAAACACTGTATATAACCACTTCCCCTTCCCAAGGCTGATGGCAGCAGATCAATGAACAATTTCAAGTAATCTATCCCTTTAAAGATGAGAACATACTGTAATATCTGACAAAGTGACTTTATTTTACCTCAAAATTACCAAGTAAGGTAGACTAATAATTTTAAGTAAATACAACTCTTAAGCTCATTCAACTTGATAGTCTACTTTACTTGGTTATTCTGATTGACCGTTCCTTTTTTAAGTGAAGTCAGCTTTTTAATTTTACAGTGTATGCTGCATTTCTCAGCCTTATTTCACATGAAACTAAATATCTGTGTTTGGACTGATGGTCGGACAAAACACAGAATTTGAAACAGCAGGTTATAATCCCCCCACCCAATACAAGTACCTGAGTTTTCCTCAAACCACTGCAATGAGCTCACTTGACCCCCCGCCATGCTCTGATTTAAGAGTAAATGTGGCACCGTGTTCGCTGTTGTGATACTGATGGGTAGCCCTGTGCCTGCTGCTACTCTCTCCTTGTTTCTCAGCTCCAGATTTTTTTCAGGGTTTAACAGGGGTGGACGTGGGGGCAGCAGTAGAGGGGAGTAGGGGAACCATAGGCTCCTCCATCATCTGGTTTACCTCTCAGCGTCTCTCCGTCGGCTTCACACCCTGAATAATGATGCACCACTCCCTCCTTCTGATTACATTCCCAACACTGTAACCCACTGACAGACCACACATCTCCTCTCAGTGTATGTCAAGCCTCCACTGCAGCACTTCTCCAGTCCTTCATTTTTTCACCTTTTCTCTCTGCCTGTTTCTCTCTTGCTTGTTTCAAGGTTTCTTGATTATAATGGAACATTTTCATTTTGACAAGATCATGATGGGGCAAAAATAGTGATGAGCAAATGCCCACTAATTTTCCTGTATTGTCAGCAGGAAATTCATAGTGCACAGTCCTCACAGACGCAGCTGGATATTGTAACTTGTCCCTCCTTTTTCCCAGCAGTGCAGCTAACCCTTATTCAAACCCTTACACCCCTGTACCTTACACTCACCCCCCTCCAGCAGTCCAGTTTTACAAGAGATGGCTCTTTTCAACCTTTGTCTAGACTCATTTTTAATTTATCAGTCACTATTTGTATGAGGTGGAGGTAGGAGTCTGATTCTATTCCCAGTGTGCAGCGGTGTCCAACAGGTTTGTCATTGACAGCTCCATTCTGAATTACCAAGTGTTCCTAAGCCCTCAGAGGGACCCCATAAGGGTTGGATTCGCTTCCGTCCCTACAGCAGCCATAGCAAAATTGGATACCCAATCCTTGAGGGCAATGACAACTGACTAATAGATAGTACCTCCCACTTGTAGCTACTTATTGTAGCATGCACACTGTGTTTTTGTGGGAATAGGTGTGTTTTCACTTGAATAGTAGAAGAGGTCTGCTGGGACCATCTTTGAGTTTTGCCTGTTGTAATTGGTACTTAAGATTGGAGTGATGCTACGCAATGTTAATTGAGAAAAAGTCTCTGTTGGCTCAGTCATGGCATTTAATTTTATGTAGATGAGAGTGTTGATGTTGGTTTTGCAAAGGTTTCCTCTCACTGTCATTTCTTGTATGTCACTGAATATGTTTTAATTGATTTGTGATCTGTTTTACATTATGGTTCTTTTGGAGATTCTTAAAGGCCGTGGCTGTGTTTTCTTTATGATTAAAGACTATTTACATATGTATATGTTGTCACTGTCAACCATTTTAAAAATGTTTCTGAGTTTTAGATTTTTTTCTATTGTATTTTGCTCACACCATGTCTTTCCCTAAAAATTGAACATTCCCCAATCAGACTTTGTCAGCTCTGATACAGATACTGAAACTTATACCAATGCCAATACTTAGTAACAATTGGGTTTCAATAATAAGCTCACTGACTTATTTTGTGGAAGAGACTGGGATCATAATTATGTGTCAGGCAAATGAATGAAACATTAACCTTTATAATTGCTTTTTATTTATGTCAAAGTCGAAATTGCAAGATTTGTCATGAAAGATAACATTACAAAGATAAACAAATCTTGTCTTGTTCCTGCATTTCCAGATTGAACTTGAACTCATTTTAAACATCAATAACACCCACATGTCTCATATCAACAGTATATTCAATTCATTTTTCATACAAATCATTTGAACCCTGTGCGCCAAATAGTTTCCTCGAGTTTCATGTAATAATGTAATCTTCCTTCGCCTAGTGAGCCGGAATGAAAGACGACTTCAGAGAGTTGACAGCAGTGTATACTAAATATAATACACCCACACACCATCCAAAAAAAAAAAAAAAAGCCTCAGCCAGCTAACAGGACACCTACCTCTTCTGTAACATCAAATCACTAAATCTTCATTTGGTAATTGAGCCAGTGACTAATCCTGTTGAGAGCCATATCAATTAGATTTTGCTCTTCCCTTCATTTTCCCCCCAGCACTTTCTTCTAGTAGTCAAAGCCTTTTGTCACCCATCTCGCACATAAGTGTCCTGGATTGAAGGAATGAAATAGCCATTTGGTGGATATCTGTATGGTCTTCTCCTCTCCTGTTCTCTCTCCACTCAAGCTCACCATTTACGGCAGCATAAACAAAAGTACTGTTTTCATCTTCTGTCCGGCTGTGAAGCAGCTGAATGGACAGATCGATGATCGTTTGAAAGCCGTTTATACTTTCTGCTCCCAGTGTGTTTTGTGTGTTGGTGTGTGCCTAAGCGTATGCGTGTTTCTGTCTGCGTCTTTACACTTGTGTATGTGTGGAAGCTCAGCCTTTCATGTGTATCGACAGTTTGTGTTGCACCCAGTAATTATGGCACAAAGATACACTCATTATGTCTCTGTAAGTATGCGGCACTGCTCTAACCCACTGTGAAGGGAAAAGGCAGATTAAGCGAACAAAATACACAAAAACAAATGAGCACACAAATTAGACTTCTACAGTTCTTTATTCTGTTATTCACTATCATCATTTAACTGTGGAGAAACAATTCAGTGTGATTGGGGACTTATTTTCTTATCAAATGTATTTTGTAATGGACCGTGGTGAGAAAGGGCTTTTAAACTTATATTGCTATATTGAAGCACCCTCCCAGAGCGGTTTGGAGTCATGGGCCAGCCACAGTTAAAAATTGATATGTAAGAATTCTGTTTTTATTTTCTGCTTAACAAAAGGCCTCACTTTTAGTTCAGTGCACTGCACCCGCACATCTTAACAAGAGTTGGGAGAGGTGGAAAGAAAAACAATGAAAAAGAAGTTTTCTGCGTGTGTGTGTCAGGGGGTTGTCTACAGTGTTTGGGGCATTAATCACCCACAATCCTCCCTCACCTCTAACCTCGCCTTTTAATTGCATCCGCACCTCCTGTTCCACTCCTGCCTCCTGCTGTCTTGCCTCACCTTCCTGCTCAAATGCTTCTCCTACAACTGTCGTTGATGGTTCTTAAGCTTTTTGCTTGTTTTTCTACTTCATTTTTTCTGTTTATTTCACTTCTTCTTTTCCGACATCAACATCACTTTTCAGCAGTTTTTCCTCCCCAGATATGATGCTAAAGTTTTGAATAGGTCTTGCCCTCTTTATTTGCTAGAACGTCCGTTGTCTGCTCTGATGGGAAATGAAAGGAAACTTGAAATACTGAACTTGAATACTTTCTACTTACCTCGTTAGCAGGCAGTGAAGCTTTCACTAAGTCTAATTGATCCTGATTTGTTTTGTTAGGTTTGTCTCTTTTTCTCCGTAAACAGCTAGGTTAGAAATTGTAGGAAATACCTGCATCACTGAGTGGAGAATTGAGCAGTTCATTCATTTCCACAAGAAAAGTATGAAAATGATGTGAATCATATGCTATGGCCTTCTCGGGTAACAGAGCATTCAGGATTCATTTCTGCTGTAGAGGACCTTGTAGAATCTATGTACACACAAAGACACAAATGCTTCAAACAAACAATATTGTTGCTGAGTTGTTAAAAAGACAAAAAGGGTGACTGAAGAAATGAAAGAAGTTATGGTTGGAGCAAGAGGCTCATGTATAATGAATGAGGGTTATGTGTCCAGTATTCTTCAGGGGAATATGGAATATTTAGGGCGAGATGTAGAGGGAAGCTTCTGAGCAGACTCTGATTCTTTGCTGCCAGGCAGGAAGGTGCCAAACGCTGGGGCAGAAAGCTTGTTCTGGCAGAAGCACACAGTGCCACCTCCTCCACATGTCCTCCTGTAACTGCAGCCAATACTGGAGTGCGCAGCATCTGGGACCCAACGCGACAGTCATTAACACTGCTCATACTGTCGGCCCTGATGCACATGTGATTGACAGTTGTCTTGTTTATACTGTAGTTCAGCTCAATAAATGGAGCAACGTGCTGCACAGCATCATTACCCAAAAACGAGCGCTGTTGGTCGAATGGTCAAAGTGCATCATTCACTTCCAATTATAGTGTCAGGGGCCTGCATATAAGGGTCACATATAACAAAATGAAAGGAAGTGATTTACAGCATTTAGACTATTCAAAGTTGAATCTTAGCTGAGGTTAGGCATGCAGACAGGGCCCGAGGCTGTCTGACCCCAAGATCGGGTCGTTAGATCCAAACCAGTCAGAGAAAATGTAACGGAACTAATAATGACGGATCCTACTGACCTCGAGTCCTCAGCTGCGCAACCGAGAGCAAGAGAGATGACTTAGCCTTGACTCAAATGGTCAGCCGTGGAGGATGTTTGAATATACAGCCAGCTTCCTAATGAGCAGCCTAATGAGGCACCGACGGGGCTTTTGTCTCTTACTGTGCTGTTGTTCAGTCAGTGATCAGCCGTGACAGACTCAATGACTCAGGGAGAGACTTGCCAAAAACTCAGTGATTTATTGAATGATAAACTTTTGTCTTCTTAATCTTGGCATCATTATTTATATTAGCAGCTCACATAATGTGAATTATGACTCAGTCATTGAGTATGATATAGAATCGTTCAGGCAGGTGCATTGTGCTGTTGTCTCGTGGAATGAAGGCTTTTCCATTCCTGCTGATACTGTTATTGTGCTCTGTTGTCACAAATCTTATTATCTGTGTTCAAAGCTCTGCACTTCATGATTTTTCTCCCAGCTTATCATTTTTCTGCCCCACCTCCTCCTCCCGGTTGCGTGAATCTACCATTAAGTGTTGTCTTTACTGGTTTAGTCGTAACTAAGCATCTGTCGGGTATCTGATGCACAGCATGGGCGTTCATAGCCACAAATCACATTCCAGCAGGGCTTAAAATAAATTAGGCTCAATCTAACCCGTGGAGAACACATTTAGTATTTGCAGTGCGTTTGTTTGTTTGTTTGTTTGTCTCATGTTAAACAGCACTGATAATTAGTACCAATCGCTGCTTTGACGGTTTCATTTGATTAACTTTTCACAGTTCAATTTGCAGCCTAATAACAAAATGCAGGTTTCTTCTCTTTTTTTCCTCCACAGTGGTCAAGGCCAGCTCACTGTGGTGCACATATTAAAACCAACTTCTGCTCCAAACAATTATTGCATGTTCTTGGAGGGAAACTTTTTTCTTTGCTGTAATTGCTTGCAGCAACTGCAAAGTAGATGGAGAGAAGCGGTTGAGGTATCTGACCGCTGACACACTTGACACAATGTGAAAGCTCTCTTAGCCTGTTAGTTGCTTTTGTTGTAATCAAAGGAGGGTATCAAATGCTTTTTTGTCCTGTCTACAGCAGCCGCCTGCAGACTTGAAAAACGTACGCTCAGTACTGTTAGCTTACAATGGCATAGCCTCTCTTCTGTCATACTGTCCTGCCACCTCCCTCCTCTTTCATGTGCCAAGAGACAGAGCTTAAGGCCAGGGCTGACAAAACGGCGTCATTATCTTAGCGTTAGCGCCTGCCCACGCTCTGCCTTTCATTCATTTCACAGCTAGCCCTCCTGGCCCCAGAGGGAGAGAGAGATCATGTGGGTGAGAAAGAGAGAGCGATGGGGAGAGAGGTCTCTTCGTCTGTGATTCTACTCGTCCCCACTTATTCCCCTTCTCCCTCCCCTCTAGTCCCCATTCACTGCTCCCTCATGGTTTACCAAAATGCATGATGCCATTATTAGGACTCCCGCTAGCACTGAGAGAAGCAGAGAATGAAAAACTATTTTGATGCTGCATGAGAGAAAGGACGTTAAGCTCACCTAGTAGCTAAGTCAAAAGAGACAGTTCTGTTGTCAGTGGGATGCAATAGTTTTTCAACCTAATACGGTGCGTTAGACATTTTTGTTGTGTTGCACACTATCAATACAGTCATTCACTTCACAGCTCAAGGTTGCTTCCATGCAGAGTGACACAGGTAGGTTCATAGACAGAAACATCAAAACAAAACATACTGTATTCTGTACGTGTTCGCAAAGCGGAAACTCCTGCCAAATGTGAGTGGACACACTCAGCGAAGCGAGTCTAGTGGAGTGATTGTCACCGGAGTTACACTGAAGTAAGCGTGGGCAGGAATGAGAAAGGACGGGGCACAGCAGTCGCAGCCCTTTAAATGCAGCAGTGATGTTTGAATCATTTGCTGTTTAATGGCAATCATAACTCATTGTGCAGTTGTAATGTGTTCCACATTAACAGTGTGGGAGCTGGCTGTGGCTCATCTGTGCCTAATGCGCTATAGCTACAGGCTAAGAGCTCTCATCAAACACTGTTCAACTATCACTTCCTCTTCTTAAAGTCTTTTGTTTACTTTATGTAGTCCTCACGCCCACACTGCAACGAAACTTCGAAAGGCCCGAGACACCTCTCACAGTGTATGGTTTCCGCTCTTGAGTCTCTTGAGACCGTTGTTACCTATATTTAGCCATTAGAGGTTATATTTGCTCATTATTTTTTGAGAGCAGTGCAGTGAAGTCTCACTTGTCAGGGAGCAGATCACCTTGTGATGCTAATGAGGTGATCCTGTGGCCGTGTCTACAGGCCATATCCCAGGAAAGTGTCAGACTGGGTGTAAACCTTTGTGCATTCACGCTACTGGAGGCATCCCAAAGCTAGGAATAGAAGCAGCACAGGTGAGGCTTTACAACCAGGCAGAGCTGAAACTCGGAGGCAATCTTTGTGTCAGGAGGAGTGATAGGTAATGATTGATATGCCTGGATAGAGATGCCAGCATTCGCAGATTGAGCCAAGAAAATTAAGTGCTGCAAACACAAGCACATATACAGTAGGTTTGCTTTTTGCCTGAACATGAATACAGAGAAGCATACAATACATTATTTAAACACATGGTAACTGGTTGCACTAAACATGTTCTGAGTGATTCTGCCTTTAAACAATACTTCTGTATTTTCAGGCTATATTGTGACACAAAATATATACCTCAATAATTTGATATTTCTTCAAAAGCACTTACATTAATGTCGTTATCGTTAGTAAGACAGTGTTGTAGAGATGACTGCTCGTGCTGTTGGTGCAAAATATTCATTAATAAATAACCGTCAGTATTGTGGATATAATGACCAAAGGTGGAAGTAAAACAAATAAATCTGCTAAATTCAGAACTGCGCTATTTTACTGCAATTCTAATAGGGTTAGTACAACTGTATATTCTCATGTCACAATGACAACATAATAGAGACAGAACATCAAACACAGAGCACCTGTGACAGAATATTATTAGATTTTTATCTGGGTTTTATTTCCAATAGAAAATGTAAACACACACACACACACACACACACTTACAATAAAGAACACTCTCCTCCAAGTCTGACCATGTTTCACCCACTCCATCACCCAGTTCAGTCCTCCCCCTAGGGTTAAAGAACCACCCCTTCACTCTCCCCATGCTTGTTTGCCCCGAAGCGTGCAAGGATTAGCTAAAGCGATTATCACAAGCTTTTGCCGTTTTGTGAAGATGAATCATGGTAATGCTACACAGCGAAGCGCCTCATGCATTTCTAAACCCCTTCTACTTGGTTTGTGATTTTCCAAACTCATAGGGAGCCAGTTGGCTTTGCCTCACTAAGCCAGGTGCAGGTGAGTCAACTGGAGCCAAACTGGCAACTTATCAGAACTACGTATGTTTGTGCACATACTGTATACACACATGTTCGATCACATACACACACACGCATACAGTACAGTACAAACCCACAGAGATGCATAGACATGCAACTCCACGCTCTTAGATCCACTGTACATAGATCACTGGAAGATTTAACACACAAATGTTCAAAGTATTGTATTCTGTCACATTTCAGAATTTTAATACAACATTACACCTCTGCTGTAGCACGTTTGACTCTGTTTCACTCAGTCAAATGGAGCTGTCACACACCCTATGGGGACAACCTGCCTGTGGCAATTTTTGACTTTGCTACAATGCTTAACATCACTAAATCATGTTTGCCTAGAGGCTTTTAAACTTCCAAGCACCCCGCGCTTTTTTGAACATAGCACATAGTTTGCAAATGTCCAGACAGAATTTAAACTCTTCTTACAGTTAAGTTTACATTCATCCATTCATATAAAACTTCCATTTCCTCTGGGTCTTCTTTCTCTCTGGATGACTGATGATCAACATGTCTTCTTTCTCTACAGTATCTTCTTTTTTCTTTCTCTTCCTTTTTTCCACTGCTCATAGTTCCAGCTACACATTAGCGCATCTCCTGCAGATGGTGTGGTCTAATTGTGCAGGCTTTTCGCCGTTCTGCAGCCTCCCTCTCTCCATGCCATCTTCCAGGCTGAACAGATGATCACGGCCTCTGGTTTCTCTCACCGGCCCAAAAGGCTCTGGAGGATGTTCTCATTAACAGGACTTGTCAGAGCAACCTGCTAGCACTGCTAATTTATTTCCCACACACAAAACATACCATAACCAGACCACACAGACACACACGCATTAAACTCACACTGATGCACATGTGCTTTTTTGTGTGTATATCCCTCAACAGATACACTGAGACAAATACTTGCCCTCCTCTCATAAAAGTCTACACATAGACACATGCCACATGGACTATCCAGTAGAGCTCCAGGGCTTTCTTCTGCTAGACTGCACAACAATTAGCTGCAGTGAAGGTTTGTGCCGCATTTCTGACAGTCAGACAAATGATATATGTGCATTTGTTTGCGAAGCATATGTGTTTGTTTGTGAGGATTTGTTTTTTGGTTTTTTTTTGGAGGTAGGGTAGAGGGTGGGCTGTTACACTGCTGTCATTGTTTGTACCTCTGGGAGCCCTTTTCTGCCAGCTTCCTTCAGCCCCACAGCTTCTGTGATTCTCTCTTCGTGCTGTTTGTGTGCGTGTGCACTTCTGTACGCATGTGCCTGAGAGAGAGTTTAAAGGCATTTGCCAGTGTGTAAGTGTTACCTGACTGGCTTGTCAGATCAGTTGCAGTAAAGCGTTCCTGTATTTCACACGTTCACCCACAGGAGAGATATTTGGACACTTCAGCCCGTGCATGCACACGAACACACTGAAGCCATTCTTTTGGCTATACCAGACATATTATTTTCTATAAACCCTAACACACCTTTAGCTGACAGTTTTAAGACCCATCTGTCTCTTCTCACATAAATGTTCAGTGCTGCTATAATAAGAAGACATCATGTACTCACACACATAATGACACAGATGCCCTCAGGAAGATGCTGTTAGTAATCATCAGTGACTAATGTTTCTGCTTTTGCTTGCTCTCTGACAGTATACTCTACAGGTTTGTACGCACATACACAACCCTATATTCTCTGGCATTTGCTGAATGGAATCACAGTACATAACTTACCACAAGTAGAGGCATACCTTTATTCTGACCAGGATGTGAGGGCAAGCCCTTGTGGAGAACTCCACCGATTTCACACATCAGAGGGTTTTTACAGGTAGTCTAACAGAATACGTAGAAAAGTTGCTTAAAGTCTGTTGAGACTCGAGCATGGGACTCAAACTCGCGGCCCACAAGCCAATTGCGGCCCGCAGGACAAAATTTGTGGCCCCCGCCTTGATATGAAATGTTAATGTTCGTGCGGCCTGCAAGTTTTCTGTGAATGGCACTTTGCCGTGTTGTGTGTGCAAGGTCCCTTTGTTATGCGAGCTGGAGCTGCATCCATGGAGTTATTATAGAAAAAAATAGCCAGTAAATAACGCCTCCATGGCTGCATCCCATGGTTTGTATATGAAAAATAAATAATGGTGTCCCACTGTCCCAGCTTCATGCACTCCAGGCTTGCACTGCAATGATGCGACATTCACAGACAAATCATTCTTTAAAATCTTTTGGGTAGATGGAATGTACTGAATCCTTTGCGAAAAAAGAAGTGTTCATCAAAACCTTTTACTCCATAGTATATGCCTCACACAATAAACATTACAGAGATATTCCTATGTGATATAATTTGTCTTACTTGTGTCAGTCTTTAACGTTATCAAATGTAAACACTATATTGATTGCAAATAACAATGTCTAAAACTAAAATAATCGTAAGTAACAATGAATAACAATACATAAATGCAATAGGCACTGTATTTATTTTAATGAGAGAATGCACATCGTTTTGTATTGTTTTATTGTCCTTTGAACAAATCTTTTTAGTTAATTGATTCAAAGGACTTGAATGGAACATGAAAGTTCCATTCATGTTCAGGACAGTTCATGTTCAGAAGAATCCATTCAAGTTAAAGAACTGTTAATAATGACGTTCGAGAAGATTGGATTTTTTTTTTAACAAGGTTTTTTTTTTTTTTTTGTGGAATACCTGATGTGGCCCAGCCTCACCCAGACTCTGCCTCCAGCAGCCCCCATGTAAATTGAGTTTGAGACCCCTGCTCTATAGAGTTGCGTAAAATTTGATAGATTGTCTCAAGTACGGTCTCTTGAGTCAGTAGAACGAAAGTGAGCTTATCGCACCTCTGCAATCTGATTGAGGCTAGACGATCAAGGTTACATTAGCCACTATTTGCATAACCCACTTGAATCTCCAAACTGACCAAACTGTTGGCAGTCGAGTTGTACTTTGGGCAGTGTAAATGCCAGGTTTCGTCAAGGGAGAATATGAATGACTGGATTTATCTTTTTTGATCCATCAATCTTCTTTTATTCTTTATTCTTTTATTTAAAATTGTCCTGGAACAGTGATATTGGGTCTGATATGATATGTGATTAGGTGAGGGGAACAAAATGGTTAGGTTAGGTTAAGTTAGGTTAGGTTAGGTTAGGGAAAGATTGTTAATATAGTTATAATGATATAAAACTATGAGCATAAACAGCTTAAACAGTGGACAGAGCTTCGGGGTCTGAAATATGAAGCCAACACACAAGTGTGTTAAGCTTAACCAGTGTTTTTTTTTGTTTTTTTTTAAAAGTATTTTTTAAAGTATTTTTTTGGCCTTTGTGGCTTTATTTGGTAGTGCAGCTGAAGAGGGAGAGAGGAAACAGGGAGAGAGAGGGGGAGTGACACGCAGCAAATGGTCCCCGGGCCGGGAATCAAACCCGGCTCCGCTGCAGCGAGGATGAGGCCTCTGCACATGGGGCGCCTGTTCTACCAACTGAGCTATATGGCACCCCAACTTCACCGCTCTTTAGAAGATGTCTGATTGTATAAGAGCTTATGAGTTGATCATTATGATTATCCTAAATCTCATTTATCACTTATTTTATTTATCTTATTTATTTGCATCCATAGGCATTTCCATTCAAGTGGTTTACACACATATACATACAGACATACAGTTGTTACACATATTCATAGATGTATAAACCACATCAAACAGTCAAGACCATGAAACAAATCACATATCCTCAGATCCAGATATTATTTAGCACTAAGGGTCATGTCATGGTGGGCTTACACTGGAAAGAAACACAGCCTCTTTTCGCTTGCACGGAAGTCAGACACACTCACACCAATGCACCTCCCTAGTCTTGTCTTCTGCTTGGCAACATATAGGGAACACTAGTTCCAGCACTGACACCAAGTATTGGCATTGGATATGAATCCTGAGTTGCAAAATCAGCCTATATGTACACAGTGCCCTGGGTTAGTGGGCTAGTTTGAGTTTATCAGACATTATACATTTGTAATGATGGCCTGTTGCTGAAAACGGACGATTTTTCATTAGTTCTTAAGTATAAATCTGTATTCATTTTTAGCTTTTGACTTCTTAAGTTTCAGTGGTCATCTTTTTTTAAAAGTAATGTTTGATCTAGATCTAACTTAAAAACTGAGAAATCAATACAAAGTAATGCAATTTTGAACTCAAAGTGGAATGTGTGAAAACATATTTCATAGTTTTACAGTTTCGTGGGTTAGAACTGATAATTGCTGGTCTATAGTTTTCAGTGTTTTCACTCGTTCTTGGAGTCATGTCACTTATTTGGCCGTTTGTTGAACTTTCAGCTCAGTTCCTATCTCACTGCAACTTCAGACCCACTAATTGCATGGTTCAGCCATCATAGGCCTACAGCAGCCCTCGGAATTTAGGGATCACAATCCGATGGCTATCTTTCAAGGGAAAGAAGGGGGTCATATAACCTCCTACTACTGAGAAAACATGTTCCTTATCCTCCATACAGATTGTGTTATTACATGTATGTTTTTCTACAGTTTAAAGGCTAGAGGGATTTCTCTGGTTTATGCTCTGACCCATACAATTGGAAAAACAGAAACCTTTCTTAAAGTTTTGATGGAGAGATGTTGATTAGATTTGAGAAATACAGCCTCTATTTCCTCCAGCAGTTGGGGAAAGCAATTTTGTGCTGTTTGCCTCCTCGGGGAAGCTTGAGAAAACAATATGAAAATGATTTCTTTTTCTTTACAACAAGCATATTTGGCGCTGGCAGGCAAACGCTGAAATAAAGGGAAAGTTGAAGCTTTCCTTATTTACAGCCTGTGCTAAGCTGACTTTTTTCTTCTAGTGTATCTGCCTTTTTCCTCTCGCTTTTCCAGTATGACAGAGAATAAAAAGAGATGGAGTGGTTGGTGTCTTGGATGGGGATTGGATGGCGACAGGGAGGTGCTACAAAGGACATTGATAGATATGAGTTGTAGGAGAAAGGTCACACATGAAGATGCATTGACCGTGAGAAAGCTATCTTAGACAAGTGGCACCTGTATGTTAGTGGTTCTTCAAGGTGGACTGGACAGACAAAAGAGGTGGAATAGTTAGAAAAATTAGAATGCATGAAAGCAAGCCCAAATCCTACAGAGGCTGACTAGTAAACACTTGGTAAACTGCTGACAGTAACAGAGTAAACTGTGCACTTCAGAAAACAAGACAGCTATCACTCCTCCTCAGTCTCACTCCAGCATCAACATCACCACCACCATCATCGTCTCTCATCCTCGAAAGCCACGGGCAGTCCAGCAGACGCCAGCCCATGTTACACAAACACACACATGCTGACTTCAGTCTATTACACTCTTCTGTCTTCGGTCCTGTTGGTCAGACTGTATCAGATGTCTTGCTGCAGGGCTTTGGTTATTGCAGACTTGTGAGTACTGTGGTGATACAAAATCTGGGCCAACGCTCCATGGAACGCAACATATACTGTATGTATCAAAGCCATCATTGAATTTGTAGGCTATCGATCCGGAAAACTCACTGAACCGAAACCACCAGAGCATTTTTGTTTGTTTTTTTTCCTCCCCCTAGAACCACAGAAAGGCAAGGTAAAAAGCCAAGCTGCTGTGAGGAAATGAGAAGAGCATATGGATATGAGCTGTGGTTTGACTGTGTAAATACCTTTTGACTGTGTTAAATGTGTCTACTTGGTGTGTGTGTGTGTGTGTATGTGTGTGGGGGTGTGTGTGTGTTCCAGAACAATGAAACTTGCTGCCCAGCAAAACATACTACTGCAAAGAAAGTTGGGGAAGTTTGCGATCACTTTTACTCTGCTGCTATTTCCACTTTTTTCTACAAAGGGGCTTTTCTCTTCCTGGGAGAAGCTTTATTCTGCCTGATCCCTCTCTCTCTTTCGCTGCCTCTTCTCCTAATCACCACTAAAGCCAGCCTTAATTGCCAAAAGATGTGATTTTCTCTCATTTTCTCATTCTCTTTCTTTCTTGCTGTCTCACCCTCTCTCTGTCTGTCATCCGGTTTTCATATCTCACCACAAACACACAATACAGACGAGAAGACGTGGGAAATGAATTTTTTATAAAAACAACACAGTGAAGCAAATGTGTGTAGCAAAATGCAAGTGTTTGGTTCTAATTGCAGGGGCATTTATTTAGCTGGTGATGGAGCAACACCATGAGAACTGCATGAAGTCAGGTACCTATTGAGATGGTTGTGTTCACTTAAAACAGGGTTAAACTGTTGGCAGTTTATCCTGTATTTTTCATGCTGGTTTGAGCCATGGTTACAGGCTTCTGCAGACAGTGTGTACACATACTGTATATGTTTATGCCTTTTCTTTTTTCTAAGCCCTGAAACATTGAGGCAGTAACACACTGTGATTGTTTGGAGTCCTGAAAGCAGCTCAGGCAATAGTTCAGTTCCCCCTTGCTAGGAGAGATGGCTGAGAATTGATGAAGACCAATCAAGCACTTCTGTGCATGTTTAAAGGAATACTAATCAGTCATTAGAGAGATGCTGATTAGTCAGACACGATTGCTTCGTGGTCCTTGTGTTTGGTCTCCTTGAATATGTGTATGAATGTGCATGTGTCCTTTGGCATTATTGATTTGTGAATGTAAACATTCTTGTGCATGCATGCACGTTACATTGTATTGATTGTCATGCAATACAGGAGAGCCCTTGACATAAACTTACAACCTTTTTCAAAAATATATAAATTATTTCCCTTCAGCCTGTAGACTACATGGTTGAATACGTTTTTCTGAAAGTTCCACCCTACTACAGACATCAGTTATGGTTAATGTTGCTTTTGATAGCACAACACCTATTAATTAGTCACAAACATACAGCAGTTGAGACCCCTTGAGACCACAGCACTAGTCAGCTTGCCCCTGAGGATGTCTTACGTGTGCCAGGTGAAGAGGCTCTGAGTGAGGAGCACACTGGACTGCGTTTCCCAGTCAGCACTGTGATGTGTCTTTCAATTACTAGCTTGTCTAGCTTGCCTGATAAAACCATGATACCACAGAAATGATCACTACATTGAATGCATGAAACTTTGGATTTTATTTATATAGCGAGGCTTGTGGAGGAGGTGAGGTTACTTGGACACTACTTGAAGCCTCACTCATTTAGAACTCGTTTAAGATAATAAGAATAAATCTGTATCAATATTTTGAGGTTTGTTTAGCGCGTGTCAGTTTTATGCATTTGGGCTGATGACAGCCATGGCTGGAGGCACTATGTTTTCAGGTTGTCAGTCTTTCTGTCTGTCTCATTCTTGTGAAGGCGATATCTCAAGGACACCTTCAGGGGTAAATTTGATTGTCAAAGGTCAAGGTCACTATGACTTTACAAAAGACATTTTTGTCCATTATTCATGAGATAAAAAAATTCTAATGCGATAAAATTATGAAGTGTTGACATTTTGTACCCAGTAGTCAAAGGTCAACTTCACTGTGATGTCGTAATTTAAACAAAAAATGCAATTTTTCAGTACCATAGCTCATGAACAGCAACTTGACTGGTGCACAGAGGCATGCACGTCAGTAACTGTAGTTTTATCTCAGACTCTTAGATGGTGATGCTTCTGGCAAAGTGTGTGTTCATGTGTAACCTACAGTGTGACATGCATAACCAGTAAACAAATATTATTGTTGTTAACAATTTAAGAATAAACCGTGGACATCCCCACTTCCTAATGTAGTGAAGATTTGGGAATCCTACATCCACTTTGTCCACCACTTTCTCGCAGCCTGGAAATGGCACATAAAGCTGGCTAGCGAGTGATAGTACTAATCCCATACAAATTAAAAAATGTCCAGCACCATTTCATGTCACTTTAAATGAAGGAAATTTGAATTGGCACTGTAAGTCAAAGATTATCCTAATCCATGTCAATAACAAGTCAGCTGAACTACATTTATAAACACATTTTGTTCATGCACAGTGTCTTTTTTTAATTGGTGTTTAACTGTTGTTGATGGAGAAGTCAAAATAAACCCAGAAATTTCAGACCTCCACACTAACAGGAATGCCCACAGATTCACAAAGCAGTACGCATGCATGCTGCTACTAGTGGCTTTGTGTTTGCCTCAAGACCATCCTTGAGCCTTCTCTTATTCATTCAGTTAAACTTTAATGTGAAACCAAAGTAATAACAGATTTTCCAGCAGAGCAAGAGAAGGTGTTTGGGGTAAAAGTTGACAGGCACTATCTGCAGCTGAATATCTCTTGTTGGCATTTTGTGTTCACCCAGAGGAAGCAGCGCAGAGAAGTGTATCTCTTTCAACCCAACAAAACACAAAGTAAAGCTGCTTAATTTTACATAAGACACCACAGGCCATCCATATCCAGGACACCCACGACTCTACATTCACTCCATGGTACACGGTCTGCTGCAGTACTACATTGTTGCTGTATAAGCAACGCTGGGAAAGTTTAGAGGAACAGAAAACTGGGAAACATGACTGAAATTCAAAACAAGATGTCTCCATTATTTTCAGTGAGATAGCACTTTTTTAATTTACATTCACATTCAGCTTATGCCTACAATCTTTTTCCTTTCCTTTCCTTTCCTTTCCTTTCCTTTCCTTTCCTTTCCTTTCCTTTTTTTCCCTCCCAACCAAACAGTCTCTTTTATTCCCACTCACCTCTGAAGTAGAACAGTGAAACAACAAACTATGTGAAGCTGTGATTAACATTACTCTTCAGAATTTTGTCCGTGGAAACTTAAAGGAGTTAAAACAAAACTCAAGCCTCCTTAAAAGTATTTTGTTTTAATTTGTTGTGCCTTTGTAGTTTTCAGACATGACAGCAGTTTATTCTTTGAATCTCCCAAGTGCATGTGGACATAAATGAACGAAAAACATTAAACAGTCAGATAACTGAACCAATGCAAGCAGGTGTGAAAACGTAATACAACAGCTTTGCTTTGATGCATATTTGACTGATAAGCTGTTAGTTTTGTGTATTAAACCATATTGACAACTTGCATTTATTGAATAAAAAGGAAGTTGTAGAATATATATTTGGTTTTCTGTATCGTCTCTGCCCTGAACATGTTTGGTGCACATTCCCTCTCACTTTGTGCAATGTTTTGCTTTCTTTTTTGGATTATCGGAGCTGATCACTGCTACTTTATAGATTTCTGGAAAGGATGGAGGGATGAGCCAGTGTCCATGATTGGCTTCAATGAACGAGCTCCCTGATGAACTTCTAACATTGCTTTAAACAACCTTCCATCACAAGTTTGTTCTCTCTTCATAGTCTATCAATGGTGGACAGGGGACCTGGCTCTGTTTAGTCAGTCACTGAGGGCCCAGCCCACTGTAGAGCTCCGCTCTACTCTGATTAAACTGCACACTCCCCATGGTGCCTCTGATCAGCAGCCATACTCGTCTCTCACCATCCATCTCTTTATCCCGCCCTCTGTTTCCATCTCTCAGAGCGCCATCCCTCTCCCTTTGTCGCTCTTTTGCTCTCTCTTTCCCTCCTCTCTAGTTCTATCCATCCATCCATCTGTCCTGATCTCTCGGGAGGCCAGCCCAATTAACCTGTTTAAACAGCCATCTGAGCATCCCATCCATTCCAATGTGGCCGTGTGAGAAAGAGCCAGTTCGCTGAGCCAGGATCCCAATGCCAGGCCCCCATACACTGCCCTCCTCAGCCTCTGCCTCCACTTCTCTTTCCATTTCTCCCTCATCATCATCATCATCATCATCATCATCATCATCATCATCATCGTCGTCGTCTTCCTCCGCATCTTTCTACTTTCTCTCAATGGGCCTGATTGCAGCAGACAGCAGGACCTGGTAACAATGGTGTCTTTACTGTTTTCTAGGGCAGAGTGACATCTGATGCATTCACTGCACCATACTTTGAACAATTTAAACGGCTGCAGTCATAAACTCTGCTGCCTCTGGAGATCTCCACTTTAACAACTGCAACCTGCCTATATGCTTTAAGCCCTTTTTTCTTTTTCTTCTTTAATGTTCTTTCATTCATTTCACTGTCTCTCTGATTGCCACCTCCACATACTCTCCATTCTCTCATCAATCTCACTGTCTTTCTGCCCTTCCTTTCTCCCTTCCTCTCCTCTCCTCTCACCTTCTTCCTGTCACTCCTCAGCTCTCAGCTCCTCTCTCTCCCCTGACTGTATCCCTTTCTCACTTCCCTTTCAACACTTGTCACCTACTTCCTTTCAGGCTGTCCAGAGAACAGCCCAAGAAGGTCACAATGCTTTTCAGAGTTGCTATCCTCCTTGTCCTTGTCTTGTTAGAAGGGGAAAGGAACTTTAATGAGAAAAAAAAGTGAAACGTTAAGACGGGGCTTGGCGTATGATATCCTCCAAGCAACACACAAAGCACCGTTTGACCACCTTCCAAGGAATGGTGATGAAGAAATCATGGAATTCATTCCCTCCCAGTGTGGCAACACAAATAGCATGGTGGTATTTGTAACATTGCAGGGGTGTGACTGCTCACATTCACTAGACAGTCGAGAAGTGCTTGGCTTGCTGCTTGGCACACTGGGGTGTCTGTGTTATTTGCCAGATCAATGCACAACCTGGGCCTACTGCTTTAGACGACTTGTTAATGTGCAGTATTGTGCCGTTGGGCTTCATTGCTCTGTTGTTGGCGTTTTTATAATCTCTCTTATAGCAGTATCGACCCCAACTCAGTGAAAGAGGAGCTATTGGATGTGTTTGTGTTTGTGTGTGTGTGTGTGTGTGTGTGTGTGTGTGTGTGTGTGTGTGTTGAGGGGTAAAATTGGCACTGTCTTTTTCTTTAATTGGTGCAAGAATAAGACCCTCTGGGTACTCTATACATAGCCTGTCACTCCATTTGTGTATGGCTATTGGTTCAGTTAGCTCAGCTCATTGTTGTAACATACCGGTAATCATAGAACTAAATGCCCACATATACACTGACATAAACACACATGTATTGATTACATACCTACAGTATATACAGTACTATGGGCCTCATTATTTATTGGCTCACTGATATCATCTTTTACAGATTTTCACTGAAAGATGGATTTGTGATTTTTTTTCACGTGTATAAACATTTTATGTACTGTTTTTTGCTCTTTTCTATATCAAGAAGTGTAGTTGGGTTAAGTCCTAAACTGACTGATCATGGCAAACCTATTTTCCAATACATCCTCACACCAAAATGACTATGTTATTTCAATAGCCACTAGATGAGGCCACCTAACAATACACGTTGATATGGGTTGTAATAAACTGCTTGTACAGAAAACCTTTACAGCTGTTTATCTGTCGAGGACAAGCTGCCATTGTGTGGCCTGCATCATTAGTGCCTCTGAGTATTATAGACAGATAATAAGAAGAAAAAGTATATTAAGAAATAAATGGCATAATTACTTAATTGTATTTCATCTTTCTTACCATAAGGTCCTAACCATTGCAGCATCCTTCCACATTTGAAGTTCAAGTACAGAATGTTTGTGCTTGTTTATTTATTAACTCAGCCAAGGACCTTTTGTTCTCTGCTTGTGTTTGTTGGTTGTGGATTTACATATGTTTAATTTGAAATTGATTCAGCTTGATTGATACAAGGGGGCTGTTGGTGGAAATAAGGACTGTACTATGTGCCATTGAGTTATTTTTTTCTCTCATTTTTAGCAGCTTTGCAATACCAAAATGAAAAGAGTTACATTTACAGATTGTTTTTGTAAAATGTAAAAATTATAAACCACTGAGAGATATATGCTTTATTTTATATAGCCGATACTTCCCTCAATTACCCCCCTCCACAAAGTGAAGCCTCAGCCTGCAGGCCTCAACTAGCCATGACCGCAATACTGCTGCACTGCTGGCAGCATGCCTAGCTCAGAGAGAGACAATAATTGGAGGACAGCGAGAGAAGGGGCAACAGACTACCTGCTGCTTGTGTTGTTTCTTCCAGTATTTGACTGTTTCACAGGCACAAGGACTTAGACATACAATAAAGCATGCTCTGAGTTTGAATTTTGAGTTTGTTTGTTATAATGTAATCAGGCAGGCTTCCAAATCTCTATTTACAGAGACATGTGTTTGTCAACTGGTGTGTTTGTTATTGTCACCCCTCCAACATTCAAAATCTATTCTTTGAGAATATTCAGAAATAATGGTACAATAAAATGAGATAGGATTAGACAAAAAGAAAAGACAATGATACAAACAGAAATCAGTAAGCAAGTTTTTTTGGAGGGGTTGTTTGAAATGTAGAAATGTTCAGCTACACGAAGAGAAAAACAATTTGATGAACAGCAGTGGCTTTCCTGCCTCTTGGGCTGCTGTAATCCATCTTTCATGTCTTACCTCCACCCGTCTAGACCAGGACACTTGTGCTGCACCCGTTACACTTTTTTTTGAGGTCCCCTCTGACTGATCACTGAGTGGCTGACTGGACATCTGGTCTTAGAAGGGCATTGACATGATCACAGGCATACTTAGGGCCAGACAGAACAAAAGCCGGATTTACTTGCAGTGTACTTTCTGTAATGGAAGCCCTTTTCAGCTGTTACAGAGATGTGGGAAGAGAGAATGAGGCGATACAACTGTGAGTTACAGCCCTCAGGTCAGGGTTTCCTACGAAACACCGTCTAGACATTGTAATCCCCGAGAGGGAAGTGCCGTGAAGGAGGAAAGGGATGAAGATGGGAGGTTAGTATCGACTACACATGTCTGTGACTCATCTTCTCATCTTCTCATGGACAGAGTTAATGTTTCATAGGAGATGAAGCACAAGAGGGGCCCTCGCAGCTCCATACTGACCTGAAGCTGTACAGTACCATGTGATAGAAACTGTACTTAATTACTACACTAGAGAGCAGGAAACTCTACGTCGCCATGCTTTCTACCATTGATTGTTTGCTTTATTTTTGTATGTTTCTAGCTATTTTTGCTGTATATTGGCTGGGGTTATGCCTTGACTACTGAACTGGCATATGACGATGTCCAAGGTCATCATGATTGACAATGACATTATTATCCGGTGGGGTTGTGGTGGGGGTATTAACTCTTTGAGAAGTTCCCATTAGCATACCATTGTAGTCCCCACAGTTTCACACCTTTGCTTTGATGACAACCTCCAACTGTTTCAGCCAGCCAAGAGAATTGTCTCATGTTACCAGTGAAGGGAGTCAGATCACCTCTCACATCCCTGCCTGGCGAGCATCTGACACACATCCCAGTGCCAGGTTTAAAAGGCTTTTTGACTCGACTCCACATGTCCATAACTTAACTGTAGACAGCCTCTGAAGCTTGAAATGTAGTTAACCACCTGGCTATGCTGAGATATCAAGCTGAAAAAACACACGTATACAAATAACAATGGTATGATTAAGAGAAACACATCTGCCACCAGTTGCCACCAATGTAGCCAGTCGTCCTGGCTTCACCTGATTGTGCAGGCTTATATAAAGACATATCATTAACTCCTTTTAATTTCTTCTCCAATATGTCACAAATGCCAACAATAATTGCCTTATTGCAACTCTGAGGGGACACACTACTTTTTTGTGCTCTCTGGTGGGGGTCCTTTCACATCACAATTTTTACAAATGTAGTGGGCTCAGTTGTCTATGATCACTTGATTTTGTAGGCTATAGAACATTTTAAACCTTTTGAGATTGATGTGTGATTTTGGCCTACATAAATAGAATGAGCTTGCTTTTATCTGTACTGTACATACAATGCAGATACTAAGAAACCTTTTAAGTGCAGGAACACAGCTCCCTGCAGAGTTGTTATTAGCAGTGACTGGATGTGTGACTGTAAAAGAGTGTGACTGTATAAATGCCAAAACTTTGTTATGTGGTGGGTGGTGCTAATTATAAAACTGAAATGTCATGCAAAAAGAATGAGCCAATGAAGAGAAAAAAAAATTGGACTCAGGTTATTATGTGTGAGAACATGTGAGAAGATTGTGGAATTCTAGCTCGAGATACACAGACACTTAGTTGTTTATAAAGTTACTTGCATTGAAAGTGGTTTGCAATTAAGATTACTTTACTCATCTAATCTTATGTGGTGATAAGGGTTGAAAAAATGAATTTGGCATCTTTGGAGGGAAGAAAACCATTGAACCCTTTGCCCAAAGCCCCTCACCTTAAAATAGATGTCACAGCGAGAGAGTGATGCGGTGTGTTAAATACTGTATTGAGTGTCTTTATAGATGACTTCAGCTTATCTCTGTAAACACAAAGTGTGGAAAGACGAGGATGGGACAACCTGTGCAGCAATCATGGTGATGGCAGATGATGTCATGGCTGAGAGCTGCCAGGGATAACTGTGAGAAGACCAGAAAAAGTGATTTCAGCCTTCAGATTAAAAGCTAAAAGCATAGTATTTTTCACTCAGGGAAAAAACACATACTGCTATTAAATACCACAACACTAGTGTAATCAATAATTCCTGACAGGATATTGGATCAGGATCAGGACAGTTTAAACAGTATTTATAAATATGAATGTACCATGAGAAAAAGGCTGACTATTAGTCTCTGCTGATTACCATTTAAATATATAATTTAGTTTCCCTATTGGACTTTGAATTTAGTTAAGAAGTTGCAATTTTGTTTGCTAATAAGGGCTTTATTTATTTATTCTCTGTAATTCTGGCAGTTAATCACTACACATTCTTCTTGGTCTACCTACAAACAATTTCAGTTGCACTGCCAGTGTTTTCCCCCACAGTCATCATCGCACCATCACATGGTCATTTCCTTCACATGCTTCTAAACATAACAATCCTCAAGAGTCTTATCCTTGTGATAGTTTGACCTTTAACTAATGGAGACTAATGGTCAGATGCACCAGAGTCAACCCAGGCACAATGATACGATCTCTGGTCACTCCTGTACCTCCTGTATTGAGGTTTGTGTATTTAAGGTGCACTGTGTCTTTGTTTTTGCCTGTCTGCGAGTGAGAATAAAAGTTATAAGTCTATTAAACATGCCATTGTATACTTTGTGCCTGTTTCATTACTTGTCACTCCATTAGTTGTCACTGAAATTGCCTCTTTTTGAATATTATATTAAAATCTTCTTAATTATCTCGCCTGCAGTGAAGTTTGATGACTGCATGGGGAATGAAGCGGTGGATTTCCAGAGCAGTGACCCTTTCTTCAGTGTGCGGGCAGATGGGTCCATCTTTGCCAAGGGACAGGGAGCCAGCTTGGAGGAACCAGTCCAGTTTAAACTGACAGCAAGAGGTCCACATGCACATGTCTGGGAGACTGTGGTCCAACTGGCTCTAATTGACCCACCTTCACCTCAACAAAATGAAAATGAGGTGAGTTCTACACTTACTGCACGTGAGCACAGACAAACACAAAAATGTCATGGTTAAAGTTTCCATCACGATACCACAGTTTCTCTTTCCTGTCAAATTTCCTCCAGTGGCCTGGTGATGGTAACAGCCAAGAATCAGGTCAAAACTCCTTGGGGTTTTACAGAAAGCAAGAGAGACTGGAGCAGGAAGACGAAGCAGTAGCACATGGTTAAAAGTGATAGAATCACGCTGCCACGGGGGAGAGTATGATTCCCCTCAGCCATAAGCTGTTATTGGAAAACATCCTGTGCCTTGGATATCCCAGGGGTTCTCGACTCTTCCTCCTCTATTTAAGAGCTGTCAGAGGTCAGGTGAGGACGGAGCAGCTGAGTTCACAAGTCCCAAAAGAACCACAAAGCCAGATATGATAGTCAATAGCAATGTAAGTTAGATTTTGTTCCACCTTGTGTCAGCCTCGGTCCAGTTGAGATGGTTGGTGCGATACCGGATGAAGCAGTAAACAATAGACACTATTTAAATTTAAATGTTTTGTAAATGCCAATTGCTTTAGTAAAGTTTTTGATTCGGTCTGCTTCAAGATCTAGAAGCTACTTAAAAACACCAGGGGTAAGATATTGGACTCTTCTCACACAGAACACTGGCAAAGCATCCTCTCCAAAATGTTCCCACACAGCTGATGTAAAATAAGTGTGTGGAACCTGTCACCCTGCTGTCTCATTTGAACTTGCTAGTCAGTGACAATGTCTTCTTCTTCTTCTTCTTCTTCTTCTTCTTCTTCTTCTTCTTCTTCTTCTTCTTCTTCTTCTTCTTCTTCTTCTGGAGAGTGAATGTGAAAACGGGATTTACTCACCAATTGACGTATGACAGACGAAAATATTCTGCACATGACTGCATGCACCAAATCGTGATACCGATATCGTTACAGTTCCAGATGAAGGACTGTTTCACTCCACTGCTCCCTCATAGAATGATCTCTTGACTTGGTAGCTCTGTTCAGCTCCTCAGAGCTTTCAAGTTTCTTTCAGCTCATTGTTTTGGTTTTGCAGCTCACTCTTATGATGTTTTGATTCAGTCTCACTGCTCTCATACTGTTGTCTTCAGCAGCTGTTTTATAAACTTCCTGCACATTTCGCAGAGCCTTTGTCTTATATTTACCTCAGGAGCTGGTGTAGTACAAAGCAGAGCGTAAAATACTTTGAATATTGGACTTAAGTCCACCAGATCACCATAAACACAATTCCAAAGTTGCTCCTTATGTGCTAGATGTGTAAATAGGCGACTGTTGAGTAACAAGTTCATGAACAACTTAGAAGACCATAATATATCAGAGTTGTGTTCACAGCTTGCTTTCACTGCCTGCAATTGGCAAATCAATCTGTTTCAGAATTAACAAACACCAAAAGGGCTGCCTAAGAACTGCAGTTTTTTTCACCTCATTCAAGTGATATAAGCATCCGGATGAAGCTTTCTTGTGTGACTTGTTTGTGTGTCAGTGAAAAAATTCATTTAATGTCAACAAATGCACATTTTTGGAGTGAATAGAACTTTTATCTGCTTTTCTTGAGGATGGTGGTCAGCTGCACTTTATCGCAGTGCTTAGGCAGACAAAAATTCTGAGACGCATTGTTCAAATATATAATCACAGAGCTCTTGACAACATTTTTGGTGGACGTGAACTCACTTTGGGCTTTGAGTTAATCATTACTGACAACAAAATATGAACTTTGGTTCTGCTGTAAGCAAAAGATGAAAATAAAATCAATTCAGTAGTTATCTGATGCCAGCAAGGTTAGTTTGGAGGATTCAAGGTATCTGACTTCTTAAAGTAGTTGAACTTTTTTGACAATGGATAGATTTTGAGAGCGAGCCCATTAAACCATTAAAACCGGATGATAAATATCTTTCAGCTGGATTTTCTTTCGTTACGCACAACACAGAAGGGATGGCACAGAGTCAGTCATAGAATCATGGAGACAAATAGAGAGGCGGAGTGGGACATTGGCCAATGAAGGATCTATTAGTGGGAGTGGGTGTAAGGATGAGTAAGTTGTTCTGGCTGTGGATAGGTTTGCCTTCATTCTCACACTTTTGTAGCTCAGGCTTTTTCAAATGATTCAATGGTTAGTAGGTTTGAGCATCAGTGTGAAACAACAGTGTGTCAAAGGTCAAACGTTATTGTACTTCCTTTAGTTAAAGTTAAATAATATAAGGATCCTGAGGAGCCGTGAACAGACAGATGAACAATTGGAGGCCTAGACGGGGTAATAGGTCAGAAACACACTACATGTTTGAACAATCATGCTTGCAGTGAGAGCAGGAACAGAAAGCAGGGCGCTTAAGCAAAATGTGATGTTTCATTATGGAAATGGCGCTTTGTGGCGTGCTCTGTTGAATAATAACTTCCAGATGTCTGGGTAGCCAGGGGCTGGCTGATATCAAAGCGTGCAGGGTTTTGGGGAGGCAGTGGCGTGGAGGGGAAGAGCTGGGACCACCGCCAGCTGGCTAAGGCTGATGGCACCAGGGCTGGGGGGCCGCATCCATTTCACACTCAGTGACTCCTGTTCACATAGCGTCAGTGTGCGTAAGCGTGTGTGTCTAGTATGCGCATGAGAATGTTATTTGTTTGTGCTTTTTTTGGGTGAGAGATTAAGTCAGATCAAGTGTGAATTATGCTAATTTTGCGTAAAATTTCCATGGCTGTCTTTGTTACGGCAGACCGTGTCTTATGTGATGGGCCTATAGGTTTTATCTGCTGTAAGTGTAGGGCTGAATGTCAAAGAGGGAAAATAACGCACCCTTTAAATCTCTGCTATCTGAGTAGCTGTCGTTATAAATTCTGATATCTGACTCCAGTTTGCTTCTGCTCCTTATCCTCGGTCTTTCATAATAGTTTAAAGAACTACACAGACATCCCTGGTTAACCTTTTTTTAAAATCAATTTCATCACCTTCCTGTACTTTTTCTATTTCTCTGCGAATGCGAGTAAAAAACAGTGAATTTGAGCTGAAGGGTTTGATCAAAATTACACCATGGCTAGAAAAAAGCCCATTTAAGCCTTTTGCAGCCATGATGGGCACAGTTCTTTCTCAATCTCACTGTGTCTCTTCCTCTGTTTTTTTTTTTTTTTTTCTCATCTTTTTCTCTCTACATCTCTCTCCGGGGAGCTCACTAGTACCTGTTAGCATGTGTAGATAAAAGGATCTGGAGCATGACTTATTTAGGCAGGGGGAGGAGAGGGGGGTCACATCTGCTTCTGACAATCCTTTTCCTCATCCCCCTCATTCTATCCCAAACATGTCTCGCTCCACCTCTGCCTTTCCTCACCGCACTGGTGGGATGTGGGGCAACTGTTCCCTCCAGTCAACCCCACTAAGCCTCCCTCCTTCTGAAGAAAAAGAATACATTTGTCCAGACCAAGCTCACATCTGTCTCACCCTGCTCTGCTGACAAACCCGGTTTGCGCACACAGGCATGTTGCGCTTGGCAGAGGTTTGTCTCCTGAATATGGACTAAATGCAAAGGATCATGTGCATGTTTCAGTGAGCTTGTCACACACCACAGTGAACATGGGATAAAGCAACATGTGTGTTTGGAAGGCTAGGTTGTTGTTCAGACTGGTAACTGTAGAAGAGGAGAGGGGGGTTAAGAGGTTCAATTTGGGACATGAGCATGAAAGCGAGCTGCTCAGCCTCATGAGTATCATCAAGTTTTGTACTGTTTCAGGGCTTATAGCTCCCCTGGTGAGCAAAAGACCACCTGCAGTGTTACCTCAACTGCTTATCAGAAAGATAAACCATTTTAACATTCTGTATTTTAGTGGTATTGCCACATTTCTGTCATGAGTTTAAAACTAATATACAACATATTTATTGTTCCTTACTGGAATTTTCACTTTACTTACATAGATAGATATATAGTTATATTACTTATATATAAGTATGTATACTTATGTAGATACTTACACGGATTTCCTAAGCTTTTTAAAGATATCAACCATCAACCATTATAGAATAACAGTTGGTAATTCTTGACCTTGGAAATAGAAACTTAAAATTCAGTCACACCACCGAATTTTCATCGACTGTCTATACAAGTCTCTTACTGTTAAAGGAACAGTTCAGCAGAGTTATGGTTGTTTTGGTTGTCTAGATAGCTGCCCTATCTGGAATATAAAGGAACTAGAAGGTACTTGGCTAATAGGGTTTAAAAAGCTCAAAAATGTTCAGCTCAGTAGCAGTGTCATTTAGATAACCTGCAGACATTATTGCTCTTTCATGTAGGGGATACTGTTTCAGATTGGTCTCTTTGCTCTCAACAGCATTGTTTCCAGATGCAGGCAGCTGTTTTATCTGAAAAATATCCAATAAATCTAAATCATACTGAAGCATTTAACAGCTAAAGGGCCAGCTATTTCCATCAGTAGTCGGTGGAGACCAAAAACAGAGCTGAAAGGAGAATAAATACAGGATTTACACACAGCAGGTGCATTACCCTATGTTAATGCTTATGTTGCTTCTCTACTATTCCTTTTCATCTAGCTCGCTAATAGCATTTGTAAGATATTCACCTAGCCGTGGGGAAGACTTCAGTCACGCACAATGGGTGGATAGGGAGAGTGCACATATTACATATTTGTATGTAACTCTATATATACTGTACTGTAAATATAACTTATATGAATGTAATTGTTTTCTACAAATGACCAAATCTAGATTTAAACCTGATGATATGACACTGTTGTTTACAACATGTTTCTGCTGCCCTCACGTGGCCAAAAAATATAACATTTCAAATTGCAACCATTTCAGTCCAAACATTGTAGGTGTTAGAATCACAGTTTTTCTACCCCTTGGTACCTACATGGATCAGCTTATCTCGTCTTTCCCTCAGCTTAATGATAAAATGTTCTCCTCTTCTATAATATGAACACATCCTCTCCTGCTGCACCATTAGTGAAAGTGCCCTCAATTGCACAGTACATGATGTTTGAAATATAACGCTTAGTTGATGAAACTGAACACGACACCTTAGCCCATGCCCCTCCACACCCCGCACCCCTGTCCACCCACACAAACACATACACACCATATGCCAGGTTGCTTGACGTATTTCCTTTAAAGCAACCTTAAAAGCTTTTCTCCTGGGCGTCCATCTAATGAAGTCAGCCTTGAAAGCATTGTTTCCGCTGGCAGATACAAGCCAACCCTCTGAGGGATCTTGACCAGGCAAGAACAAACAGTGGGAGACAAAGAGAAAACACTTTTTATAGACTGCATTGTACAGGACCCTCAACTTTCAATATGTGCCAGAAGCCATTCCTATCTTCCAACACTGCAGCCTGCTCCTGTGTTGTATTTTATTTTTATTCTCAAATGTCAACTGCTGGGGAGGAACAGTAAGGCTACATGCTGCACAGAAGTAATATAAAAATGAAAAATTGGAAGAGGTATTAAAAACACCAGCCTCTTTATATGTAAATGCATGGTGATTGAACCTTTTTCTCTTTTGCTCCAGAATTCACAAGCCTAGATCTTCCGGTACTCTGACACAAACACCCTCCCACGCATACTCACCGAACACACACATAGGCACACATACATGCACAGTACATGCACACAGACGTAAAGCATGCACATATAAGGTCCACCTTCTGCTTTCTGTTTTCTGTACTGTATTGGCACAACACACTAAAAACTGTGGACAAGACATAATTAAAAACAAACAAAGTACTTAGCAGATACTCAGGGAAAAAAAAAACTTGGATTCAGGACTAAAGATATTTTTTTTTTTTTTTTTAAACTTAAACATCAAACAGAAAGTTCCTCAAGAGCAATTACTGAGGGTGGTCAAAAAGTACTGTCAAACAAGAAAAGTGTAACAAATTGTCTAAATTAAAAATTAACATCTGGTTTTTCTAACAAGGCAAACACTTGAACATCTATTGAAAAATTCTTGTTATGTTTGAAATGAATGGGGTTTTTTCTGCTTCTATATTGACATAATGCTTAGGTGATGTCACGGCTACAGCAGGTAGATAGATGAATTACACAGATGGATGGATGGATGGATAGATGGATAGATAGATTGATTGGACCTCCCTCTGTGAATGTTGAGTGAATTAATTAATTAAAATGTTTTCACCCCTGGTGTCCCTGGAGCAGATGTGACAAAGACATGAACTGTAAATTTGTTGGGGCCTGGTGGTAAGAGTGTTTGGAAGGTGATGCTCCGTGCTGCTGTTACCTGCTGGTTCACCATCAGCCTAACACAGCCAAGTGCTCGAGGAATCACTGTTATTGAGACAAGCTGTCAGGACACACTGACTGGGAGGAGAGATGGAGAAAAACAATAACACTGCAAGAGAAGGGCAGGTGGGAGCACGGGAGCAAGGGATAGCTCAGGGGAACGTGATTGAGACAGAGAGTGCAAGTGATGCATCGCTTCAGCAATGATGTTCGTGACTGAATTCTTGACATGTTTTTACTGACTTGTAACCCTGAGATATGTTGGTAAACTTACTGTAGAACAATTCTGCGGGTTGACAATTTAATGTAACCTTTAGATCCCTTACATACAGCACATCTATGTAGCCCCCGGGACACTGAACATGTGGTCTGTAGAGAGTGCGCCTTGAGATGGTGGACCGTATATAACCCTGACATAAACGCGCTGAAGTGTGTGATGTATTAGAACATATGATACCATGGGTAAAAAATTAAAGCTCCCTCACTGTATTTTTAATTAGTTCTGTTTGTTTCAACCCAATCTGGAAGCATCTGCATTCATGCAGAATGTCTTTAGTTCACCTTCATGTGTTTGGCAGCATTTCCACATGAGGACATCAATTTAGATGAGGTGATATGCCTGATAGCTTTAGCATTTGATGTAGCTCCTCTGACTCATGGGTGAGTTAATGTTCATGAGGAGATTGAAAATGTGCTCCTTTCAAGTTCCTTATTTGATCATCTTTCAAAAAGACAGGTTTGTGGTGGTCATTCCTCTCTGCCTGCAAGGAGTGTGTGAGGGGAGTGTGTGATGATAGAACACTGTATGATTGAAGCTTGTGTCTGTGGCTCAGCTGTCACTGTCAAAGGAAAGATGCTGTAAATCCTACTACAGACATGCTCTGTGTTAATAGACTTTTTATGCCTGTCGTAAATGACAATGTCTATAGTTTATGGCATCTTTCACATACATGCGCATGTACACACACACATACAAACTCTTATATGCAAAGAATTTGTGCACACACACTTTACGGCTTTGTCCAGCCTTATGCATAATGACAGATGAACCTGATAAGATCATCATTTAACACACCGTGTGCATTGCTTATATGGTGCATTGCAGAGATTAAAATGTAATGCTTTTACGAGAGTCTCAATCCTGAGAGTTTTAGAAGTTTTCTCAAGCCAGTCAAAATTACACTATGTGTGGAAATAATTGAATGTGAAATTGTTATGTTCTGATTTACTTTATTTAAAATTGATTGATTGATTGATTGATTGATTGGTTGGTTGATTCATTCATTCATTCATTCATTCATCATTCATTCATTCATTCATTTATTTTAAAAATAGTTTACTTGTCAATACCATGTGAGTTAGGAAGGGCATGGGAAGGGATTTTGTAGATTTCTAAAACAGGATATTTTTAAAAAAGATCATGTAAGCTTGTTATTTGTAATGAGTTTAAAATGTTCTCACTGTAATGAATGTCATAATGATTGCAATGTAGTTTCAACTAATATGGTTAATCAAAACATTAATTAATTATATGCCTTTTGTCCAGCTCTTGGCCAATTCTGAAAATCTCCTATTCAGCATCATGGCACAGAAAAATTGTCACTAATGATGGTAAAGCTTGAGAAAGAAAAATATGATAAAAATGTATTTAGGTGGTGCAATTAGCATTCAGAATAAGAAACTTTAACACACACTTATATTAGTTAACACTTTTCATATTCAGAATACTACTATTGATCCCGGGGGGGGAAATTGTGTAATTGTCTTTTAAAGTCTATTAGGGCCCGCTGTGTAAAAAAGGAAACGGTGATTAGTAATAATTTGGGCAATGAGCAAGGTGAGTTCTCAGCCTGATCTAAATGTGTAGTTTACCAATCTGATTGCTTGGTCAGAGCTACTTGTCTTCCTCATCACTATCCAGTGAGTGAGTGAGTCAGTGAGGAGTGTGTGAGAACATTAAATGACTGTATTAATGTGTGAATGGATCCATACCACCTAGTTTACATAGCCCCATCATGCATTCCCTTCAACTATAGCAATGGCGGAAGTACTGCAGGTTGAATAATAGATATATTACTGTTGCAAAAGCAGCCCCACAGTGACAAAAGGGAAGTCTGCCCCGGGCTGCCTTTCATGGTGGGGACTAGCTGCCTTACACACTTCCATAGCACTTCCTCACTACAGTTGTCTTAAAACACATGTAGCTAAAATTAGGGAAATGTTTTAGCTAACAAAGAGATGGTGCCACCAGAACTTGCTACCAAGGAAACCTATGACTGTGGCAACTAAAGAACTCACATCAGTGAAAATGAGGCAGGAGTCAATTTTGCCTGTATCTAAGTTTCCTGAATTTTGCCATACCATATCAATTAAAAAATGATTTTAATATAACAATTGATTATCTAGTGTCTGTTGAAATAATATTACATAAATCTGCTAATATTATTAGAGAACATAGATCACAACGTAGATTGTATGTATGTGCAGATTGTTAGTGGGATCAGATGTACCTGGTAACCACAGTGGTGGAGATGTGCCCTGCTGCGGCCCAATTGAACAGTACTAAACTTGTCTTGTTGTCCTTTGAGCTTATGATCTGACATAGAAAACCCTCGGCCATCACATCAGTTACTGTTATCATTAACAGCCTACTAAATAAAGCCTTGTGTTGTCTTAAAGGTCACGAAGGAAGAGGGGAAAGTTGCAGAGAGAAAAGAGAGGAAGGAGGCGTTTCAAGCACCACCCCCTGTCATCATGTTCTCAGGGTCCCGCCTGAACAACTCCAAGGGTCTGCGGAGACAGAAGAGAGACTGGGTGATCCCACCAATCAACGTGGCAGAAAATTCTCGAGGACCATTCCCTCAGATGCTCGTCAGCGTAAGTGACAGTTTTGATGGGCTGCATCACTGATTCGTTCTGAATTCACAGCTGGGATTTCTTGAGGGCACTTCATGGCTAACACTGATTGTGGGTGTGTGATGATTAGTGATAAAGAACAGAAATACATTAACATAACGGGTTTGTTCTCCTCGTCCTCGCAGATGATTATGTTGTGATCCCCCGATGTAATTATAGCCACAAAATCTTAAGGTATTTAAACAGCCCTGATTGGCCCTGAGACATTTCCCCTTCAGACACGGAACGGGCTCCAAAACAACTAAGCAGCTAAACCCTCCCACAGTGAGAGGTCCACTGGGTTCACAGTGAATCGAATGATTATTTCTGCTCCTTCATGCATCCTTTCTTTCCTTTATCAGGCCATTTCAGAAAGGTTGCCCGAAGTTCAATACTATTTCTCTAGCTCCTTTATAACAATACAATTTGTCACAGAATCTTTGCTGAAGCCATAACTCTGAGCCTCCTGTGGGATATAAGGAGAATGTAAGAAAAGCTTCCCAGGCCCATAAGAACAATGAGGTTCATCCGCCTTGCTCAATAACATCTTGATAGTTTAAACTTAAATAGATCAGAGGTAATAACATGGACAATAACCGCATCCATGCCTAAAGAACTAATCGACACCTCAGCTGCTGTTGCCTCATCATTATTCAGTAAACCCTAACATCCTTATTTAGCATTCAGTATTGAAATGTGGCAACATCACTGCAAATTTCATTTCTGCAAAACTGCTAGTTTTGATAAGTACGAAATATCAACACAACATGGTTGAAGGTCGAGCCTGTACAAAGCTGTCTGACAAAAAAACATGAATAAATAAATGTTTGTGTAAATGTGTTGTTGTGCAAAGCTCAAGCTGCAGAGTGTTTAAGATTTCAGAGATTCTGTCACAACAGAATGCGCAGTTTGCCTCTCTCATAGCAGATCTCTAGACTCTGAGCTTGTTGTGCGTGCTGTAATTCATCAAAAAAACATCATTCCAGGAGTCCACTGTCTCATTCCCTGCTCCCACTTTTCTTCTCTCTTTATCTGGGATATCTAGCCATCAGCTTTTCCTTGCTGTTTACAAACCTCTCACAGTTTATCTCTTTTGGGTCTTAAATTGTGCAAAAGAAGCACTTTTTCCTTTTGTTTCTATTCTTTGTTTTCCTGCCAGGCTTCATCCAATCCCCAGGGAAAAGCCTCAGGAGCTGCTTGAAGGAAACTTTTTTTGATTCTCCTCTCTTTTTTTTAGATAGAGAAACAAAAACATCAAGTCAAAGACGAGAGTTGTAAGTCTTTGTTTTGGAGTTGGAGTGTGTCCCATCAGCCTGGCATGGTGTGGCACTCTCATCTGAGCTTGCTCAGCCCTTCAGTAGTGCTACACCAGCCATAAACTGGCCAAACAGTTCTGCTGATTCCATGAGCTGGTTAAAACCAGAGAGAGACTGCGGGGATGAGGACAGGCGGGAGGGGGGGGTATCAAAGGAACATTTGAAGGTATATTGTGCAGCCAAACACAATCCACTTTGTGCAGTAAATAGGTCCGTCAGGGGCTGGTGGATTGCTGAGAGTGTAGCGTTCAGAGCAGAGGAGAAGTGATGCGTGCTGATGCCTCCGTTGGGGTCTCAGGCTCCCGTCTTTCTCTTTAATGATGACTGGAGGGCAGGCAGGGCCATACTGAGAACTAAAGATTTTAACAAGGAGACAGCTCTGGGGGTTGGATGGCATGGGAATGATTTTGCCATACGTATTGTTTATGTGTTTATTCCACTTTTACAACCTCTTTGGTCCCCTGCTGAGAATTGAGGCTTTTGTGCATCTGTTTCAACTTTAATTTCATCAAGCAAACAGAACTTTTTTTTTTTCAGTCTCTGACATTTAATATGTTAATCGCAATTTCCAATTTTTTGGAACATGTTGGAAAACAGCGTTCACAGTCTTTCTGTCTCACCCCCGGACAGAAACCCCCCCCAGTGTCTCTCTCCAACTGTGCCATTACTCAGTGCTCTGTGTGCTGTGGCTGTGTGATGCCTCCTCTAATGGCCTGTGAAGTCAGTACCTTTCCTAATGGGCTGTTCTGTCATCCAGCGCAGCACTGAGTGACATGCAGACAGCGGCCTTCCCCACCATCCCGCCGCTTTTCTCCCTGCCCTGACCAAGTTGCCATCAGTTGGACAGGTGGGGTGACAGCAGCCCTCACCTGCATCTCCCCAGGTCTGCGGCACTGTCACTTTGATCAGGCCAGCATAGGACCTGGCAGGTGTCAGGACAGAGGCTCTACTGACTGGCCTCTGAGCTTGCAGCCTGACATGGCTCGAGGGAGATGTTGATGCTTAGGTGAAGTGTTGGCAGAACTGTACTCCCATTGCTCCTTAAAGCCAAGACAGTGTCAAAGCTCAGCGAGATGTTATTGACTGCCTTTTTTTAATAGCAGTGCTGAAATAATTGCTCTCACACTTCAGACTCTTCCACTGTACTTCAAGGTGTAGTGCGCATCGTGTAACTCCGTAGTTTAACATTAAACCCTATCAGCTTCAAGTGTCAAATAGTTGTGCTGGATGTAGCATGATGTTAGCATCACTGGTTCCACCTCATTTGTCTTTCCAGATGATGGACAGCAGTTCTCTGCTTTCTCATAATCAGAGGTAGGCAGCATGGGCAAAAACTGTACGCAAGTTAAAGTACTGTAATTTGGTTAAAAAAAAAAGTGCTTAAGCAGAATAAATGTAGTCATAAAATACATACTGTAGGAGCCATTATATTGTTCACAATGTCATTTAAGTTATCAGGTGTCGCTGTTTGTTATATATAACAAATGTTATAAGTTGGAACCAAACTTTTTCCCAGGCAGATGTGTCCACCCGGACAGGTAAATAGTTTTTGACCACTCACACTCATGCTGTGTATAGCTGACACTGAGACAAGTTGTTGCTGAATTTGAGTTATTATTGTTTTGTTTATAAAAGTGAAATGTTATGTTTGATCATTAAAAGAACACATGTAAAGGACAATAAATGGAGTGTTCAAGACAGAAACTGTGTCGAAACGTAAATCAATCACAAGCGAATTAATTAGTCAATTATTCTGGTTTGAAGCAACTCAGTAGCTTGAAGCGTTCGCTTATCTCCTACACATACCAGTACCAAAAGTATCTACTGCAACAGAAACTCGACCAGTGGTGTCCTTTTTTTTGCAAGGCCCACCTTTTTTACGTTCCTATGTTTTAAGTCTTCTTTAGGAATATACACACTACACTCTGGCAAAGACAGTGTAGAGCTCAACTAATCAGGAAGGGTAGCAGGTAAAGAAATGGGCAGATTTGGTCATGTGATTGGACTTGGGGGAAAGGGGCTACCACTGAGCAGAAGGGAGTTCCTTAATTTGTACATTTTAAAAGGAAAGAAGGGTCATCATGTCACCAAATCTCATTTTGGGGCCAGACCCAATTGACAGCTGTTATGAAGTCAATTGGAGATGCATGAGATGCATGGAGAAACACATTAAAATCCAACCTTTCTGCAACATATGACTTTTGATGAAGAAAAATACCACAATAAAAGACCACACTTCAGAGAGTCAGAGAGCTTCAGTACAGCTGTCACCACAGTTTTGCCACCAAAGTGAGATTCAGTGATGAAATGACCTTTCGTCTTTTAAAGGTTCCTTGGCATATGACAGGAAAACAGAGAAGATAAGTAGATGAATGTCAGGGTCTGGCTGAAGTTGTGACAATATGATTCACACAACAGACCACTTGCTGCCCTCTGCACTGCATTCTGCTAATATTAGCCGACACACTGTTTGAAGGCCATACTCCCAACGGTGAAAAAAAGAAAAAAGAGAGGCCAAGAATTTTTTCTCTCATCTAAATCTCCCTCTGTAACTATTTATTCTGGTATGAGTCATGAGGAGGCATGGCTGAGTTAGAAAAAACCAGACTGCCAGCAGTTCTGGGATCAGCAGACCACTAGCCTCTTATCATAATGCCCATAAATGTATTAATGAGTAAATAAGTAATGCAATTAATTTATCTAAATGTAAAGATGTAAAGTATTGCTTTTTGTCTCAAGCAATTGTGACATTTAAGACAACAAATAGAGTTTGCTCAAAACTGTTGCTTGAATTCAACAGCTCTAAGATGTTGTGATAGAAACAGGGGTCTATGGACACGGTCTCCCCTCAAACCAAGCATGGCTCTTATTCCGTCTCATTTCCTCCCCAGCGCAGTCCAACTGGTCAGGTTTAATGGTTGAAAGCCATCATGCGTTGTGATGGTCTCAAAGTCCACAGCTCTTAACCCCAAAACAAGCGGCTTCTTCTCTATTGCTGATTTAGAAATGTCTGTTACAGGCAGTATGTGTTTCAGCAATAAATCCAAAGAAATAATAGTTAAAAAAACTAAAATGTAGCATAATTCTCATTTACTTAGCAAACCTTGAAGAGCTAGTCCTGTACATTACCTAGTTTACACAGCTGACTAACTGTCTTTTCACATAACTGCAGTTGTCAGTGTGGCCAGTTATGGTATTCATCTTTTTAAATGCTGATGTGGCAGCCATGTTGTTGCTGGTGACATGCAGAGATGTTATACACAAAACTAAATGGTATTTGATGATCTTTTACATCAAATTGTAGCTTTTCTCGAGTTTTTCGGGTTTTTTATCTATAAAATTGATGAACACGTTTAATTCATGGCACAATTCAAGTGAGAAAGAAAAACCTTGCCATTAAGTACTATACAATTCAGTTTGCTAAATTACGGTCCAACAGGGCACAGGTGCATGACCTGTCCATAACAAAGGTCAAGTCATTTTTAGCCATCTGAATGCAGAAATGTTACATATTGCAACTTCAAGTCTATGTAATGTTCACGCAACTCACGGCTTTCATTTGAAGGGAATAAGAAGTGCTTAACTTTAAACAAAAAGATTAAATAAAAACTTGGCAAAGTGAGCCATGGATAGGGAACAGAGACACTAAGCAGAACAAAGCAAAGAGAGGAAGAGTTCCAGAAAGACTAAAACAAAGAGTGAGGGGAGTAATTTTTCACAATAAACAGGTGTTCATTGTCGTTCTCTTTCTTCTGCGGCCAAACAGCCATCAATAGCATGTAAGGGACATTGATTTTTCACAGAGGCTTTTTGAAACCTTCCATTGATCCACACACTTCTCCTACGGCAGAGAGACATTGATTTCTTCTGCTCGGGTAAATAAAGACTCAACGTAACCACCCCCGCCGCCACCACCCAACTCCCTTAACCCCCCATTAGAACAGCCGTCAGCAGAAAAATGTACAAAACCCTGATGAAACAACAGTTTAGCCAAGGAGCCAGATGGGGTATGAATAAATGTTTGTCCAGTTAGAATGCCTGTTTTATTGTACTGTTCGCTGACTCTGTGAGAAAAATAATAGAGAGAGTGAAAGATGTGTTTTTGACTGGTCAGAGTTGCTGGTGTGGGTGAGACGGTTGTACCACACTTCAGATGCTTTTAATGGATTAGTTTGACATTTTTGGGGAAATATGCTTATTCTCTTCATCACTGGGGGTTAGATGAGAGGATGGTTACCACTGTCATAAATGAAGCTACAGCCAAAGATGACTAACCTATCTTAGAATTAAGGATAAGTTCACCCAAAAATTACATTTCAGCCATTCTACTTGACCTTGTGAGGATGAATAGTCAAGTGTAATTTCATAGTCCAGCTTTCTGGAACTTCACAGCAAAACAGCATTGCAGCATTCCTCTAAACAACTGAAGCAGGTAGTAGTAAATATATCCCAATATGTTTTGAAAAGATTAAGTCCCCAGCTACTTCGGTTGTTTAGGAGAATGCCACAACATTCGCCTGTGAAGCTCCAGCAATGGTTTGAGGACTATAGTCTATTGTGTAAAGTTCTCTTTTTAAGTAATATCAATTAGCTTTTCCCTCACATGAAACTGACTGAGGTATCTCTAAACACCTACAGTAGGTACAAAAACACTTTCTCAAAGCTTTAGTCGTGTTTTTACCCCTTTTCTCACCATCTCTTTTCTTCTAATTGTTCACCGATTGCATCATGTGTGTCCTTGTCATCTGTCTTTTCAGTCTCTCTCTTCAAACCTGTTGTTGATTCACTTCTAACCTGCGTACACTCACTCGGTAATGATTTAGTATTTATTTAACGGAGGTATTATTTTGAGAGGGAAAACATTTATTTTGAGAACTAGAATAAGGGATGTGAAAATGACTGCAATTTTCAGCTAAACTGTTGTTTTATTGGATAATATTTCTTTGGAAGAAATTTCATCTGTCTGCTGGCTGTCCTTGAGAAAGAGAAGCCAAATATTTCGATAAAGTGAGGCTGCGCCCCTCAATAATCTCAGGACATTATATTGACAGGAATCCCATAGAGAGAAACAGCAGTTGTGAGAGCAGTAAGCCAAATAAATGGGTGCTTGTCAAAAGCCCTCTATTGACTGATATGTAGAGAAAGAAGCTCATTTGATATCTTGCACTATAATCGACAACTCATGTGTATCAGTATTTTGTTGCAGGCATTTATTTCCTGGTTTCAGCTTGAGGAAATATGTCTAATAACAGGGAGCCTGAATGTTAAGCAGTGCACAAAATACTGACATTTGTATCTGATTTGATGTGTGTTGCAGTGCATCTGGTTATGTTTATGGTACTCACTGCAGCACCTGTGCTCCAATTTCTACAACTCTCTCCGCGGAGCATGTTGTGAAAAGCGTTTTCTGAGCAGAATGAGAGAACTTCCCCCCCTGAGGTGTCTGCCATCTCCTCTGCGTACGTTTACCAGTGATTAATGACTGCTCCGCTTCACTGACAGAGACGGCAACAACAAAAACACCAGAAAGACAGACAAAAAAAAGGAGGGGGGGAGATCTGAAAGAAAAGGAGGAAACAAAAAGCAACATACTGTACAAGCGAGCTGGAGCTGTGGCTGATTGCATTGGAGAATTTGAGGCAGGGGGGTGGAAAGACGTGTGCGTGTGAGTGAGAACAAGAGAAAGCGACAGAAAGAAAGGAAAAGAAGCGAGAGAGGCAAAGTAGGGTTCAACCGGGATTAGAGGCACGTCTGTGTTTGTGTTTAGGTCTGATAGACTTCCCGGAGAACTGCTGTTCACGGCCTCTTCCCTCGAGTCTAATGAAGCCTTCTGGCATCTACCACCCCACCGCTCGGCCAACACCAGCACTGCACTGACTAGCCTGCCCCTTCATCTTTTTCAACTCTCTCCTGCGGAGACATATGCTCACAAGCACACACACTCAATCACAAACAAACGTGTGCATGCATACCCAGGCACAGAGAGAAATTACTTGTCTTACGCAAGCAGCAAACAAAGGATCAGCAAAGCGCATGTGCCGTGTTGTTGCCTTTGTATATGCTCATTGTTTGGGGTTTTGTTTGGTCGCATTTCTGCTTTATCCCCGTACAAAGAGAAGAAAAAACTAAGCCAGAAAAACAGAACTCCATCTTGTTTTTCTTTAACCCGGTCCACCAGAGAAACCGCAGGATGGTGAAATGCAGGGATGCAAGTATTTAAGGATCAAAATCCAGATCCAGAGCTCAGTCACTAGGAAACCACATTGCTGCCCATGTGGACCTGAACCGAACTCCGGGCTCTGGGCTAAATAAATTCAAGCTGTGAAAACAAATGTGTGCCGACATTAAGTCCCTCAAACACATCAACTGTACAGGATGTGCACTGCTGTATATGTATTCAAGCATAGTTTGTTCTAGGGTATGTATTTTTTTTTTTTTGGTTTTGTGTTCTTTGAAAGTTCCCGTGCACTGCCAAGGTCCTTTTTCTTGGCATGCATAAAACTTCAACACTAACATGCTCAATTCAAACACACACATTATATTAGCTCTATCAAGCCAGGATGAAAAGAAGAAAAAAACAAACACCTTTCAGGCATGCTTGGACCTCCTGTAGAGTTTGAAGAGGGAGGAAAAGAGATCTCAGTGGAGTCTGGGGGTGCAAACAGTCAGATCAGCATTACATTTGCACTTTGTTTTACTGAATACCACATCTTGACAAGTTTTTAATCTCTTGGCTTTTTGTTTGATTTCACCTTCTTAAGAATTCACACAACGTATTTTCCCCACAAACCTCAGCTCTTTTGTTCCAGCACAAGCAAACCTTGTTTGGTGACATTGCAAATCATTTTGCTAAATCTGCAGTCTGCAGTCAGATATTTACTGATCCTCCTTTTTTTTGTTACATCTTTGCCTCATTGCTATATGGATGGGAATTTCAGATGCTAGGTCGACAGTTGGTCAGTGCACCACTTTGGTCCGGACTAGAATATCCCAACAACTTCTGGATGGATTGCCATATTCTACAGTTACTCGTGTTCCCCAGAGGATGAAGCCGACTGAGTTTAGCAATCCCCATCTGCTCGTCTAGCAGCATCTGCAGTTGACCTTTTTGAATTTTAGTTTTATCTACAATTATTTGCAGGACTGGTATAAAATTCCCTCAGAATGAATGTTGTAATCCCTTGACCTTTCTTCTTGCAGCTCCATCAAATCAAAGTTTAACGCACTAGTACTTGGGTTAATGACTGAATACCTGCAAAACTAATGACATCCACATGAGCCTCAACTGTAGCTCTTATTTTTTTGCCGTTACCCCTTTAAATCTTTATCTTTAATGTGAGTGGATACAATCGATGCAGTGCTATTACGTTTGTTCTTTGTGTGTTTCTGTTCAAGCTTCCTTGCCTGTCAGCTGCCAGATCAGTACTGCGCATGTGCATCTCTTAACAAAGATGAGAAAGAAGCGAGACGTCTCACTCCTTAGCAGCTTCTGACATCACCCTCAAAAAAAGCAATGTGTCTAATTCAGAATATAAGTGATTGATATTTTGTAACTTACTTGTGGATGTAGTCGGACGGGGTATGTGATCTAGTGCTTCCTACTGTTTGCTGTTTTTCTGGCACACTCGGGATGATGAACATAACATGTAGAGCACTGTAATGGGAAAATAGTTGATTTTGAGGGTTACCCCAACTGTTCAATCCGCGCACAAGTAAGTCAACATTGGAAACTGCTAATGTAAAAATTACTGTACATTTATTTAATAAAGTCTGCTCTTGTAACAGCTAAGATGGAGCTCCATAGCCAGCCCTTGGTTATTATGGCATGAATGAAAAACCAGAGGAAGTTCAGAGTGCTTTACATTGTTACTCTTGCTAATGGAGTCTTGGGATGCAGGAACATGCTCACCCTTGTCTTTTTTGACAGCTCATATCATTAATGAAACATATGGCCATAAAAGCAATTTTATTATCCTCTCAACACCAAGAGACTCAGGTATATAAGAGAAGAGCTGGGCATCCAGGGACACATAAATATCTCACGGAAGAAGGTGGTCGATGGGGAAAGGCTTCACGAATGCCTTGACAGCCTTATTATTTTCCGGTTTGTTCTGATTCTTGTTTCTCTTCAATGATCCCCTATTTTTTTAAGAGCCAGACCCCCTCTCTTTGTAGAGTAGTCTTGTCTTGGCATATAACAAATACCTTATGAGCTCCATTTCCTTTCCTCTAATGAAATTAGTGCGATCAATGTAATTACATTTATCAGCCCCAGGAAATGGAGTCTCCTACAATCTCCTGGTATTGACGAGGAAAATAAATTGTTACAACATTCATATATTTGTCAGCAACATTTGGCCTTTGTTTCCCTCCTGTGTTCAGGGAAGTGAGACTGAAATGTAATTTTCACTGTTTAATATCTCATTATTTTGAAATTAGTGGCGTGAAGTCCCTGTAAACATGTTCATCAGGCGTCCTCGGCTACGGTTTATTTTTCAAGAGAATATTTTCCAGACGTGCCCTCGTTGTGCACACCCAGGCCCAGAGCTGCTGCTACAGAGGCTTTACAATAACGAAATAAACAACAACAAAAAAACCCTGCCTCAGCCACCCACTCACTCATACCCACACAAACAAAGCACAGACACAGACATACACACACATAGAGATAAACACACACATGTTCACAAATCCCCCCCAACACATTCCTCTCTGATATGACATCAGGCAGCACCAGGCGGGCTCCCTCCTGGGTTCAGTTGGTGTTAAATTAAACAGTAAATCATCTCTCCAAAAGACACAAGAGTTATGTGTGAGTCAAGGGCAACAGTTCTGGGCTCTTTAATAGGAGATGAGGAGGACTTTATGAAGGAGATAAATAACAGCTTAACAAACAGCCTCTGCCTGGTCCCCTGGAGGTTGGCCTCTGCGACCCCGTGGATCAGTAGGATGAAGGAGAGCCAAGAATCTCTATTCCTCTGAAGACATGAAAAAATAATGTGCAGTGAAATTGGAAGAAAGATATTCTGAAGGGGACTCAGGGAGGTGGGGACCAGCGATAAAGCGGTTTGAGGGTGGTAGTGATTGTTGGTGATATGAGACAAGGTCGGTCAAATAGAGAGGACAGGTTGGCAGACAGACAGAGGGACAGAATGACAGCAGAGCATACAAGTAGATACAGAGGAAATCATGCAGGCAGACACGCACACATGGCAGTTGTCCAATCAGGTAATACTTAACACCCACCCACCTTGCTCAGTAATGTTTGTTTCCCTGAGAGACACACCTAAGAGAATAAAATGTGATTCAACTAAAAAAAACGGCATTCAGAGGAAACAAACAAAAAGGTAATTACGAAGGGAAAAACCTAAGGCATGTGATTGAATTGAATTGAAGCTCTTTTGGGTGTAAGTCATGTGATAAAAAAAATTCTAATCACACTTAATGTGCTTGTTTTTTTTCCATTCCCCCATCTTTGGCTCTTTCTCTCCTGGAGGTAAAAATGTGAGGGAAATCAAAATTGAGGCCTGCTTCAGAATAAAGTGATCCTATTTATTTCGTCATTTACAGTGAAAAGCCTCAGTCAGAATCTTTTCATGCAAGTATAATGGATACTGTCATGGGGTGATCATGGTTTTTGTATGCTGGTAATACCCCCTAACCACAGACACACACGCACACACTTGAAGCTCAGACAGACACACATGAAGATCTGGCACAAGCATACATACATCACTGTGTATGTGTGTAATAAAATTCCTCACTGTGCAATGAAATGCTTTACAGCATCTCAAGATGAAATGGCTCCTAAGATAAACAGTTAAGCACCAGATAAAAAGTTGCCGGTATTTTATAACTCGTCCTTTAACTTTGCAGCCGTCTCATTGCTTCCCGCTTATGCGTACTTCTGGCCAGTACTCCCCGATGCTGCTTTACACATTTTTTATTTGCTCTTCATTTTCAGGAGAAAAGAACATTTCCTCCTAACGCTCTATAAAAGCTTTAACATCCCACATTGTTCATAAAACCAGAGTGATGCATAGCTCTTTGCACAGCGCCTGGCATCGCAGCATACAGGGATTGATGTTATGGTTCATCTGAGGCCGTGCGAAGCCCTTTTTTATATAAGGTGATTTGTGCTGGTTGCTATATAGTCAGTGTCACTTTAAAGAGGACTCAGCATTAAGTCAACCGGCTGGTATATATCCAGATTTTCAACAATGTTTCCCTGATGACTTCTGGGAATAGAAAGAGGTTCTCAGAACCTGACCGATGATCCATTTTCTGATCTGTGTCAATCAAGGAATGACAGGCCAGCTGCTTCTGTAAAAAAGCAAGAACCACATGTACACCAGCCATCTGTGTGTCATCCTTATGATACACGTGCCTGTGCTTGAGTAAAAATACACAGGCGTGAATCCACAGACACAGATGCATGGCTGCGCAAACATAAGCACACACACCACCTCACTCTTCCAAGGTTCATTTGTCAAGATGACAGCTGGACTCTTGTTGAGGTGGAGTTTGCCAAGCAGAATCCCTTGCTTGGTTAGCAGGAGCCAGAACATCCTGGGAAACATTCTGACACACACTTAGAGGCTGCAGTGTGACCATGTATTTGTGGATGTGAGTGTGTGTGTGTGTGTGTGTGTGTCTGTGTGCAAGCCTGTCTATGTGTTGTGAATGAGCAACTTTTCAAAACGCCCAGCAGCAGCATGGCAAGGTCCAGCCCCACTTCAGTTTCTGCCTGTGCTTGGCAGGGGCAGGCTTGGCAGGGAGCAGCCCATTTTGTCAGGCTTCCAGTCAACATCAAACGTGCATACTGCTCCCGCCTCTACCTGAGCACCTCTCCTCTTTTGCTTTTTCCACTCACATCTGGGTCCTTAGACATCTGTTTTTCTCATGATACCTCCGAAATGTTTGCCCCTGTAGGCTGGGAGGAATGAACTGTATGCTTTTCCTTCCAAAACAATCCTTCAGCTGTGTCCACTAGAAATGTGTCTGTGAAATGATGTAACTGGATGCTTTTCTGACTAGATTGAAAAAGACAATGCAAGGGGAATTCATTCCAGCAGGACACAATCCCACTAGGGTCACATGTCTGGTCAAAGGATAAAAACTCTCCCCCAAACTTTGTCCCACCCTGCCAACTTCTCTACTTCCTGTTTCCAGGTTTCCAGCCAAAGGGGCTCATACTCTGCTACATTTGTGCTGATGTAGTCAATTCATAGCCACTTTCATTCCCCCCCTCTTCCTCTTACTCTTTCTTCCCTCCATTTTTCCTCTAGTCTGCATTTCTCTTCGTCTCTGCTGCCTGGTGGTTTATAAAAGTGAGAAGAAGCAAGAGAAGGAAGGGTGTGGGAAAAGAGGGGAGAAAGTGGTGTATGAAAGGCGGGCAGTGCAAAAGTGTGTGTGCTTGTATTGGTATGGAGTGGATCGGTGTGGGGGGGGGGGGGGTAAATGGCTGAGAAAAGTGCAATAGCAGCAGATTTCATGCCACTGTCACCCTCTCTCTGCCTCTGCTTCGCTCTCCTATACAAGTCTCCAACACTCTTTACTCTAATTACTCAGATTGGGTTTCCTGGGATAAACGGAGGAAAAGGGAGTTACAGGGGGTCCTTGATATTGTCCTTGTCGAAGCCTTGGGGAGCGACTTGAGAAGTCATTCATGCATCCATCACACTCCCGATTTCACAATTTAATCAATCCCCTAATGAAAGAGAGTGGCGGAGAGAGAGGGCAGGGAGAGAGAGGTAATGGTGAGATGGCAGCCCTCACACTTTAACCCTGCTAAGCCAAAGCTAAGGGGTGCGGCCGCTCTTTGTCTGCCAGCACAATGGCTGCCTTATTTTCATTCTCCCTGCCTGGATGAGGGAAGTGAGGAGGGCGAGTCATTCCATTGTTACCTCCAGGGAGAATAGCACCTCTAATTTGCCATAAGCCTGCACTATTAAAGACCAGACTCCTTTCACACGGCAATAATTGGAAAAGTCATTCACTGCTTAACTTCCATTACTCCATGTTATTTTCACTAATGTGGAGGAAGGTCTTTTAATAATCTCACCTGCGTCACTTCTAGCTATCACTCAAATGATACAAAAGCACATAGAGCACACTATCTCTCCATTTCATTTTTTTCACACACTCACAGAGACCAATAAGCCAGATAAATCTGAAAGCTCATCTTTTTGGCCCTGCGTCCCCTCTGTGAATGTGAAAATGGCATGCATGCATTTTAACACAGGCAGGGGAAAACTGAGCTTTTCAGAGGCAATGACAGAAGCCCATCTGTTCAAAATCCTGCACAGCAGTAGAGTTAAAAATGGCAACTTCCTCTCACCTCTGACTGCCTGTGTATTCATTTATTGTGAATGTCGGTGAAGAAGATCACACAGTACAGGTGTTGGTAGAAAGCAGGATTTGTTTTTATTTTGCCAACAACTTTGCGATTTTAAAATAGTGATTTGATGGACCTCTGAGTGCAACTTTTATGTGTCACAATTCAAATTATCATTAATGCAATTGATGTATGGGCTCAGTTATAGCAGGAGAGGACACGGCTGAGATTTAACCAGTTGAGACTCAGCAAAGCAATGTCACTATGAGAGACAGAACAGCGTAATTGTGTTGTTTGCACCAATTGTTTCGGCATGAATAAATGATTTTATAAGACTGACAAGAGCCCTTCAGGATTTTTCCATGCTAGTGGTTCCAGGAATCTGCACAGCAATTCTATCAAAGTCAGAATGATAACATGCTCGCAAAGAGTTGCATAGTAGAATAGGATTATTGTTAGTTAGTCAGAATTTTGACCCAGTGATGGCAGAAGAATCAGTTAAGAATCATCAAATTTGTTGCAATTCCTTTTTGGGGATCATGAATCACCTCTACTAGGTTCAAGCCAGTACATCCAGTTGTGTTTGAGACACTTACCTCAGGTCAACTTTGTGGGCGCCAGAGGAAAAGTTGGTCGACCTCCATTGAGGTCCATCTTAAACACTAAGCCACAGGTATGTCTGTATATGCAGACTTCCACTCTCCTCAGATAATGAATACAAGATGTTGCACTGTTTGTGTTTTATGCTTAAGTTAGCGAGTGCATTTTTGAAAATCCCAACTTCAAACTGAGATACTCAACATCAATCCTTCCCTAGCTTTTGAAGAGATACAATGCTCGACATCAAAGCATGAGCAAAAGTCTGTGTTTTAAAAAGGCCACCGGAAAGCTTTTAATGCAGACACTTTGCTGACTCACAGCAAAACACACAAGGTGTCTTTTTATCTTTGCGCGTGCAACAGAGTGCATTTGACAGATGGAGTATGTGTGTGATATGCAGTGCCACCAAAAAACCTTTCTCTTGTAGATGTTCTTTTTCTTCAGTTAACCAGTCTGTTTGTGACCTGCTGGTCAATACCTGTATTTCTCTCCTGCCTGTTCGGCTTTACTGTACTGTTAGAGGAACACATCTCTCTGTTTGTTCCTTTTGGCGTTGGTGTTTGGTGCAGCTATCCCTGTTTGTTAGGCTTTAGAGCCGTGAGAGGCCTGGCTTTCAGCTCTTTAGGGGATTGCTGTGACTTTGCCGTCTGCAAGCGACAGTTTCTGCTGTCCTACTGCTCACTGAACCAGTGTCACTCTCTGAACAGCGGCACACTACAGCGCACCTAATTGGCACACTCATGACATGTCTCTGAGTGTTTGTGTGTGTGTTCGTGTGTGTGCCCGCATGTTTCTCTTAATGTTTGTGTGTGACATGCTTATGCCAGATAGTCGTACTTTGAAGATTTTACCAACTCAAGCGGTTGAATGCAGTTCCGCTTTGTTCTGTGGCACTGTTTTATTTGTTTGTTTTGTGTTTACAACTTTCCATTTACAGTTTCTTTCAAGTGAAACATGTCAAAAATGACCACAGGCTCTTATTTAAATTCATAGCAGTTTTTACTGCGGGGGTCAGAAGATCAAACCGTTAACCCTCCGAATGAAGGATGGTTGTGCTACTTGTCCAAACACAATAGCCACATACGCTTCATATTGGACATTGCAGCAGTACTTGCATATTACTCACATTATAATGTCCTTGAAAGTTCTTGTTGGCAGCTCACATTCTGTATCGTTCCATATTTATGACATTTTATATGAACTATCAAATGCTTTGAAATGACATCTGAGAAACGAGTGAAATATGACTTGGGACAGATACCTTCACGCTAATTGATACTGTCTCTCTTTCAACTCAGAAATGAACAAATTATTGAAATTATTAAACAAATTTGTGTTTTGTTGGACGTTTACGTCACACCAACATTTTAGCCTGTTGACAATAGGGTAAAAAGAGGTGTTAGACGTTCAGATCATATAATAGTATTTGCCTAGAAACAATGTTGAATCCTGGTTCGTGCTCACTTGCTTCATCTAAAAAGTCTTATATTTTCAACAAGATCTTCACATAGGCAGCCCACTAACCATTTGAAGCTCACTGAAAGATATAACACGGAAATAATTAATAATACAGTTTTTTGTAACCAAATGCAAACAGAATTTAGGAAATGTTTGTGTATGAACAGTGCTAGTTTGAAACTTAATTCTTCTTTTGTATTTTCTCAGACGTGTCTTTATGTGCTTTTAATGACTGAGCTGGTAAAGTATGGTTTGTGACCACAGTATGAACAGGTGTCCAGTCAGACATTCACCCTCACCCAACACACCATCAGCTCCACCGTTTTAACAGATTATCTTATGGTACTTATGCTTTACTTTTGTCTTTTGCTGTTTCAGATTTAGCTGATATTGACATTATTTCTTCTATAAGATCAACCTTGAAACCAGATTATTCACGGGGATCTACGGTATCAAGATTGTGTCATTTGTATGGTAATTGTTTAAATTTTACCCACAATGCCCCAAGAACAGTATGGCAATGTGTATGGTAATTGCAGTTCTCCATACGTGAGAACTGCAATTACCTTCTGATTATCTTCAGCATGCCATACCTGCAGTCCAATAATTTTAAAGTATGGGAGAAGTCAATTATAATTTGCCAGTGTTTGCCTGAGGTATAATGTATGTACCTGTACATGCACCAACATACATCAGACCTGTAGCACCTGTATGCATCAAGAAAAAGGATGATATAAGAATCTTTATTTGATCCTTTATCACACAATGTACAACATAGTGAAACTATTTTTCAGGTAGCCTGTAGAGTAAAGGTCCAGTTTGAAGGATTTAGGGGGCTTTAGGGGCATAAATTAAATACAATATGAACTGAATATGATACTCATAATTATATTGTCATCCTTTAATCACACATCCACATAGCTCAACATGTTCCACCACCATGTTTCTACTGTCTAGAGCTGCCAAACCAAAGCACACGCTAAAGAGAGGGCCTTACGTGTATATTGCTATTTTGATGGCCACCATTGGAAAGGCTGATGTCAGGGCTATTCAGCTGGTTGCAATGTGCACTGCTAGATGAGACTTAATATAAAAATAATATTAACACTGGACTTTTAAGGAAGAACTACTGCTGATCGAATCTATTGGACTGATATGGATTGATTCTGACTCAGCTTATTGTTTTATGACTTCCACTGTACGACTGAGATGGACTGTTTTTTTGGTGGATGGATTGATAGTGTTAAATGAGAGCAGTCACTCATTTTGTGAGATCATCAATCTGCTTGGCACACATTCACTTCCTCATCCATCATTTATATAATAATCTCTCGGTTCCATCTGCTTGTTTAGTTTAGGAGACACACGTTCATCCTTTAATGTTTGTGTAGGAACATTAGCAGTGCTAGTTCGAAACTTATTTCTTCTTTTTTATTTTTTCTTGTGTCATTACTTTCACAGCGCCTCCATCACTCTGGTGAGGAGGACAAACCTGCAAACATAATGAGTATACTGGCATCGACAGTGCCTGTGAACACAGCAAATTCTATTTCTAAATGTGTATTCTGGAGCCCTAAGCCTCTCCATGTTCCTCCCCTTTGTTTACATATAGCGCCTTCTTTCCTAATCTGCCATGGTGATATTTGCGTGGGCTGAGGGAAAGCTTGAATGCTGAGGCAAACAAATGCAATGGTAATATGCTCAGGAACACTCTACCATACAAAGCAGTGAGGCCCACCATCGCCTGAACTTGAGCTTGAGCTTGAGCTTGAGCGACCTAAAAAATAGACAAGAATAGCCTGGTTAAAGATATCTAATTGAAGAGCTAAAGCTAAATTAGGTGGAGTTCATCCTTATCGTGTAGCTATGTGAGCTCAATCCCCAGTTTGAAGTAATGACTGGAAAAAATAGGAACCCAACTTTCAGCTCTGTGTTTGGTCTCCAACAAGTCCTGAAGAGCTCTGCAGTCAAATTTTTATTGATATGTTAATGTCCAGTTAGACTTTCAAAATAAAGCGTGCTGACAAACAGTTCACATAGCTTGACATATTATGACTTTTGGAATGTTATTAATGTTGTCAGACAGTCGCAGTTTATTTAGGTTTAAGGGAAAAATATATTAGTTAGTGTTAGGCCATGTCCACATGTACCAAAACAATCTTTTTTTCCCCTGTCTTCCTTGGCATTGTTTCAAGAATATTTGCTTCCAAGTGGATCCATTGTAAATGACTCAACACGCTGTAGTTCATGTTCCAAGCCTATAGGTGGCGCTTGAAATTCACCAAAAATGCAGAAGAAGAGAGAGCATGTGCATAAAGTTTGCACACTGTATACAAACAGATAGTAGAAGGAGAAACCGAAAACACAACAAGAAGACAAAAATGGTTGGTCGGTTGTCCATAATCCATTCTTGCTCAGCGTAGTGGGAGAGAAGCACAATATTTTGCCCTAGTAATCCTAATAGGCTCAATATCTCCTGCGGCACGAACACAAGCACGTAGTCCACCTTTGTTGTTGTTATGAGGTGTCGCAGGGTTAAGAGGTCGAAGGCGAGAGGTCGAGGGGTAGGGTTGGGGCGATGATGTCATCGATACGCAAACTGTACACACCAGAACAGAAGGGCAGCATTTTTGGATTTTTTTCACTCTGAGGCCAGGTTTCAAAGAAGTGCATTTACAGGCACTGCGTTTTCAGGATCCATTTGGATGATCAGCCAAAATGATGCAAAACTTGTGCGTTTACACACAGAAGCGTTTTCATGCGGATGGCCCCTTAGAAACATTGGCCCACGAACCAGACTGCAGTATTTGACGCACTGTGAGTTAGAACAAGCTGTTAAAGCTCCACTTTGTTCATCAGCTATTCTCTAACTGTGTTTGCCTGCTGTTGGTGCTGGGCAGATAGTATACAGTCGGGTTTTTTTGGGGTTTTTTTTTCACTGACAACAGTTGCTATTGTGAGACTAAACCAGCCAACAACCAAGTTGGCCCAAGAACCAAAACAATGACCTGAAACTTGCTATACAGTATAAAGCTTTGTGGTGCTGAGGGGAAGAGCGATGTCAGGTTATAATTCTCTGTTTCATCGCTCTGAGCAACCCCTTTCACATCCAAGTGAAAGCTGGATCATCACATTCTTAGATTAAGCAATAGTGTATATGTACAACATGCAGTGTAGTCACACATCTAAGTGTTAGTAGTTGGACAGTTTAAAAGTGTTAGTTAACATGAATTTTTAAGTGAGAATTAATTCCTCTGCACCCCAGTAATTGTGGTAGAATCGCGGTTCTGTGTTACTCATTCCCCTCTCTTCATCTCCACTTCTCTGTTTTCCCCGAAGACCGGGTAGCATGATAATTTCTCATTTGATTCAGTTTTGCCTGGCAGAAGGGAGCTAAGCTCACTGATAAGATCTCCTTAAGAACCAGACAAGTTGTCAGTAATGAAGGGAATTGCTTTGATCCGTCGACAAATAGGTCATTTAGACAGTGTCTGGTTTCTGATGCCAGATGATACAGTCATGCCTCTCTCTCTCTCTCTCTCTCTCTCTCTCTCTCTCTCTCCTCTCTCTCTCTCCCCCCCTCCCTCTCTCTTTCTCTCTCTCACTGCCTCTCGCTCACTTTCACTATCAATCTCTCTTAGCTGAGCGCCGCCTGTCTGTTCCTTCTCCCCTATATTCACATACTATCAAGAAAATAGAGGGAAAATCAGAGGGAATGACAAAAAACAAAACAAAAAAAAAATGGAGAAATGTTCTTGATTATTATTGGCACTCTTGAAAATGAACTCTTCTGTTATTTATTACCCAATGGAGAGGTTTTTATGTGTGTGTTACTGTGTGTTATTGTGTGAGGTGCAAGATTGCAGTGCAGAATGAGAGTTTCCCTCTTTTCATTAAACGAAATAAAAAGTACTTATGCAGTTATGAGAAGCTCTTCATGTTCATCTCATGCTGAGCTGTTTTTCCTTTTCAACACAATTCCTCCCTCTCTGAAGGCAAAATGGTAGAATGACAGTGAGAGCTGATCACTATTGTAATGACATCCCGTCTGTCACAATATTCTGTGATAAAAGCAGAAGACTGATAACATGCTGCAGCAGTAAGCGGATTCATTTCCTTGACATCCATTATTGGATCCCTTAATGCATAACCATGTATATATATATTCATGTGATATGCATGTGTGTTTTAATACATTCATTATTAAATTTCCCTCGGGATAAATAAAGTTTTCTTGAATCTTGAATCTTGAAATCATGAGGCAGACAAGGCACAACTGTGCACACTTAAATGCACACATGTGCAAACAAATATTTGGTAGAAACTGATAAGGATAGGGATTCTGGCGCCGTCCCTCAATAGTTTTCAAAGCATTTGCGTGAACGTTGTGGGAGGGAGAGCTAATTGGCTGGAATGACTGTGGAAACATGCCGCTGAATCCCCCCCCCCCCCCAAGCAGGATGACTTGGAAACGGGTGGGAAATCAGGGAGGCGGGGAAAACCCAAATGGAATTACGGAGAGCTATCACTTCCTAACTGGTGAGGATTTATATGCCACTGCCAAGGCCAACGGATTGAAGTAATTTCATTTTTCATGCATGGCTTCTGTCCCCACGGAGACCTGAAGCAAAGAGAGAGGGAGTGATGAGAGAGTACAGCAGAAAGGAGAGATGAGAGGAAAGGGGTGGAGTTGAAATGAGAGAGTGAGGGAGTTGAAGAGGAGGAGGGAGGGCAGAGGAAAGGAGAGACAAGGAGAGGGGAGGAGAAAAGAGGGATGAATGAGTGGGGGAGACAGTTTGGCAGTGGGATGTGTAGTAATTGCTTGTATTTTCTAATGCGACAGGAGAGGCAGATGAGGCCGGTATGCTGCAGTCTCTGTTTTTTGCCTGTAGAGGAGGGTAATGGAAGTACATTGAGAGTTCAGCAGAGATGCTATAGCTGGATGTTTGTTAGTTTGCTGGTGTTTAACGGGCAGAGTTCCTTTGAAGTAATAGCAGTCGATGCCTGCAGCTCGTTAATTATCATAGCTGTCAGCAGTAATTTGCTGAGATATGTGCAGAGCATTCTGACGTTCTCCTCCCCCTATTCCCCAAAGAAAACACACAGACAGACATGCACAAATAGCAATAGTGGGATGTTGTGACAGCTCCCTTTGCATTCGTACGGGAACAGCATCTATAACTGATCGTATTTGTTTGATAAGAAAGACACACTTCAACTTGATCTTTGTTTAGAGAGCTGATGATGATGCTGAAGCTGATGAAGAGGAGAAGGAGGTTGTGTCATTGTCAGTAATGGTGACAGGTTTTTATTCCACCAGCAGGAAAAGTTAGGATGACACCTGTCTAATACTGTATGTCCATACCGTGTCCTTGTTAGTTGTTCCAGCTATTTTCTCAGCAGGGGAGAATTCCTCCTGTGTCAAAAGTTTGGCTAAATTGGTTCCTCAAGTGGTGAAGGATGGAGACAACTTTGGACAGCGGGACTCTTCTGGTGCACTCTGGCTCTCCACTGAAATGTTAATTGATTAGAGGGGGAAAGGCTGACCATTCCCTGTGTGTATATGTTTGTACAGGATGTGCCCGAATATTGGAGTAAGTATATGATTGGGTCATTTTGATACACCGGCTGATGTTCACGGGTTGTCATGTAGTTAATGGGCAGAGATGGGATGCTTGGAGTTTTGGACTCCATTTGGGCTCTAAATTGAAAAAAACTCCTCCAAATGAGTCCCAATTACACAGCACTTCAGTCCAAATCACATGCCTAGCCATGCACTTAATGCACCTATTAGCTGTCTATCCAGGAAGGATAGCAGAACCAAAATACAGGCCCATTTCTTGAAGAACTTTTTGCTTCCCATCTCCCACAGTATTTAAGTAATTTTCTTCTCATGTGTATCTCTGTTCCTGATGTTTCTTCAGCAACAACTACGACCTCATATTTTTCACTTTCCTATCTAATTGTTTTTTTTTTTCCTTCACATACTGACTGTAATGCCAGCCTGGCTCCTGGCAAATCTTAATAAATCACAACCTGACTGTCAAAGTTCATAGTAAATATATGTTGATTTCATTTCTCCGTCGCTGAAATATTGAATTAAAATTTCTCTTTTGAAGCTGTCCAATTCTGCCAAATAGAATGCATAGCACTCCCTGCGGCAGCACTAATGGAATCCTTGAATATGTGGTAGCTAAAAATGCCAAACTGTGATGTATAATATCTGTGTGAGTGTGTGTGTATGTGTGTGTGTGTGGATGTGTGTGGGTGTGCAAGAGTGCATGCCCTGGGTATGTGAGTGTGCTTGTGAATAATATGCAATATCAGGTTTCTGAGATTGTGTAAGGACAAAATTATTAAACTCTGGGGCTGTATATCACAAACTGGTCCCTGAATAATAAACACGCCACAGCACATGCTGCACCCATAGGTGTAGGTTGGCCATGGCAACTGTGTTTGAGTATCCTCAGTTCAAGACAGTATAGAGAGAGGAACTCATGTGGCTCAGTGAAACACAGTATGACACTGAATAAATGTGTGATTGATTGACTGATTGATTGAGTGTTCCTCTCTGTCTGTTGTGATGCAGATTCGTTCAGACCAGGACCAGGACATTTCCATCCGGTACAGCATCACTGGGGTGGGAGCAGATCAACCACCAAATGAGGTGTTCAATATCGACCCTGTGCTCGGAAAGATGTTCGTCACCAAACCTCTTGATCGAGAGCATCGCTCTTCTTACCATGTGAGTGTGTCTCTCTCTCTCTGTCTCTCTCTCTGTCTCTCTCTCTCTCTCTCTCTATCTCTCATACGCACACAAGAACACATATACACGTTCACACACAACAATAGAATATTTTTGGCCTTAATATCGAAACTTACAAACATTATTGCACAGCCACTCAACCCTCGGACACATATGTCCCTGCCTCATTCCCACAGAACGATTGACGATCAGCTACAGAGTTGTGTAGCAGTATTGGAGTGAGAGACCATGGCCTGTATGTGTTATGCAGTGCTGTGAATTTTAACACCCTAATCCAGAAGGTGCCAATAATGCATCTATAAGCAGTTTGCTAGCCACCTTGAAACAAGAAAGAAGGAGCTGCTATGTTGCCCTTCTACTAGCATGCCAGTCCTATGGGTGATTGTTTGTGCACACAGACTAAAAAACCTGATCTGCGGGTCGGGCCTGTGCCAGAAGAAATTTAGCATGCCCATTCAGATGAAAAGTTTACTTTCAGTAAATAATCAGGAAGCAAGGCCCATCCTTTGGTATTTGTTTCCAACTGGTTCAAAAAGTCGAAAACTAATCACATTAAAATTATTTTATTCTTTTATCACATGTTGGCTCAACATATATGACTGATATCAAGTGATATCTAAGAGCATTTCATTACATCCACTCAATAAGTGTTACAAAAGAATATTGCATTGCATTGTTACGTTAAGCAGGAACAAACTTCTTTGAAGAGCTGTGTCTATGTGTTCTTGTACTTTGATAACTGTGAGGGACAAGATTGTTGTTGTGCACAATGATGATAGAAATAATTTCCTTTTTACACCTATTGCAACAACACTATTTGCAAAGCCTAAGTGACTGAAGTAAAGTACATAACGAAGGATGCGATAATAAGTAATTGAGCTATGAACCACTCACGTTATATTTTCATAGCTTCTCAACTGCCAGTAACAGTGGCATATACCCAAAAGACTTACCTTGTGTTTGTCTGAGACTGCGATAAAAAGATCAATGTCATTCTCATGTGACAATTATGCTCCCCTTTGCAAAGAGTTAGATGAGAAGATTATTCCTGCGCTGATGTCGGTATGCCAAGTATGATGGTACACTCCACAACCACTAGCTTAGCTTAACTTAGCAGCAGTTTACAGTTATTTTAGCAACAAATAAAGCTATCAGTCACACGAAAAACTCCATGAATCGCAGAGAGTTGAGCCAGAGCAGCTGGAAGATATCAGAAAATATGATTCCGTTTCTCCAACATAGTAAATGGTGTGTAACAAAGTGCTGTAAAGCATCTGCACCTTTCACAGGAGATCATACCAGCTTACCACAGGCACTGGGGTAAGGGTTAGAATGACAGATGTGCTTTTTTCCTTGCAAGTCAGTGTACCTCCAAAATGATTCTAAAGCTGTTATTTTAAAATAGAATAGTTACATAATGTTGCTGTAAGCCAGTCGCTCTGCTGCCATGAAAAGTGAGCCCTGTGGCAGAGGTGAGCATGTTTATCATTTCAAGATTCTGTCTCTGTACCTGCCACTGCTTTATTCTGTGGGAATCTAGTCTGACTTACGGTCCTGGTGAGCTTTGCAAGCACAACCTTTTAGTGTGAGCAGAGCAGATTTATACCCCGGAGAAGCTCCAATCAATGAGGTAATTTGTTAAGAAAGGCACAGGCTTGCTAAAGGCTGTTTAAGTCAAATTCCAAGTCGTTTGTTGTAAAGAAAAGTGTTCGATGGTGAGGAATACAAAGTGCAGGAAGGAATCAGATTAGACAAGGAAAATATGTGCATGTGAACAAATGAAGAAAGGTGTTGCAGTTCAATTAAAGGCCTGAAATACCAGATGTTGTTTGAGCAACAGGAAAGCAATTGCATAAAACATGAACATCCTCAAGCCGAGAACATTAAAGACGGGGAAAATTTGATTTACGGAGCAACATCAATCTGAAAAGCAACAACATGCTTGAAGTTAGAATTTGACTTTGTGCTCTGTCTTTTGTTTACTTCATATTTCATGCAAGGACAGAACAAAGTTACGGTCTAGTTCCTTTTATTTCAAAAGAATGAGGACTCTGAAATTCAAAACCAGCAATGCAAAAAGAAGCATTCTTATGAGGGGAAAAAAACAACCTTGTAGCTCCTGGGTTTGCTGTTATCTTTATCAGGATGCTGCCTCTTTGCCAAATACCAAGTGCTGCCTAGTACGATCTGTTTTCTCCCCCCTGCCTTTCAAGATAATAACTTTAATGTGGACCCTGAATTACATTTTGCCTTCTTTAAACATGACGGTAATCTCTGACTTCTACCGTTATTGAATTAGGGTGTGGATGCACGGAGGAAGGAGGGACGAGGGCAGGTAGAGATAACGGGCTGGGCTCCTAGCCTGTTAGAGCACAGCGTGATGCGATGTGCGATGGCAGCACACGGATATTGGGTGCAGGACCGATCAGACAATGCAGTGGGAAAAGTAAAGTCAAATTAACCTCAGGGAGACCTGAAGAGACAATTTTGGTGGAGGTGCAGAGTGGGAGCAGGTGGTGGAGAGGGGAGGATGGGAGGCAGGGATCTTCACATCTCCGAGGAGAAGAAGCGAAGGAGAATGCTACTTATTCTATTTCCTGCCACAACGAGCCTGGAGGCTATTTCACTTATCTGGCTCTCATGCTCTTGTGCTGGCCAGGTAGCATTTTTCTCATCAGGCATGCTCAGATGGAAAGAGTAGCATTCCCTCAATTCCCCATACATGACAGAGAAAAAAAAAAATCTGCTCATGTTACAGTTTTTCTTCTTTTTTTTTTCTAACATGTTTTCAATTTTCCCCAAAAACCCTTCCAGTTTTGTCATTTTCCTTTCACGTCTATACCTAACATCAAATAGGGTGGAGGGTCTTTCCCCTGAAAATGATTGCTGACATTTTAACAGAATAAATATTTACAAGCCTATATGTTAGGAGCAGGATGTAGATAGTATCTGGACCTTTTCCCCCCTGTTGTATGAAATAAACTAAACATCCCCAGTGCTTCCGGCTGACAGGAATATCACTGAATAAGTCATGCTCAGGGATATAAACATTCCCGGGTAAGGTGAAGTGAATCAAAACAGCTTTAGAGAGAACCTAGGAATTCATCTTGAAATGCCACCTGAGTCTGTTAGTTTGACCTTCACGTATGGAGTGAAAAACAAACTACAAACATTTGTTTAAGCTCAACATATCCATGATAATTCAGTTATTTTCCTTGCTCTTGTTTTCATTCATTCCTTTCCTTTTTTCTCTTTGCGGAGCCCTTATTAAAGCAAGGAAGCAGTCAGGACACGTTTTACAGCATGTCCAAACTTTGTGAGAAATCCTGGTTGGTGATTCCATTGATCTGAGTGCAGCTGAGTTGAATTTTAGATGGGCTGACTGTGTTTGTGGAGTCAGATGGAAGTGAGGAGATTTCAGGACTCGCTTTCAAACAAAACCAAACAGAATGTTGGCCTGGGATCCGACGCAGTGATCCTGAAACAGGCACCTTCCCTTTACAACAAGAGCCAGTAAAATGAGATGTTTCTTGTTTTGGTTTCTGCTTAGATAAAAACTTTGGGGGAAAAGAGATAAGAAGTCTGGAGAAAGTACATGATCGCAAAGGCAATTACTCTGCAAGAAAAATATCCTGAATTTCACTTCTGGCTCTACTTAATATTGTTTTTCAAACTTCTGTACTGTATAATTCAATAATGCAGATTGTATCAGCCCCTTGTTTTCATGGGCAGGTTGAATGCCAAATTCAGAAAACAGCACAGAGGTGTTTCTCTATTGGTTGTAGAGGTGCTGTGAGAGCAGTCACCTTGAAGGGTAAAAAAAACAAAACAAAAAAAAACAACAGCTTTCATTTTGTTGGTGTTTTATTTATGTTGTCTCTTCCTTGCTTTTGTCCTTCCCTGAGCAGAGACAGTTGGATATGCACTGAGAGGATGAGGGCATCTTTAAAAGCAGTGATTCAAAAAAGTAATACTTAAACTTGCCAGCAACTACTGAAATGTAGGCAATAACAGCAGGTACTGTGGACCAAAAGTGGAGGGTTGCTTTCAGAATTGTGAGTCTTGGGAAGGAGTGAATACTGTTAATTTACCATTTATAACATTTATATTAATCCAGCAAATAACACATACAATTTAAACTGGTCCATATTCTCTTCCTAAATCTAACAGATTAACACGGAATGCGGCTTAATTTTTATACAATAAATGCACTGACTCTATAGCACATGAGTATGTTTAACCACATACCACAATCCACAAATATAATATTTTGAGTAAAGCAAATTAACAACGAAAATCCACTGTGTCAGGAGCAGTGTCCGTTGATGCCTTAGCTTTCGATTGACGTCAAAGAATAAAATTCCAAACCTTTCACCTCATAGTCTAAATATACATATGATCTATTTTCCCCAAAAGTCATGCTGAGGATACCAAAGCATTTATTCAACCCAGTCACTAGACTAAAACTCAGTTGTGTCAGTTAAAACTGGACATTTCTTTACGTTTGTTTAGGTTGAGTTTTCTAATTTTTTTATTTTTTTTTGCAATGCTGTGCTTATGCTCTTGTTTAGGTCCAGGCACAAAAAAACACTAGGTTAAGGTTAGGAAGGCATCATGGTTTGGCTACCATTACATGTTTTACACTCACACATGAAAAGGTCTCCAGATGTCCTGAAAAGATATCCAGTGGTTAGACTTGAGCTCCAGTCACCTGTTTGGCAGCCGTGATGGCTAGTAGTAAAGCCATCACCATCGTATGCTCCACCTCATGCTGTGACAGGTGGCTAATAAGCATGCCATGTTTACTACACATGTCAACCTTCAATTTTATGTTGGTTTGCGGAAACATTAACTGTCAACAAAATATAAAGTAACTGAGCAGCTTTTATTCCTCCCTGAGAAGACTCTGCAGAAGGTGTCTGTCAGGTCTCACCCAGGTTGAAAAGAGTCCAAAAGTGAGTTTACCACTGCTCCTAAAACGTATTGATGTTGATTAGTTATTATTTATCCTTTAATGTTTGTCTCCATAATTTTCTCCATATTACCAATTCAAACCCTCATCTCTGACGGTCATTAAAGATTTAACAGTTCAAGAACTCCTGCTCCTATTATGGTTACAATCTAACTTCTTTTCTTGTGTTTTTCTGCCCCCTCAGTTACGAGCCCATGCTGTGGACATGAACGGAAACCAGGTTGAGAACCCCATAGATCTGTACATCTTTGTCATCGATATGAACGACAACAGACCAGAGTTCAAAAACCAGGTGTACAACGGCTCTGTGGACGAAGGCTCTAAACCAGGTGATGAAACACAGATAGAAGGGTGGATCAATGCATGAAACAAGGAGTGAAGTGTGAAGCAGGAACAATTACAAGAGTGTGTATTAAAAACGATTAAGAAATGCGAGGAAAGGTGAGCTGTTTGGATTTAGGAAGAAGGGAGGAGAGCAGCAAGTATATCAGGAGAGATTGGTGTCGTTAAAAGTATGCCTACAACAGTGAATCTTTGACGCAACAGAGGATTTTCCATTCCCCCTTGATTTAGCAGACAGACGGAAAATCTGTCTCCTACAGTGGCGTTTCATTTAGCCGGCTGCAGCAATGGCCATAAACCAAAGAGGGTGCTCAGGCTGGAGAGGAGATTGAGGATTAAATGTACCACGCTGCAGCACCACTGGGTCATTTTATGTCTAACCCCAGAGCGGAAGAATCACGGAGATGAGTTCTCTGTGTGTATGCCTGTGTGTGAGTGTGAGCCTGATGAGGCAGAGTTTATTGCACAAGAGGTGATTTCAAGAGGTGTCCAGGTGCTCATTTAATTTCCTTTTCTTTCTTCTCTTACTTTCTTTCTTATTCAGTGCTTTTTTTTTTTTTATCTGGTGCCCCCCCGCCCTCCGCAGGGTTGCCCCACACAGATGACAAGTCTCTGTGGCATGCATGACATTCAGCTGAACAATAATCATAAAAAAAGAGAGTTTGGGAATTTAGAGCTCCAGTGGTTTCAATGGAAGGCCAATTACAGACTTGAATTAGTTTGCAAATTAAAGAGTCATTATGGGGACCTAATCCTGTCAGGCACAGCTTAGGACGCCCGTACAAAGGGTCCACATTAAACCCCCTAAGAGTGCAGCTTAATGAAATTACCCCGGCGATGTGTGACACATTGTGATTCTTCATCTCCTCTTCTGTATCCCTCCATCTCCAGAAAAAAAGTGAAGGGTGGAGGACTGATAGTCACTCCACTTGGAATCAAACCAAATACGGAGTCTGTCCTCTATTTCTCTCTTTTCCTCTCCCTCCCTCTCCCCTCCCATTTTTTTTCTTTCTCGTCTCACTGAGAGGCCTTTAGAGTGCTCCCTCTGGCCAAGTCATTGACAAATGTTGCTTTGAAATGTAATGAAGTTTGAAATGGGAGCTGCGGTTACAATTATCCTCGGACAGGGGCTGTCACTGGCATGATATCACTATCTCTGGCAATTAGAATCGGCTGCGAGAGAGGCAGCGCGAGAGGGAGAGCGATGGAGAGATTGGGTGACAGGCAGTGATCCCACAGAGCTAAATGAGAGTGTGGAGGCAGCAAACAAGTGGTGCATTCATGGAGGGATAGTGGCTCATTCTCTGCGTGTGCAGTACTGTATGTCTGCGCCTACCTATGCTCGCAGTCAGAAAATTTTATTTACTGAACCAGCTCCTAACAGTAAGATCAATTCAAGCAAGGGTCATCAAACATTTTGACAGTTTATCTTTGTTCAACTACATATGAACCACTAATGTTATGCATGCACTCTGTATGTTACAAAGCTAACATTTTGCCAGTTACAGCATATTTCATCAAAATTTTCACATTGATTAAGTATAAGAATTGTTGTATTACATTCATTCGGTTAGATAATTTGTGGCACACAGTGAACACAATCTAACAGAAATCTGCCTCAAACGATACAAATGTTCCAACTTTTCATACTCAAGGTTATATCCAGACTGAAAAAAGAAGGGGTGTTTTACAAACAAATCTAAGGTCATGGAGGTTCCCTTAGGAATGAATGGACTTAAGGCGCACTTATAGACACAGAGCTTTGTGGAAATGAGGCTTTGCAATACCTGTCATCAGAATCTACTGGTAGGATGTGCAAGAGCTTACCATTATTTTTGCAGCCTGTTCAGTGTATCCAGTGTGTGTATCCAATATGATGTGACGTATAACGCCATTAAAAACTGATCACTATTATACTTTATCTGCACATTATACACTATAGCTGTGCTTATGTGTTGATTACAGAACAGGTCTCCAGTATTTCTCTCCTGCATTGCATCCTCAGAGATCAATTAGCTTCATTGTTATTGTTATGAAGCTGTTATGGAACATCTATGAGGTTTATTAGCTATGTTCATGTGCACATGAACCAATATCAGGTGTGATTATTTCCGGTACCATATCTGTTATTAAACTCTCTGATGGTTCATTAAGCAGAGTAGTACATTGTGTGCAGAGCATTTTGTAGCTTCTACCTCTGTTGTTTAACTATAAGACTATCCAACAAGGGGCACTAAAGTACAAAATTATCACAGTCCCATATTTATTTTTGGGAAACAATTATAGATTATAGAACAATTATAGGTTTATGGAATATAATTGAGGTTATGTATGTTTTTGATAAACAGGAGCCATTATTGCCTCAAGAGGTAACTAGAGACACTGAATCTCCCATGTCTGTCTGTGACATAAAACATAATGATAGCAACAGAAGAAATTGGTCATATTGTCAGGAAACAGATTTAGGTGAGTAACACAATGCCATCTAAAGTAAGTTAACGTTATTTAATGTTAGCCACCAATAGCCACTGGTCAGACCATGTAAGGCTTCAGCAGCAAAACCTGTGAGTTTACTGAATTCAAAAAGGTTGTTTGTTACCAAGGCTAAAAGAAATCTGTTCATATTTAATCTAATGAATGTTATACTGGACTTGCTGTTTAATTTTTGTCCTAGCTTGCTTGGTAGTTGGTGTTGACAAATATTTTTTCCTTCGTCAGGAACACCTGTGATGCACGTATCAGCATTCGATGCTGACGACAACACTACAGCTAACGGAATGGTGCGCTATCGAATTCTTTCCCAAATGCCGCACAGCCCCATACCCAACATGTTCACCATCAACAGTGAGACTGGAGACATTGTGACGGTGGCACCTGGTCTTGATCGAGAGGTTGGTCTTCTCTATTCCAAAGTATTCACAAAGTGCAGCGACAAAACTGCGTAAAATGAACCAAAATAATCAGACTAAATAACAGCTGTCTATTGATTTCTAAGGATGTGAACACCTCAGTAATGTCCACAAAGTCTAAATGAGCTATAGCTGCCAGGTAATGCACCTTTATCTTTGTTTAGGGAGTACAGTTCCTAACAGCACTGTTTACTGCGATGACATGCTGTGATGCTCGTTACAAATGTCGCCTAGCCATTTGTCACCACACACACCAGCTCATAATTTTTTTCTTACAGTAAATTGCCTTCTTCTGCGGTCACCTTGTTTATAGAGCTATACAAGTTGTGACAAGATCCAAATGTGTTTATTCTCGCAACATGGATGTGCCAGTGACAACTCTGCAAAGAAATCTCCGAGACAGATCATCCTCCCAAACTGTCACCAGTGACAGACCTATTAACAACACATCACGCTACAGTGGGCTGCTCACGTTGTGTTGTGTGTGGGTGTGGTTGTGTGTCTGTGTGTATGTGTTTGTGTTTGTCTGTGTGTGTGTGCTCGTGTAGTAAAGATAGAGTGAAAATATCTGAGATAGAATGCCCTTGACACCTGTCAGACAAACACAAAAGCCCATATAATCACATCTACACTCGATAAAACACAGGCATTTGGGGGGGGCTGAAGGGAGCAGTAGAACAAAAACAGAGCTGGGCAGACGGGGTATTACAATGAGATGGGAGGAAGCGAGTGTGAATTTGGCAATGGAGTTCGGGTGATGGAGACAGAGAGGCAGGATGAGACATGACGGTGCCAGAGGGAGAGGGAGAGAAGTATGAGGGGAAGGGGGAGTTAAAATTTTTACTCTGTTTTTTCTGCAAGGTACTAATCCATCCAGTCACCCCTGGTGTTGGATTAAACCTCTACCCCCACTACTGAAACACACACACACACACAATTGTTTACGCCACCTTATTTATGAAAACGACTGGAAAAAGCCATACCTACTATGTATTTATCCAGGATAGTAGTCATTAGCAGCTCTTTCTCAGGAGCAACAAGCTAATCATAACTGTGTTCGACACATTCACAGCTGGTTGGATTGTCCAGTACAACCTCTGTGTGATCAGCTGGTCTCTGAGCAGATCCACTGCAGCTGATTTGGGTTATGGCCTTACTCAAAGGCTCCTCAGTGATAAGGAACCCAGATAGCATAATTGGGAAGACACTGGCGAGACTTCATTTGGTTAAAGTCTAGCCAACATTTTCCCAATTAGCAAAAGCTCCCCATACTACTCTTTCCAATGTAAATCATGCCAATGTCTAGAAGACATATGTGTGTTTTTGGCGAAAGGTCAGGCAATGCTTTTTCACTTTCACCAACAAAATGTAGAATGCACTTACATGCTGCATTAACATACAATCTATATTGGAATCAAAATAAGGAGAAATGCATTTTAACATGAGTAGTTTTTAATCTGTTAATGAATTTGTCTGTTGATGAACAAAAATATGTTTAGCAGCTAGCTAGCTAAGATGTTGGAGCATTTAACAGCTAGAGAGACTGATTTCCCTCAAAAGTTGGTAGAGCTGAAGGAGAGTGGATGTTGGACTTAGTTGGCAAGAGACATGACTCCTAATCAATTATGTTGTTGCACAGTAACTGCAGAAATGCAAATAATTAACTGGTTGCTGAACAATTCCAAATAACCAACTTAAAGGTCTCCTTTGGATGCATGTGAGTGAGGACATACATGTATGTGCATGCAGGTGATGCCATTTATACGCCCACCAATGGTTTCACACTATTCCGCTGATCAGCAGGTGGCGGTGATACATGCTGCCAAGACATGCTGCAGTTCGCCAACAAACGCAAGGAATAAGACTTTGAGCAATGGAAACAATGCTGGATATAAAATACTTTAAAGATTGGCTTTGTATTATGAGGATAGAATCGTACTGTAAAAGAGGTTTTTTTTCGTCAATAACATACATTTTGTCTAACACCACAAGGTTGTTTTGAAAGGCAACGTTATGTCATTGTTAATTAATTCTGCTGCCTCCATGTGGCCAAAAAATAAATTTCAATTCAGTTGCAGGTTTTAACACAATAAACAGTCAAAGGAAAATGTTTTGAAATCGAATGTATTATTAAATGATTGTTCACTGTAGCCATAATGCCAAAGATTGAATTAACGCAGATTTTTTTTAAAATCACAGTTGATCAGTTGATGCACTATGATTGGATGACAGGTTTAAATGCAATTAATGTATCTTGACCAAAGAATTCACCTAACCTAACTCTGTCTCATATTGCTATTAAGTAAGCCTGGCAAAAAAGCAACTGCCAGCTCAATAAAGTAGCAATAAGAGTGGCACCTGACACTGTTTATTAATTCCAGATGCAAATGCAGAGCTCCATATACACATGTAATTAACCAGATAACATATCTACATTGCAGATACCCGGTGTCAATGCATATCTGACCTAAACCTGAAAGCTGGTCTAAACCTAAACCTAACTTTCACCTTAAAACCAAGTCCGATCACTCAAACGCCCTGTAAAAGAAGTGAGGACCAGCCTAAATGTCCAGACACTTTCTGTAGCATACAAATGTATTCTACTGTATTCTGTTATCTGAGATCAGATAAGAAGTCTCAAATCTTGTGGAAAAAAAGTGTCTGAGCTTGTGTACTGTACATAAACTTTAGAGGAAGATGCTACACAGCCCACTGTGGTGCTTTCCAGGTCCATTTATAGTCAGCACTTCAGCCCTTTGGAACTTTGAAAGTTTCTGCATCTTCCTCCTCTCTTCTTGGGCAGCGGTGTTGGAGGTGTTAGATTTACAAAAAAGAAAAAAAAAACAGGCATCTATTTTTGGTAGTCGTCCTCCCTTGCGCCTCAGCTGCATCCCCTGCTGTCTCTTATCCTCTCCTCTGTTCTTTACTTTTGAAATGTCTTCTTCCTCTACTTTATAAACTCCCACACTGATTCTCTTCTAAAGCTTTCCACTGGTCTGCATTGGACTTTCAAGGGCTTGTTGACAGTAAAAGACCTCAGTCCTTTAGAGGAAGCTGGGTATGCATGCTGTGTTGTAGCAATGTTGAGAGGTTCAGAGGAGCTCTACATAATTACTCCCTTGTCTAATTACTGAGAGTGTTGTGTACACGCCGTTCACTGGCTGATGGGACAGTGGGCAAGCGCTGCCTCCAAACAAGATATGGAGAAGGTGTGTGTGTGTGTGTGTGTGTGTGTGTGTGTGTGTGTGTGTGTGTGTGTGTGTGTGTGTGTGTGTGTGTGTGTACGTTTCTGTCTGCTTGTGTGTACGTACGGGTGTTAATGAGCGTGTGTGTACAAGGTTGAAGTTCAGCATCTCGTCTAGCATCACGATGAGGGGAACTGAGAGGAGCTGTCTAATCCTCCCGATGTGGCGTCCTGGCCTAATTGGGATATTTACTCAGTAATTAGCAGGTGAGAGAGACAGTGGGAATGTAATTGGGAATCTCAGTGACTAGACTCTCTATCCAGACAGTCGGCTCCGGGGCTCCATCCTTCCTGCAGCCCATTAACTGCACCCTGGGACTGAAGAAGAGACAGAGGATGCCAGTGAAGAGGGGCTAGGAAAGAGGATGGGAATGGAACCGCACAAATAGAAGCACACAGATGCACCCAAGTACAAAAATACCAATAAGAGCACCATATTTCAGCTCTCAGTGAAGTGATACTGTGTCATTTCAGAAGATGAAATAGCATTTATCATTCTCTCATATTATTGCTCCATAGATAGTCGATTAATCTCTGTCAGTTGGATCATTGTTTTCATATCTGTCCGTCAGTGGCACTGAATGAGGAATTTCTTTGATGACATACCTGTGGGGAGGCTTCACAGTACAGCCCTCAGATGGTGTCAAGTCTGAATATGTTCCGCTGAGAAGGTTTTCGTCTTATTCGAATGAAGACTTCACCCTTGTGAATCTGTGTTTCAAATAACACTGTGGACAGCTACTATAGAACAGAAAACATGCTCAGATTTGTGTTCCTCTGGGAGTCACAGTCTGTGAGTGTTTCTGTAGAGTCAAAGAAGAGAGAGAGCTCTTTGCAGATGAATAACCGCACAGTGTGTTATTTCTTTTCTTTTTCTTTCTTTTACAGAAAGTGTCCCAGTATACCATCATCGTGCAGGCCACGGACATGGAGGGCAACCTGAACTTTGGCCTTTCCAACACAGCCACTGCCATCATCACTGTAACGGACATCAACGACAACCCTCCCATGCTGACCTCTAGAACTGTGAGTTGGCCACAAATAAGGGAGTGAGGAAAGGGTAATTTGGAGAAGGAGAGGGTTGGGGATTCAGTGAAGAGGGTAGAAATCATTGTGAGTGTGTTTGAGTAAAAGACAGAAAAGGATAAAGAGAGGATAGACAAAAAGGAGAAAAGAAATTACTGTTGCGGACCTGACAGTGAGTGAGGGGTATGAAGTGCAAAGGGTACTTGTAGAGGATGCAAACACTCACACACAGACACACTCAGACACACACACACACACACACAAGCAAAAGCTAACTCATATTATTGACTTTCATCAGCAAGAAAAGTAGAGCCAGTCAACTGTTAACGATTGTCATGATGACCATAGTTAGAAAGATGATTACATCACAGAAGGTCATTATTGAGAACGAGGAAAAAATTAAAAGTCCAAAGTAATGTACTGTATATAATGTATCAGTGCGGCGCAATGCAGCACCATCGTCACTAAATGAGTATGTGAAGCGGGAGATTCAGTGGTGTTTAAAAGTTTACTTCCATTTATTCCACTCTTCGCTGAACTTCATCTTAACCCCGGTCGTTTTTCTCAGTGCTGCTATGTTTAGATGTGCAAGTGGAACAGCTGAGGTGGCAGCACTATTTATCACTGACAGCTGGAAAGTGGAAATGAATTCAGAGCTATTATTTGCATGGTTTTTAAATAAAATTCTCAGGAGTCAAATTTTTATTTGAAGTGGCAGAGAGACATGCATGTGTTTGGAGAAGTAAAGATGGTCAAAAGTGGAGTCAAGCATGTCTGCATTCAAATTTCGTGTTGTGATGAAAGATCTCTCGAGGTGTCGGTTTGGCCTCAGGTGTCAGAATTATTCAGTATGTGTGCTTTCCTATCAGTAGTGATGAGAGCAACGGGCCTGTTGGGTAGATAAGGTGCTTAGCTCTGCAAGTGCACGGAGAGAGGCCGAGGCGATATCAGCAGTACAGTAGGCTCGGCTCTTTGAGGTGGTAGCAGAGGAGTTAGCATTAGCATTTGCCCTGGGGGCTATTAAGACCCTATGATGATGAGTTAGTGCTGGCAGTAAGCATGTGTCAGCCGTAGCGCTCATCAGAGAGCTGCTACATCACATTCAGTAGGAAATGTACAAAGAGAGGGCAGGGGAAAAAAGAAAAAATTACACACAAAGGAGGTGGTGAGCATGAAGAGAACAAAGAGGGAACAGGACTTGATGAGTGGATCACCATGTAGACTCCAGGACGAAAAATGAAGTGAGAGAAAAGCGATGAGAGAATGATTGGGAGAAGAGAAAGAATGAAAGATTATTTTGAAAGACTATTTTCTACAGCAGCAGTGATAAAGCATAGACATGCACTGCTGTAAATCACAGGCCTCTCCTGACTCGGCATCCCTCTCTGATTTAAGATTCTCTGCTGATGGCTGTGTATTGATGATAGTGGCCGGTAATAGATTCATATTCTCTCACTGTATTGCACCATGTCTAAGTGCATTTCCATCATCGCCACAGAGAGAAGTTAATACCATCATGGATATTGATGATAAACTTTAGTGGAGGTTTTGGAACCACGATGAGCTGAGCACTTTTACCAACTCCCTTCATAAATCACCCATTTTAGTGGTAGGATAACATAAAAGCCATTTTGTTGAGAATGCAGGCCATTATGCAAATATTTAGTGTTTGCAATAAACCCCATAGATCTTTCAACATGTCCCAGAAATATAAAGTTTGGGGAATTTGTCTTTAATGTTGATGATTAATATTTCATCATGCCTATCAGAGGCTGGCCTATTTTTCAACGGGTGGTGCCTCTGTACGAATGTGAAGGCTCTGGGTGCTTATTCGGGCCAGTATACATGCTTTGCATTATTTCTGTGATGCAGATGGATTAGATTAAGTGTTTATGTGTTTATGCATACAGTACTGCAACCGCTGCTGTATCTTTTATGGTATGGGGTGTTCTGTAGTTGCACATACAGACCTACAATCATGCAATCAAGGGTATCTCTGCACAGGATTCACTGCAGTTCTTACTTTGGCCTCCTTCCTTTACTATCCACACAAAGTTCCTATGATGAAGTTCCCTGTCACTTCTCTCCTCCCATTGCCTCCTTCAGTCTTCCCCTCGCTGCCAAGATAGTGACAGAAGAATGAGGGTGTGGGCAAGAGGTGTTTTGTCAAGTGCTGTGAGAAAGCCAACTGGACTCTGTGCCAATCACAATCAAACAGCTCCCCCTCCTTCTCTTCAGTGGGGGCAGGGTACAGTATCACAGAAAGAAAAACTACCTGATCAGAGAGAATCTGACCCTCTCCTCAAAGGAAACACAGTCATACAACAATTCATTGTTGAAATGAACCCCGCTGCAGTATCATACCAAAAACAGTAAGAGTAAGAATCGACACGATATTCAACTATTAAATCATTAAGGCAGAGAAAGAAAAAGAGCAAGGGCAAGGTTTTTCCAAAAGAGATTGAAATGCTCCCTGTTTAAAATCACAAATGTTGAATCACAATCCATTCTTGACACCAGTTTTCCACATATCAAAGCTGACTGTCCTAAAATAATAGCTGTTATCTGAAAAAACTGAATTGAATTTAATGTATGAAGTTTTTGTTATAACAAACTTGTGCTTCCAAGGGAAAAAAAAAACACTCTTTAAATTCACATTTGAAAAATTGAATGAAATCTGAATGCTTGTCAGCTTTTCAACGCTCTTGCCTCCTGTTTTGTTTGCTGAATAGAAATCTATACTTCAGTCTTTTATATCGGAGTTGCTCAAGTGCAGTTCAAGCCTGAATACTTCACCAGCATTTTAAAATAACAGATGACATTTAATCTCAGTGAAGGTCTTTGAGGCTCATAGTTGACTTTTTGCGCACTTAAAGTTGTTGTTTACACAGTGATCCTTCAGGAAATTAATTAGCTAGGTGATTGTACTGACGATGGAGAGTTTTATGTTAAGGGTATTTCAAAAGTTGTCAGACCAGGTAAGATTGCCAATGGGAAAAATAAATAAGACCGTGATTACTTAAGCTCTGAATGCCTATAAGAGTGTGGTATTGATAATAAGATTGGCAGTGGACCCTTCAGAGTCTTCCATCAGATATGGTTAACTCTTGCCCCTCAGTTGTTACTGTGTACCACAGAATAAGATGTTCAAGGGCCCTTAGGAGCTCAAGAGACATCTCTGAAGTTTTCTTTTATTGAATTGACATTGGGGAGTCCCTGAACCAAACCACAGCAATAAACCACTCACACACACAGACACACACACGTATGCACACACTCACACTCACAAACATACGACAGCCTGCCTACTTATCCAACGCAGGCAGTGCATCAGGACCACCCGGACTTGTCTGTTGTCTTAAGAATGTCATTGAGTCTCTGAACAGCTCTCCTGACGCAGCCCCCTAATCTGCCCGCTGCTGTCGGCTGTTTGCTGGGTGATGCGAGGGTTGCCAGGCAGGGTATTATGGTCTGTTGGAGTGTTTGGTCTGGGGCTTTGCTCTTTGATATCCTACACTCACATAAGCGGCTCAGTGGATCTTCTACGCCTGTTACCCACGGTGACTGTACGGTGCTACATGCCTGTTGCCCCCAGATGACGTGAGGACACGCCAACATGCTCACCTTCTGACCCCACCCAACTGGTTAAGAGTTGATGGATTGTTTGTGGAGGTGGGGTTGCCGTCAATTTTTTTATTTTTTATTTTTTCAGGGTAATCGTGCAGTTGTTGCTGTAGTTGGTTCGTCTTTGTGGGATTTATCCCCTGAGCCTGTACAGCTTTGATCAATCCCCACCATAACAGACACATGACAGACAGCGGCTCACTCCTCATCAGGCTTATCAGGACAAAGCACATGTGTTTGTACAGCAAGGGGACAAGTAAACGCCACTCATATGCGCTCAAACAGCTGTTTTAACCCACCCCACTGTTGGCTCGTTTCTGCTCATCCGTTCTCTTCTCCTTTGTCACTCCAGTTTTCAGAGGAATTAAATATTATTGCTCATTGAAGATGGGCACTTGAAATGCAGAAAAAGAAAAAAACATTGAAACTGGAACAACGCCCCTGCGTGCATGTGCTCGCGCGTGTTTACTGTTTGTTTACTACTACTGTGGTAAAAGCAAGATCATTAAACTTACTCTACCTGAAAACCTGAAAGGAGGACTGGCTCTATAAAGGAAAATGGAAGAGAGAGATAGGAACTCAGTGGCTTTTTGTAGAAATTGCCACACTCTAATGGCTCAATGAATCACAGTCAAAATAAATGTTTTGAAGCAACAGATCACGAGGCAAACTTGTATTCTTCTCTCTGCAGTTTTCCGGTGAGGTCCCAGAGAACCGGGTCGATGTTGTGGTGGCTAATCTGACGGTGATAGATGCTGATCAACCGCACTCCCCTAACTGGAACGCTGTCTACAGGATTATCAGCGGGGACCCTTCTGGGCACTTCACCATCCGCACTGACCCTGTCAGCAACGACGGCATGGTGACCGTGGTGAAGGTAAGATGCCAGAACATGCTGAGCTTCTGGCCCTAAAGAGGTCAGAGTGCAAGAAACATCTCTCTTTCTACACCGCCTGTTAAATCCCCTCTGGATTTACACACAAGCCATAATAATAATAAACTAGAGAGGTAAATGGGGACAGGCTGGGGTCTTTGCCTTTCACATGCCCCTTAATGTCCAAATGAGAGATTGTAGGCCACTGCGCCCTTCAGAAACAGCTCATACACTCACGCACAGATTTAAACACAATGGCTGGCGAGACCACTGTAGCAAATTAGGTATTGATTTCTCAATTACAAAGGCAACGTTTTTTGTACACTCATAATGTCTAGCTGCTGTGGGTAAATGACAGCAGCAACAAAGCCGTGTCTTGTAGCAACCTGCTGTTCAAGTGTTCAGACGGAGGTTTAGCCAGAGGGTGACAACCCATTTGGCAAAACTACAGGACATGGACAACAAAAAAAAATCTCCATGATATTTGACTTAATGTGTGTGTGTGTCTGTGTGTTTGTGTCGTGTGTGTGTGTGTGTGTGTGTGTGTGTGTGTGTGTGTGTGTGTGTGTGTGTGTGTGTGCGTGCGTGTGTGTGTGTAGACAGGCTTCTTGTTGAGTGACCTTTAGCATCTGTATTCCTGTGTTCATCCATGAGTGACTCATTGTTAATGTGCGTATCATGTTGCATGTTTTTGTAGAAATAGCTTGTTTATTTGCGTGACCCAGAGGACCCAGGGGTTCTCTCCTCGTGAAGCTGACTCCTGTGAGTCGTATCTCACATCCCACAATAATGTTTTAAAAAAATTGCGAAAACATCTCCCTGTAATTCCCACAGCAGCCTGAGCAATGAGCATTGGCATTTTGCTTCTCTTCATTATCTCTAGATGACTGCCTTTTATAATCCATTCCTCTCACTCCCTGATGTAAAATTCAGCAGGCAGCCGAGTAGCCGTAAGCCTCCACAGAGACCCATGGGAGGTTATCAGGAAATCATAAAATAAGAGACAGGACACCCCCTGGGAAGAAACAAGAAATAGACTGTCTCAACGAGTAAACAGAGCAACTTTAGCTCGCTTCGGTGAAGTCAAGAAGCCATAAGAAGGATACCTACCTGTTCCTATTTTACCACATCGAATCACACAACAACCAGGTATGGGGCAATCCCCCATGAGGGACCTGGGCTTCTTTGTAAACAAGGGCTGAGGTCTTAACCAGAACATGTCACACATTTACACTGCACTCCGGGGATTTCATGAGAGACGTTCTCATTTTGCCGCACGGTAATGGAGCCAGTAGACAAACAAGCACGCATAAGAACACACGAACAGTGCAGCTTGGTTCGAATGAGTCATTAAGATATGTAAATCACGGCTTATGATAAATACGGAAGATGACAGGGGGAAATGGAGAGGAGAGAAGTGAGGCGAGGACAGATTTTTGAGGATTTGAGAGAGACCGCAGAGAGCAGAGATCACAGAGATCGAGGGAAGGGGGAAGGGGTTAGAGGTGAGAAGGGGATGGGGTGGGAAGTCGAAGTGCAGCGGAACAAATTAAGTAAAAGGGAAAGAGTGGAACGAGCGAAGCGATACAGGGGAGATGTAAGATGTGATGGCTCATGGGCAAACGATGGAAGCCGTGTTATTGACCTCTCGCCCCTCTGGCTTCCCTCAGGATGTGTGAGTGTGAGTCTGAGCACTTGTGTGTGTGCTTTACTTTGCCTACAGCTATACTCTAGACCTCCCCATCCTCTGAATACCACTGGCTGCAGATCAAAGAGCCTTGAGCATGGCTTGCCTGTAAATAGGTTCCCAGTGCACCCTGGGGTCACACACAAATACACAGCCATGTGCTCACATTAGCTCATATCGTACGTGCACGGCTATACACATGCAGTCAACTAACGTGCACGCAAACACATCCTCTCCGGTACCCTTGTACACGAGCTGCCTGATTAAGAATGCTTCTTTATATCAAGGCCGTGCTGCCACACTGTCCACTCATAACACTCAGGCAATGCAACATACAGATGTGCCCGAGATCATTAACATCAGCATCAAACAGTGCAGACACAAGCCTGTGTTAGTAATCACATCCGTCTGTTTAGGAATGTGCCAGCAGTACCAACGAGCAGTGTGTTTGTTCCCTTTTTTCATTTCCTCGCTTGTTGTTGTTGTCATTTGAACCTGATCGTGTAGTCTTCATTAGGAGAGCACGGAACTGTCACTCTGGTTTAGGCTCAGCCGGCACAACCCCCTGTAGATTACACATGAACACACACATACACACACACACGCTCAAAAGGCAGCAGCAACCTATGAATAGTCTAAGCCTTTATGCCTCTGCTCAGGACGTGTGTGTGCGTGTGTGTGTGTGTGTGTGTGTGTGTGTGTGTGTGTTGGTTAGTTGTTTGGAGAGACTATGGCTCCAATTCATCAGGGGACCACTTGACACAACATCTGTTCATTTATCATGTCCTGTATCATCAACAGGGTTCAACGCTTACTCCCCAGCCACAGGCAGAAAAGAGAAATGTTGACAGGGCTTTTAACACTATGTGGTGCAGCATATTATTATTTATAGTACGCTCCCAATTCTTGAATACTTGAAATGGCATGCTCATAAAAAGTAATTTCAATAATAATTTATACTAATAGTGGTGATAATTGGCTTCTTTTTCTATTTTCCTTTCCTGTAAATCAGTGATAAAGACTGTAGGTTTTGAATAATGGATGTATTTATTATTAGGATAAAGAGAACCGAGACTGAGGGTTGAACAAGACAAGACCAAGACCGGTTCCAGTCTGACACTGCACAACACACTTAAAATAAAATATAAAACCTGCAAACTATAGGCACTCCGAAAATGTCATTTCTAAAAAGCCACATTTATGAAAAACCATGCATAAAAGCATTACAGACTTTAACTTAGTTTTGAGAGTAAGACTGATCTCAACTATCATGGTGCTTCATGAGACTCCTCATGCTTGATTTCATATCTACAAACCTTTTTTTACTGCTAACCAGGTAAAAAAGACTGAAGGACCACAATTTTATGTTTGAACTACCTGAAATCCATTCACTTCTCACAAGCTGTCATTCATGTCTTTCCTCCTCCAGCCAGTAGACTTTGAGATGAACCGTGCCTTCATGCTGACGGTGGTGGTGTCCAACCAGGCCCATCTAGCCAGCGGCATCCAGTCCTCACTCCAGTCGACAGCTGGGGTCACCATATCTGTCCAGGATGTCAACGAACCTCCATACTTCCCCACGAACCCAAAACACATACGCTTCGAGGAAGGCGTCCCCGCTGGCACCAGCCTAACAACGTTCTCAGCCTCAGATCCTGACCGATTACAGATGCAGCAGACAATCAGGTACTCAGTGAATTTCAATAGAACAGACTACAGAATGGGAGTCCTAATTGGGTTAATTCTGACATTTTAATAGCATAACATTAGTTTAATTTTCTTCTGGTGCAAAATCATTTAGATCTGATTAGTTCCATTAAACAGGGTCTGTCTCTACTGTAGACCAAGGATTGGCTGATTGACGCCTGGCTAGCTGTAGTAGAAGTGTTATTCTGGCAGAAATCCCTCCATATGCACTAACAGCAGGCTAAAAAGCCTCTTGGATAGGTTCCATGTCAGTAGTTAGGGGTCAAAGTTCAACAAGAGTACTATATTTTGGCATCCCCCATCTCTCAAAGTCTTAGTGTGCTTTAGTTTATGAGCCAGAGGAGAACTCCGAGTAAGGAGGGGAAGGTTAATAGGGAGCAATAGCCTTGTGGGTAATCAGAAGTGTGTGCATTCTGTAGGTTACATGAGCGCAGACATGCACATACATACACACACAAACACACACACACACACACACACACACACACACACACACACATACACACACACACATACACACACAAACAGCAAGAGTGAGGAATAACAGAAGAGGTGGAGGGAGGGGGGAGAATAAAGAGAACAGCTGGCTCGAGCCCAAACGTCTGACACAGCATTATGTCCACCTGCAGTGTTCTTTCTCTGCGCTAAGCCTCTCTGGGTTTTAAATGTAAACCAACCTTTAAATGACCAGCAGACCTTTTCCTCAGTCCTTCTGTCAGCTTGACAGTGGCCCTTGCTGCATTATGGTTCCTTTAAACTTGGAGGTAGTTTATTAGGTACGCTTTGCTATGAAAGAGGAAAAACTGGTACATTAGGATCGCATGCATTTCCAATCATGTAGAATGTCCTCATAGACGATGGTTGAATGTACACTTCGAGTACACTTACTCAAGTTCTGTACTTGAGAAGGAATTTGAGGTATTTATTTTATGCAACTTTATACTTCTACTTCACTACATCTCAGGGACATGGCTCTCCCCTTACGGTGGATACATTATGTATGATAATTACAGACTTTTAATTTAAGTGAAGATGAATGCAGGACTTTTGGAGTCTTGTCAACAGTATATCGTATTGTAACATAGGAAGTTTTTTAGTTTTACACAAAGCAGCAATATATACCTTTCTGGACATGTGTTTGTCCTGACAGACATGTTTGTTAAAAAAAAATACTGATTTCATTCTGTTAGAGGTTATTGTGAGTGATATTACTAACAATGGTGTAATATAATATGTTGAAACTAATATTTTCTGTAATGGTTATGACAGAAAATATCATACTGTTAGAACTCTAGATGGGACTCAACGATCAACTATATTTCTTTTAGAAAATGACATATTGTTGTTTTCAGTAAAGGATCTGAACAAATCTTCCACCACTGCGTATAGATTACAGTGAGTGTATTGGTATAATTTACCTTTCAACACTTAACAGTCCAGCAGCCCATTTCCTCCCCTATCTCAGGGGGATAGATCTAAACAAATTTCCCAGATAATTTCACAGCAAATGAGAGTAAATTGAGTGTACATTATAATTTAGGAAGACGCCAAAGTCACCAGCTGGTCTCTCTCTCTCTCTCTCTCTCTCTCTCTCTCTCTCTCTCTCTCTCTCTCTCTCTCTCTCTCTCTCTCTCTCTCTCTCCCTGTTGAATTTACTTTGACCTCTTTGGTTTCTTCCAAGGTTTTCCATGACCTGTGCAAGACTGCAGCACCTTACATCATGGAATTAAGTTGGCCTTATACAAGCATGTTGTGATCCTGTCACACTCTCCTTAACACACACACACACACACACACACACACACACACACACACACACACACACACACACACACACACACACACAAACCAAATATCCTTCCTCTGCTCTCCCCATACACACAAAGAATCAGGGCTGTAGAGATAGCAAATCCACCACCTCAGTCATTTGGATCCATCTGGATAGGATCACTATCAATCCCCCTGCTTTACACCCTTTCCATAAAAGGTATCTACTCTAGACTGTTATGCAAAGACAGTAATCACAGCTGTTCCTGCCATCGTTTGAATCCTCATTATTCTGGAGGAAATTCATTCTTCCAACCCTACACAGCGTTTGAATCAGCCTATTAAACATTGATTTTCAAAGTTTTTTTTTTCCCCACACAACTGATCTCAGTGTGCATAACTCAAAACATTATCCATCAAATACTTACCTGGCACGTATATTCACATGAGACCGCCGTTTGTGTTACATGTAATTTATGACGCGTCTTTGCATATGACAAAGAGTTGTATGTCTCGGTAAATGGATGGTGCAGATATATAAAGAGAACAGCGACAAGGACAAGATTTAGAGGTAGCCGTAAAAGTCAAAAGTAAGGTGAAAGAAGACCTTAGGGACAGCTGAGGGAGGCAGAGAGGAGCTGAGGACGGTGAGCTCTATCCGGGTCAAGGTTTGAACTTGACAGGTGCTTATCAAAGGAGTGACCGACTGACAGTGTCCTGTTGGGGATGCGAAGGAGGCGATGTGGACAGGAGCAGGGCGAGGGGGAGGGGGGGTATAAGGGATCATGCATCACCCGTCAGACACCTGACCAGTAAGGTCGAGGCATGGGACTGGAGAAACTAGCATAAATGATTACCCAAACCGCCTTGGCTAAGCTTGAGACATGCATTTTTCATCCTCAGGGTCGGGGGGTTGAAAAATAAATGTCATACCTCTCCCTGCTGCTTGCTAAGATCACTAACCTGCCAAGCCTAATCATACATCCAGCTATGCTCGCACACCAACCAACTCCCAAATGAGAGAAACCTTCAGGTAGGGGAGAGCTCGCATGGAAAGGCATTGGAAATAAGACAGGCCCAGGAAGGGATGGTGAAACTTTCACACAGAATATAACAATTTATTCCAAAATAGCACTAGAGTAAACAAGAACTGTTTACCTTTCCAAGAAGGCAAAAAAATTGGCGTAGCACTTCATTAAAAAGTTAGCGATGGGGATTGCCAATTGCCCACAGTAATGTTGTTGACAGTTGGGACTTGTAAACAAAAACACTGTGGGTGCTTTCACAATCATCAGTCTAATGGCCAGAGCAGCCCGATCGTTTACTGAGCGCTATCTGAAAAAGTGAGCGACTGTTTAAAGCCAACCCCATTCTGCCCTTAACTTGTCTGGAGTTTTCCTTTGGAACAGACCTAACAATGTGGTGGATTGTCTATTCAGTGTGTTGGAAATGAGCTCAGCCACTAAGACCATTCATTCAAGACTTCATTTGCTTCATGTGAGGTTTATTACATCTGCACTGAGGGCTGTTTAGGAGACTTAATTAAAGTGTAGTGTGGTGGACTCTCTGCTTTGTGAACAAACCTTTATGTTATGGCTTTTATCATCAGCGTGCACACAGCCACTGCTATCAGGCAATGTGGCAGCAAAAGAACAGGTTCTGGTGGTATTTTACAACCCATTATGGAGGAAAAAACTCCATTAAAAAACACCACTCTTTATTTCACAGTTTTTTCTGTTCCTGATTTTCAAGCCTAAGTAAATCTAATTACCTTGAAAAACAAATAATCTCACTTCTATTGTTATAGCCATGCAGATCATTTTGGTTATATTTGCTTCCACCCCAACATTGTGAAGGTTAATGTTATTTATTTTGTATTACCCAGATTAAAATGAATAGTTTGACCTTTTTGGAAAAGCACTTTCTTGCTGAATGTGTTAAAAGAAGATGCCACACTTAATGTCTGTACACCAAGTCTGAACTGGAGCCAGAAGTTAAAAGGATATTCCGGTGTAAGTTTAATCCATGGTCTAATACACCGTGACACCGAGTAAAACTCCCCCTTGAAAGATCAAGTTTGCAGACCGCTAGCTTACGTAGTTTTAGCAACCTCAGAAATGACCACACAATAACAGTACATTGTGGTATACGCCTCCACCAACAAACCGCCATCAAAAAGCCACAAATAATGTTCAGAACGGCACCAAACTTCAGCAAAAAACCTCCACTGGCTTTTCTATTGAAAAGTGAACACAACTCACCACTCTTCGGCAACAGCTTCCTGTTGTGGGGAAGTAGTTCCTCCAAGGCTGACGAACTAACATGTCATATGTTTTATTGTTTTTGAAGCGCAAACTTATAACTACCCCCTTTCATCTCTTCATTTACACCTGGGTTAACACAGGTTTTTTTATCGGCTTGGCTCGGCTTTGATCAAAACATAAAGACCTGGGCGAAAATTCTACTGTGCAAAGTTATGATGTCTTATCAATATCGTTATCTCAGCGACGCCTCTTAAGCAGTAGATTTTAAATACAACTAGATAGTGAACATAAAGATTCCGCCTATTCAGTCCAACAAGAATTGTGAGTTTGGCCCCGCGCACAGGTTCACACTCTGCCCAAAGACTTTACATTGCCATCACAGATTTTTTAATGGCTTTTCTCAGCTCAAGGAAAGTACCTCCATGAATCACAAATTTATATTACAGTAAAAAGACTCAGTGGAGGAGTTAAGAGCCTTGCTCAAGGGCACTTCAATGGTGGTAATGAGGGAGGGGCAAGCTCTCTCTTTCACTTTTCCCAACTGATTTATGCTGCAGTCCAGTAGCTTGTGAACCACACAAGCTTGCTTCTCTATCCTTTAGGCCCCTGTAATTAAACCGTGTTTGCAGTTTGAGTTCCTGTCAACAGTATATCGTACTATCATACAGATCTTTCTTTTGTAGTGGGGAAAATGCTGCAGGGGAATGTTTTTGCTGCAATAATAAATGAATGAGTTATGCAAAATTAGGCACTCCTGAGATGGTGATGCTGAAGCCACCACACTGAGGCTCACACTGTCTCCACAGAAACGTATGTACGATGTCAGATAAATGTGAAATCAATAATTGACTACAATCAACAACATGTTTTTTTGGGGTTTTTTTCTAGAACAGAGTTTTTGGTATTTGGGTTACCAGACCTTTTAATTTCCTTCTGCTCAGTAAAAAGTGTTCCAACATGTCAGCCTTCCACTGTAAAGACAAAAAGAATATTTTTCCCTAAGCCCAGAAAGAGAGAGTCAGCTTGTCATGGCAAAGCCAAGAGAGATGCAGTTGGACAAAGAAGAGCCTTAGGTATCAAGTCAGTCTAATGAGTATAATAAACCCAGATCATACAGCCATGCCGCTTCTTCAGAATGTCACCTCTCTATGTCTCTCTTTTCCCTCCCACCCATTCCTGAACATTTTCCTCCCTCTTTCATCCCACCCTCCCACTGTGATGGACTCACGGTAGTCCTGGTGGTGATTTCACAGTCAGCCGGTTAGTGGCTGTGGGCTTGGCTACCCTGTGTGAAACCGTCAAGAGTGTGGGAATGTCATCTCTGTGATCCCTTTCCCCGCACTGCGCTACGCCTGGGATCATGCCCACTGCCTGCTGGGAAAATCCCACCTCCCTCACTGCAGGAAAGAGATTATACTCTCTGTCCACCCTTGCTGCCCCCTCCCCCTTAACGCCATCCAACACCAGGCTTTCATTCTCCACCATGTAAGCAGAAATACACATGCAGTATTAAATGGTAATAAACAAGTGGTCTGTATACTGACAGTAAGTACGCTACTATTCAATAGATATAAAAGCAAGGTTAAGGTCAAATCCATTTCAATTTGGATGGATTTAAAAGCTGGAAGTGTATGTCATATAACAACATGGCCGTGTTGCCCAAACTGACATTCAGTAAATGAAACCAGGGTGATGGTGAAACCTTGTTGTGTAAGCTCAATGTGTCACATGTCCACCACTGATGTCTTGCACACAAGAAAGTGAGATTGCAGCCAAGAGAGGTGTCAGTTGATGAACTCTGAGACAAGGATGAGAAGATACAGACAGTGATAAGAAAATGTATGAATACAAAAGCATGGCAAGATGAGGTGAGGCGGCGCGGGTCGAGAGAGATCAGATAGAATTGAACGCGTGGAACGAGTCGGAAAGCTACAAAAGCCAGAGAAACAAGAACAGTTAGATCAGAGCAAGATTGGGATTCAATCCTGGAGATGATCCCCTGTTGCTTCCATGCTCTTTATCCCAGGGGAATGTTGCCACCTGCTACCCCATCCAGTTTCCTGTTTGATGATCCTATCATACTGTCTTCACCCTGTACACAGCTTCCACCTATACACACAGGAACATTTGTAAACATACAAGTACCAAAGCATGCATGTATATAAGCCCTTCAGGCGGTTTAGCCTTCCTCAGCATAAGCAAACACTTCCTTGAATATGTGCGGCAAACACATGAACCGGCAGTTGCAGCAGTGCTTAACTAGGGAGGTAATTGACTTCAGTGCCTGGTACACAGGAGTGAAAAATGAGGTGAAATTGACTGTAGGCTGCAGGCTCTAGAGGAAAAGTCAATGAAGAATTAAACTGTGTGAAGGTCAGGCTGTTGTGATTTTGTGAGTGTGTGTATGTGCTGGCAATTTCTGTATGCACAGACGCAAGGGAAAATTCACAAGTGTTTGTAAACAGGGGTACGCCAGCACTAACCTCTCTATCGATCCGTCTTTGTGTGCCTTTAGGTATTCAAAGCTGAACGACCCCGCAGACTGGTTGTCCATCAACAGGACCAATGGACAGATCATCACCACAGCAATGCTCGACCGGGAGTCTATCTATGTCAAAAACAATATATACGAAGCCACATTCCTGGCGACAGATAACGGTAAGAGTCATGAATTCGAGTGATCAAAAGTACCTCTACAAAATGTGAATACAGTATATTTAAAATGGAAAGAGATGAAAACAAACAAACAAACCAAAAGAATTCCCATCATTATGTCGAACGGAGTGTAAGACATCCTAGAAATCACACTGAAACCTGCTCTCAGTCATTTTTAAAACAGTTTCACTTCGCCTATGTCATGTATGTGTCTTATACTTGAGGTTTATGACCAGAGGGTCAAAAACCAGCTGCCGACACGTGGGTGGTCTGAGTTATTGACTGCAGCTCTTCAAACATAGTCGAAGTGTCCTTGAGCAAGACGCTTGCTGATGATTCCAGTGCACCTGTGAATGAATGCATGGCATGTTGATGTGTAGGTGAATACAGTTTACAGTGAAAAATATTAGAAATGTAGTTTACTTTTTGATGAAAATGAAGACATTTGTGTGGATTTAGAGGGATATAAGGACATGAAAGCTCTGCGGCGTTCAAGTGCGGTGCAGCTGGGTAAGAGTTAGAGAAAAATCCTGGATTCACACAACTGGTCACACTCTTGATCCTCTCCTCCTTCTTATCTTCTATCCATGACTGCCTTCCTCTTCCCTTTCTCACAATGCAGCATATATATTTGTTCTGCTTCAACTTTAACTGAGCCAAAACTCAATCACAGCAAACAAATAAGTTCCCTTTTTCTCAAGCTGAAGTGAGTGCTTTTGCTAAAGTAAAAAGGAAATGCTTTTCTCCCCCTCCCAAATTGCCTTATCTGTGACGTGCAGAGCACTGGTCTGTTTACCTTAAGTTAAGCTGGCTTTGAAACAGTGGTGTTTTTCTAGGTGTGAGCATGCGTGAAGAATGCTCTCATTTCAAACACATTCATATTACGTGCATATGTGTGCTTTGCTGTATGTTTGTTCTTTGCTGATTGACGATGTCAGACACCATGATGTGTAACATGCTGTGATGATGATGGGAAGGAAGAGGAAGCAGGATTACAGGGTGACTCACTCCTGTTGTTTGGACTTCACAAACATCTCATTTACTCCCCTCTTTTCTCTCCCTGTTATTTCCTGGAATTCTTTATAATTTACCTATTTCCTTCAAGAACCTATAGGCCCTTTAGAAACGGTTGTTCACCTGACCGCTGTAAGGTTTGGACGATATTGGTGTGTATGTGTTTGTATGTGTACATCAGTCCGACTGTTTGGGTGTTGCTGGAGTGTCACCCATCATAACATGAGAGGGATTATGGTAAGAAGTACTATGAGACAGTAAGGATAGTAGTCTGGGACATGGAGAGGTGGTGACTGCATGGTGAGAAGAACACTTGTATTTCCTCCAGATTTCATGCCGCTCCCTTGACACTATCTGACTGCCTAAGACCCTTCTGACACACACCTTTGGTATTGTTTATGTGCTCTTCAAAGAGCATATGGTCGGCTTGCTACAAGTCTTTTCACCATGCCTCACATCTCTGAGTTAATACAAATCCTTTTGAGGAATTTACACAAACATAATTATTTATTTAGCTGGTTAAAATCCAGATAATTCTCCTATCAGCTGTGGCAAGCTGCTTCCACATGTCCCCCATACATGGGTAGGATTAACAAACCAACAGAATGGGAAAGCTTCTGTGTGTGTGTGTGTGTGTGTGTGTGTGTGTGTGTGTGTGTGTGTGTGTGTGTGTGTGTGTGTGTGTGTGTGTGTGTGTGTGTGTGTGTGTGTGTGTGTGTGTGAGAGAGAGAGAGAGAGAGAGAACAAACGTGTTTAAGAACCACGTGTGTGTATGTTCCAGGATAAAGTGTGTTGAATTTGCATATTATACTGTGTATGCACATAAATGGTGTGCTATAAAATAATGTTTTGATAGTGTTAATCAAGTGAAATGTTCCTTTAAATACCTTGTAAATGTGCTGTGTGTTAATAACAACGGCATCTGATTTAATTGACTTTCTGAGCAGTTGGGGCTATGTGGGCCCTACAGTGGTCCATGTGTCGACTGGTGTATTGATGCTGCAAAAAGCAAATGATGAAAACGCTTAAAATATTCAGAATCAATATGCGTCGATATGTCAGATGTCAGTCTGTATCATATATTTTCTACAGCACTACTCCAGGCTATAAAACCTGGAGTAGTGTAACCTTTTTTTCTGAAAGGTTGTGGTGTAGCTCCAGTGCAACATCCATCACTGATCACTTGATAACTCAATCATTTGAACTTTTGAACCAGTCAGACAAAGTGTTGACAGACTCACACTGTGTCTCACTCTTCTTGTGGCAAATGTCTTGCTCTGTTGCCATGTTTAATTGGCAGATCTGTCAGCTTTGCATAAATCTTGGTAAATTACATCGCCCTTATCTCGTCCCAGAGATGGCCCCTGGGGTCGCTTGATTCCATCCAGTGGCGAAGCCAGTGGAGCATGCCGGGGAAATGACTCATAATTGGAGGCTGCTAAGGGTCGTCACCCCCTGACACACACTCAATAAACAGCCCTGAGCTTCATACAGCTAAGCTCTTTTTTTCATCAGATTTCTCTGTGCCACATTTTCATACCACACATACGCATTCAAGCAGTCTTCTCCGCGCTCTGATTGTTTAAAGCTTCTATTATTTACTCCCAGTTCTCAAAAAATGCTGCTGATAGATAGCTGATGTTGCTCTGTTTAGTCAATGCAGCGTGTGTGTGTGTGTGTGTGTGTGTGTGTGTGTGTGTGTGTGTGTGTGTGTGTGTGTGTGTGTGTGTGTGTGTGTGTGTGTGTGTGTGTTTCTGTGTGTCTGTGCGTGCATGCGTGCGTGTGTGCATCAGGGCACATTATTGCACTCCAAGGCTGACAGGATAGTAGTGACCCTGCTGTGGGGATGGCTGCCTACAATAGGGTCAGAACAAATTTGTCCCATTGTCTTGACAATTTTTACTCAGACTTATAACATGGACTGTCTACAATCAATTTAATAATATAAGTGGGGTTAATGTTAGTAATGGAGTTAATAAATGAACATTTTCCACAGAGATAGGCGTACAATAGGCACATAAGCATAATGTATGTGCATTAGCAAGTGTATTTATTGTTAGAATGGAGGGCTGTATGCACCATGATGAATATGCCCTGCTCACCTTTCAGAAATGCACTGCCAGTATTGCAGGCAGAAGTGCCTTTATCTAGAAAATCATAGATAGCTCTCCTAGCACTGTGTAAATACACACAGACAAGGACTTGTTTGATTGTGTTACAATCATCATTATTGTACCCAAGCCCTCTCTAGGTGATTGGATGTGCTCTGCCTGCATCTGGATCTGCTCTGATGCGTTTGATTTGACTGTAAGGCTAAAAGAGGAGTTTAAAAGCATAACTGTCAGAAGTATTTTTGTCACGGCCAGAAAATTATCCCCCAGCTATACAGCACCCCTACCTCAAACATCACCATTGTGAATAAAGAGTGCTCCTTTCAGCTCTTCTCTTTTCTGCTTTGTCTCTCTTTTTTCCCCTTTCATTATTTGCCTCACCTCTGTCGGCCTTCAACTCCTGTCCCACTTCCCTCTCAGTCGTCCCTTTCAGTGCACACATCTCTTGTCATCTCTTTTTCTCGTCATGATGCTATTTTCTCTTCCCTCTCTCTGCTTCCAGGCTCTCCAGCAGCCAGCGGCACAGGCACACTGCAGATCTATCTGATAGATATTAACGACAACTCCCCAGCGCTCATACCCAAAGAGTCTCAGATCTGTGAGCGGATGAACAGAAACGTCAATGGTGTCAACATCACTGCAGCTGATGCCGACACGGACCCCAACGCTGGACCCTTCGTGTTTGAGCTGCCAAACTTTCCCACCAGCATTCGACGCAACTGGACGATTTCTCGGATCAGTGGTGAGGAGGTGTCCACATATACAACAGCGCTAGAGAACATAATAATGAATGATTTGACAGTGCAACTATATGAACATGTAGTGAAAAATGCTGAGGAATTAGTCCACCAATCATAATTATAATATTATGATAAATACAAAATCTCATCCGATGCTTAATTAAGCAACCTTAAATGCTGAACTTCTATAGGAGGACTTCTATAAGAGGAAGGCCTTCATTTCTAATTACCTCTGTTTGACTAGTATAATCTGTCAAATTCTAGTGCAAAGCCTCATTTTGATCCAATGGCTCACTTGTAAACTTTCTCTTACATTTTTGGAAAAAAACATCAGCAAAATGTGTCTCTGAAGACATTTTAGGTGAAAAACAATCATGCAGTTGCTCAATCTACTTTTGTTTTGTCTTTACAGTCTTTAGTTTTAATTGTGTTTCAGGAGATTCCAGAGGCGTTGCATCACGTCAGACACCACTGTTTTGCATAAAGTTGCCAGAATTCAACTTTATGCAAATGAGGAGTGAGCAACATGACTCTCCATCTCTGGAAAACATGACACTCAGCTACCATAATGCATTGCATGGTTTCAAGCTTAGACAATACATGGGCTGTGTGAAAACGGCGTTCCTGTGGATACGAACCATTACTGCATTACACTGTCAAATTATAAGATATCTACAGCTTCTGTTGACCGAAGTCAACAAGGCTTTTATTTCGAAATATTTGCAGGAAGGTCTCGTGTGAAATACGGCGGTTGCAATTTAGCTACTGCCATCTTGTGATTCTTGTATGTTATCGTAAAAATACAGTTTGGCTAACACATTGACACACCTGCAATGTCTGAAATTGGAAAATAGCACTTAAAATGAGTAATCCAGATCAAACATAGATCATATTATTGATTTATTTAATTAAGTATAGAAACTTGGTAGTAACATAGTGTGACAGCTATCAGTGGTATTAACAAATGTGATGATTAGTTGCATTTAGTAACTCTGACTTCTTCAATCTACACAGGTGATTACGCCCGTCTAGGCCTGCGGTACCAGGTGTATTTAGAGCCCGGGGTGTATGAAGTCCCTGTGATTGTTTCGGACTCAGGGAACCCTCCGTTGTCGAACAGGTCGGTCATCAAAGTGAAGGTGTGTCCCTGTGATGAAAACGGAGACTGCACCACTCTCGGGGCCGTGGCAGCCGCCGGACTGGGAACTGGTGCCATCATCTCCATCCTCATCTGCATCATCATACTCCTCAGTGAGTATCAGCTGTTTACATCGCATTCACACACTGATATCTCACTAGTCCCATGCCGACATACATATACTGTATTCAGCACAAAAAGTTTGAGCTGCCTGTGATTGACTTTGATTTGACTTTCTGTCAGAAAAGTTCATTTCAGTGCGCCTTCATCAAACTTTCAACAGACTGTAATACAACAACATGAACAGTAGTTTGTATAATGGATTAATGCCTCAGCTGCTAGAATTCTCTCCAGCATCTCTTGACAAGGAATTTTCTGTCATCTCCTCCTGGTAGGGTATATTTCTGCTGCTCTCTGTCCTGACAGTGATTCATGCCGCTGGCTTGCTTTGTTGCTGAGGGTTGCATAGTTCACACATGTAGACCAGTCCTATAAACAAATGACCTGAAGCTGAAGGACTTTTTCAGCATTTTTGAAATGTTATATTGTGCATAAATTATTCATACTTTTCATTATTAATACTACCACCAACACAAGTTTCCTTTGTCTATTTGAATGCTTACGCAACCTAGAGGAGCATATCAAGTTTTAAAATATATCTTTCAGGAAGACAAATCATACATAGGGAGGATATGTAAAAGGCAGAAATATGTCAATGACTACAGGGTGGATTTCTGTGAAATCTTATACAGGCATCTGGGGTAAAAGAGAACAAATTCTATTGCGTTGGTAAAGCTCTAACTGTTGCTCTAGAGCTACCAGCAGGTCAACGTTTTCTCTAGAAATGTCTTAACATCCTCTAGATGGGGTGGCATTAACTTTTGTACCGATATTCAGGATCCTCTGAGGATAAATCCTGCTGACACTGGTGAATCCCTCACATTTCACGTTGTACCACCACAAGGTGTAAAGTTGCGTTTTGTGAAATTGTGTACAGATATTCAGGGTTACCAGAGGTTAAATTCTACTGAGGGTGGCGAACCTCTCACTATTCCTGTAGAGCGACCAGCAGGTCAAAGTTTTCTTCAGATCTGCAGAATATCTCAAAACCTACTTGTGGCCAAATACCTTCAATATTAGTGATACCACCATCAGACTATACTATAACATTTAAGTTCAGCATGTTAGCATTCTCGCTGTGATCATGTTAGCATACTGACTTTAGTATTTCTCTGAAAGCACAGCCTTACAGAGATGCTACATTGCTACAGCCTATTCTCAAAGACAAGGGCATGGTCTTTTCTGATTGTCTATATTGTGTTTTTTTTTTGTTTTTTTTTTGTTTTTTTATGCAGATTATTGTTGTGCAAACCTAGAACTTCATCATGTCCATGTGTGTGTCTGTACAGGCATGGTGCTGTTGTTTGTGGTGTGGATCAAGCGCAGAGAGAAGGAAAGACAGACCAAGCAGCTGCTTATTGACCCTGAAGATGACGTCAGAGACAACATCCTCAAATACGATGAAGAAGGAGGAGGAGAAGAGGACCAGGTGAGATCCTGTGAGACGTACAACCATACACACATGCTTTCTACGTACGCATACTTACATCTGTGTGTCCCTGTGGCTGCGCAGGACTACGACCTGAGCCAGCTACAGCAGCCTGACTCCTTGGAACACATCATGAGCAAGCCACCTGGTGTCCGCAGGGTGGACGAACGTCCCATCATCCCCGAGTCCCAGTACCCAATCAGAGCTGTGGTGCCCCATCCTGGAGACATCGGGGACTTCATCCACGAGGTGAGTTTACACTCACACAACAGACACATGCGCTATATCTTAAGAGCTCAACTGTCATTAGATTGTTTCTCCGAACCAGCGAGCTGGCCTCTCACTTTCACTTTCCATCGATTTGACATTTAATGTGATTACTTGTTTCTGGATGCCATTCAATATGTAAACTCCAGTATACAAACAACATGGAGTTTTGTTTTACTTTATAGCTGCTCTCTCTCGTGCCAGCTTTATACACACACACACACACAAACACACACACACACACACACACACACACACACACACACACAGACTGTCTCAGACACAACCCTAGCGTTGGCACAGTGATGCGGGGAAATGCTGATTGACAGACTCGTGACAACACGTTCACACTCGAGAGGTGTTGGCAGCTGTTCAGCTTTGATCCATCCAGCTTCGACTCTCTCTCTCTCTCTCTCTCTCTCTCTCTCTCTCTCTCTCTCTCTCTGTCTCTCTCTCTCTCTCTCTGTCTCTCTCTCTCTCTCTCACACACACACACACACACACACACACAAACACCTGATCTCGCTCCAGCAGTCTGGTAAAACACAAACACAGCAAACACATGGTGTTCCTGCCATGCATTGTACCCCTGGGGGTTGAGGCTTTTTAGGTTTCCATCCATTGCGCGTCTGTACTTCAGTGAAGTGGATGAAGTCTATTCTTCTCACCTGCTTCACCTTCAGGGTCAACGGTCCTCATTTGTCATTCTAGGAAGCAAGTGCAGGTCTAAGTACTGCCAGATCTTATTCACAATAACATAAGGTATAACAATAACACAATATTAATGAATATCGTTTGGTCATATATAGGGATGTAACGATGCATCGTGACACGATTAAGAATCGGTAAAAATACGTGACGATTTGCGCCGGTTGACAGAAAAAATGAATCGCGAATCAAGTCACGTGACACACGTCACTACTTAGGTACAGGGCACAGAATGAGGGAAGACGTGGCGACGGTAGGCAACAACTTTGAAATTGAGGATGCACCGAGCGGTTTTAAATCACTTGTGGCGGCATTTTGGATTCCCCATATACACAAATACAACCAGTGAGAAACGGACAGACAAAACCAAAACAGCCTGTAAATATTGCAAGAGACTGCTAACATATACCGGCAACACAAGCAACATGCAGCAGCATATAATCCGCCACCACAGTGAGAAACAAAGTAACGTTACGCCACCTCCTGAGCGAAAATTGCCTAAGGGGCAAACCACCCTGACGAGAGGCTTTGCATCTCCTCTCCCCCTTTTACAACGCAAGGGCGCAAGAAATTACCGTCATTGAAAATGAGGGCTTTCGGCTGTTGTGAGATTGTTTACTTGTGAGAAGAAAGGATATATTTTTCATATTTTGTTGTTTAAGGTGACCATTTAAGTTGCACTTTTTATAAGAGGACACACACTGTTTTACAGAGTTCCTGTAAAGAAAGCGCCTCTAAGATATTTTTTTCCTAAGAATAAAAGATCATTTTATTTGGTCATAATTTGTCTGTAGCTCATTTTGATTAAAAAAATAAAATAAAATCGTGAGAAAATCGTATCGTGAACAAAAAATCGTGAACCGTATCGAATCGTGAGTTGAGTGTATCGTTACATCCCTACTCTTAAGTGTGGCACAGTCAGGTGTTCATCCACTGGTGCATACCTATATGTGAATATGCCACTGGCTGCTGCGTTAGATTGGTTGCATTCAATATATATTCTGTCAAACTTCACAAATTTCTGTTTCTTTTTGTTCATGGTAAGATTGTTTTATTGAGAAGGAAGGGATGAATCATTTAAAAGGAATGTACAGAGGAATGAAGGAGATAAAGAAAAGTAAGAAAACTAAGAAAGTGATAGTGAGACCCTCCCCCCCACTCCTCACACATGTTCCCCCACACAGCTGCTACTGACCAAATATCTTTCCGAAGAGACGCTGACCAGGATTAGATCATCTCCCACTCTAACCTTCTCTCCCTCTGAACGCTGCTTTGATGCTGGATGGATGGTCCACCAGCACGCCTCGCCTACGCACACACACACACACGCACACACACACAGGCACACACAAAAAGCAAATAATAGCTCAGAATATAAAAGCAGATATGTGTCCCTGACTCACATACAGTAACAACATTAAGTTCTGTAATACAACCTTTACTGTACCACCTCAGCCTGCGGACCATTTTGGTAGCCTAGATTTGTCTTGCAGCTGTTCTGCTTGTACTGCAACTTGTATCAATTTTAGAAGCAGGTCAAGATCACAAACGGGGTAGATGGTGTACTTTTAATGTCTTATTGTCCTGACTTTGTTCTAAAGTGAAAATCACTGTGGAGAGGCAGGAGGCAGACTGAATCACATGGACAGTATCATAGCAGAGTTTTATTCCATAAATGATGTGGACGGAATAAAAAATAACACACTGGACAAAGACCCCAAATCTAATGTGATCATGTTAATTCAAACTTTATATGAATGTGTAAGATGTGACGTGATAATAATTTTTTCATTTTTGAAGTGAGCCTTTCCCATATGAGCTGCAAGTGCTTCTTTAATGACATGTAATAATTTACTTGGATTAGTACAGGTTTTGAACACATGAGAGATGTTGTTCATACACTATTTTCTCCAATGGTTCCATCCATCCCCTATGGCCTCTAACTTGACCTCCAGAGGGCTTCTGCCGTTGCCTACTATGGCCTCCAGAGGGTTTACGCCTTCGCCACAGACCCCCAGAGGATTTCCGCCTTCACCGCAGGCGTCCTGATCAGCCACTGCCCTTCACCCTGACCTCCTGGTCTCTCCCTGAACTGACTTCTGCTCATCTATCCTAAAATAAAACCTCAACCATAATGCTTGGGGTCTCAGTTTAGAGCTGCATTAATCAACAAACTAAACATCAAACATATTATTATCATATTATGGCATTATTAAGCTGATACGGCTGGTGTTTTCGCCAATCATTGCACGGTTGTACACACCAGCAGAGCATTCATTTGGAGTTCCGTTTGTCTACACATGACGAAGCCTGATTTTCCCCTTCCTTTAAACTTATGTCTGCTCTTTAGCTGCTAAATGCCGACTATGCTCACCAGCTAGTCTCTAACGCTATCTGTCTTCTCTTCAGTGCTGAGCAGGTAGAGTAATTTTTTTTTTTTTCACTGAGAGGAGCTACCTGCTGCTGGATACATTGTTAATGAGAGTGGCAGTGAGGGTTTGGGCTGTAAAATCAAATCAATAAGTTCGACAAGCTCTGTAGTGCTGAGAGGAACTGCGGAGTTGGATGATAAACATTACACATATTCTCTATACAAAATCATAATTTGTATAGTTTTAAAATACAGTTCTGTAGGTTTGAACAAGTTCACCATTCAGCAAAAGATTCCAATAACAACAGGTCAGTCATGTTTTTGGCTGGACTGCAACAGCATGGCATTTGCGAGTGCTTTGGAGGCACAGCATTTCGGTTGCTATGATACATTATCTTATCTTGCTCTTGGTGAAGGGAAGGCTGGACCAACCTACTGGTCTATGAGGGTTTATAAAAATTTTGCGGGGGCAAGGAAACATCGAACATCAGCGACTCAGGTATTAACTTCTCCGCCATTGTCGTCATTGATCAGCAGAACAGACACTCAGCGCCTCATCTTACTGCTGCCATTTGGTATAAATACGTGGCATACTGGCCTCAAGAAAAAACACTGCTGGTTTTGCTTTAAGTTTCTTCCTATTAAGGGAGTGTTTTCTTGCAGCTGTTGCTTGCATATTAGGGAATATTTTGTCTCTATAAACTGAGGAGTACAATCTGAGTAGTAATCTAGTTGCTCTACATGAAAATACCTTGAAATAACTCTGCTTGTTGTGTATTAGCGCTGCACAAATAAAACTGATATGGCTGTACTAAATAATTAAGAAACATAAACATTTACTATTACGGCCATTTGTAGTTGTCTCGCGAATCAAGCATGTGATTACAGACTGAAACAGTCCAGCAGTAGCTTGCGGTGAGAGGCATGAAGGATAGCACACATAATAAGACTCACAAGAGTGACAAAAGCCATCTCAAGAAGCAGATGAATACTAGAAAAAGCATCCCAAGGTATGAGTGGAAAGTAATGTTTGTGAAATTGCATTTCTGACTGACTACCCACTGTAACAAAATGACTCACACCATGACCATACACATTGCAGCATGATATACAAAGTTTTGACCTGGTCTTGTTTATATCAGCTTTAATTGAAAGCCACACAGTGAAAGCACGTGTTTGACTCCTACCTGTGGTATCTTCCTGCAGTCCAACATCAAAAGCCAGTTTATCTGTGGATGAGCGGGAGGTTGACAGACAGCACAGGTACTAAACAGAGAAACACAATTAATTTCATCAGTTAGATCAGCTACAGTAACAGCGGTAGTGCAGTAAAAAGTCAATATCGCTTAATCTGGACTGGACATCTTTTTACTTTTTTCAGTTACTGCACAGAAACAATGGAAAGCGTCTTGTTCATCTACCTTCTGTGACTTTTAGTCACAGAAGAGAATCCACTGAATCTGTACACTTTGATAGATGTTACACACCAAAGGGCATATTTTGTGTATTGGACAATACAATAATTAGATAAAGTCTGAAGAGTGTTTTTTATGGCTGTTTAGGGTTAGGGTTAGGGTTAGGGTTAGGGTTAGGCGTAAATCATATCATCATTTAAATAAAACATATAAAATAAGGTTGAATCTAAATAGACAGAATAAGTCCTTTCCCATATAACATCCACTGGAGTGGACCACTTTGGATTTTCATAAGGTTGTTGTCCAATACACAGCCAACTGTAATTTCGAAATTGCTTAAATGCCATGTGTAACAATGGATTAGATACAGAGAAGCAGGGTAGATACATCTCATTCACCACTCCCTGAAATATCAGCCTTTTCTGGACAGTTTTTACGTGTGTGTGCATGCGGGTGTGTGTGGGTCCACTGACCATTCCACTGTAGGAGTGTCGCAGCAGGACAGCATGTCCATATAGCAAGGTGCGATGGCCGCCACCCTGGGCCGTCTGACGGAGAGACATTGATAAGAGGGAGATTGAAAAAAGAAGAGTTACAAAAGACAGAAAGTTACTGAGAGACAAAAACGGCACGAAACAGCTGACAGAGATATCAAACAGTACAGACAGAAAGATCACCAAAACAGATGCAGACAGGAAGAGAGAAGGAGAGGCTTGCTGTATAATTTCATTCAACAAGAATGCTTTATCAAGTAGTAGGAAAAAATTTAGAGATGTACAACTAAAAGTAGACAAGCTAAACTGTTTTAAACAAAAAGTCATCCATCCATCATGTCATTCTTACAGTTTTTAAGAGGTATTCTGTGTAGAAGTTCAATCACCAATATATCACTGTCGTATAAACATCCCGAGTTGTTAGTAATTACCGTCACCCAGTGCTTTCTAATGAAATAATAATGATTATGATTTGGGCTTCCACATTTAATTAAACCTAATCGGATGCACTATTGATGCGCTGTGTTTAGAGTGGCTGCTCTGGTGCATCAAAGCAAAGTGGGCTATTCACAGTTAAACTGTCTGGACAATCACAGGTCTGTGCCTCACAAACAGATAGATTTTACAATGACTACTTGAGCAAACCTAGAAAACGTGTCTTAATCCTTTTTCTTGCATGACTCGTATAAAGGCATGTCTTTGAAGTGGCTGTTCATGTGACTTAGTATTTGCAAACTGCACATACTGTATGAAGCAAGAATGATTCAACGCTGCATTAGCTTTCAGTGTAAAGCTCAAGTGACTTTAATAGCAATGTTTCAGTTTTAATAAAACTATTTACTGTTTATATAAGAAACAATGATACATATCTTTAATCTCAGTGTTTAGCACAGTAATTGCAAATGTTATTTTTTGTTGGTACCATGCAGACCTGTTCAATGAACTAAGCAGCACCAGTCATACATTAAATCGGAGCTAGTGTTCCTCAAAATGAGACCCCATTTTCTGGAAACCCTTTTGGCCATTGGCCATTCTCCCTCTCCCCAGCATTTTTCTAGGGACTCTTTAGTGTGGTCAGTCCTTGTAAGTGCAAAACTACACAGTGACACCAAAATCTCTGATTGCAGCAGAAGTCTGCTCCACCAGGAGGCCGGACCAGTCCTGCTTCCAGATTTATTTGTCTTTGCACAAAGTGCACCTCTGTCTGTTGGTCTAGTAGTTTCTCCTGCTGCACTGCAGTCATTTTGCCCTACTCTTAGAGCTGCACAGGCCTCACAGGGCAGAGATGCTTCAGTTTAACATACGCAGACATATATTAACGAGTGTGTATAAATGGCAGTTATGGGATGCACACAGGCTTTGCAGCTTATTTTCTGTCCAATCAGTGTTATATTAATACAAAAGATGTAAGTGATGCACACATTGTATTTTATCATGTCAGTAGGCAATGCAGACTTTGAAGCTCAAGACCATTAACTGCTGTATTTAAACTCAAATAATAGTAGATCTGTGTATCTAAAATAAAGAAATGCCGACCTTAAGTGTTACATTTCCTCATTTAGTCCTGACTAATTTAAGTGCACAAATACAGCAATACTCTGAAATCCTTTTACATTTCAGAATTAGACATGTCAAAGTGACAATAGATAAAAGAGCAGTTTTAAGTTTTAATATGTCAGATGCTGGTAAATTAGAGAGGAGAGAACAGGTGCTATAGCCTGTCTGGGACTGAACCTGAGTGAAACAGACTACTGGACCTAACAGGTTCTGTTGCAAAAGTAAGGCAACCTCATTCAAGATCCCACTATTGTATACCTGGCATTAACATGTGTCTTTGTTGTTCACACTTAGAGCTGTTCACCACCAAGGTGCATTGTGATCCGATCACTCATACCAGTTGTCGAGATGTTCTGGGACACATCTGTTCACATACCATTTTTTGTGTCGTAAACGTTACTGGGCCTTTCAGAAAGAACTGTGTTTGCTGTAGGGTACGTGCCACTTGGCTCGACACAAGGGAAGCTGTCGTGGGCCAGCGCAGGCCACTGGAAAAGGCCTGGCTTCTGAGCAAAGTTGCGCTGTTGTTGCATTGTATCTGCAAGGACCCTAAACGTTTCCCCAACAAGAACCTCGTCTTTGCAAAAAGTAACGGTTGTTATGGTGACAGGAAACCGACATCCAGAGTCCAGAGCCACACTGAGTGACCTCCTGCTCAGGTGACATCCTCTGCGAAACAGCAAGATGCAACAACAACAGGCAAAGTGGATTAGACACTGTCTGACACAATTGGCTACAACTGTATACACAGAGTTTTAACTGATGACGCCATTAAACTAGAAACCACAATAGAGAATAAAGACTTCTTCAGAATTCTAACAACTTTGAGAACATCTACAGCGAATTCTTTATCATTCATGCCTTATTGTAAATTTGGACTTGAATGAAATACTTTAGGCTTTTTCTTTCTGGTAAATAGTTTGTCACAGCATCACTGCAAGTGTATTACATTAACTTATTATTGCGAGAGATGTACATGCTGATTTATATATAGTCGGAAAGTTAGATCTGATCATGAGTGGACACTCGAGATGCATTTCAAGACGCATGTTAATTCCAGGTGTGAACTGACATATAGATATTTCTAACTCCACTAATAACTAGAAATCCAACCTCTGGTTTTCAATAGCCCCATTCTCACTGCTGTTTGGATGCGGGGATCCTGCGCCAATTCTCTGCCTCCGCGTGAATGTCTCAGAGGCGGAACCGAACCAGTATGAATGGATAAGCCAGCTGCGCATAGCGAGGGCGTGTTGGCCTGACACTCTGGTAACTACACAGGTTCCTCACTCAATTAAATAAAGAGAAATGTCTCACAAAGCAAAGTTACAGGACCAAACAAAAGTAACGTAGTAACTGAAACTGTCTTTGGCAACTATTCGTGGATAGAAACACTGCACTTCTTCTCGTGGAGAAGCGTCTGTGTTTGTGTTAGAAAAAAGTCACCGCGACGGCCAGCCCTCCCGACCGAGAGACCAGTGAGCTTTCCCCCAGAAAACAGCCGCCCTCCCCGCCAGTGAGCGAGTCAGACGGTGTCCAATTTACTGATGGTGATTATGTAATTATGTAATTTGGAGTGCAAAATGTAGCTTTGTCATTTTGCAGGATGTTTGGTGGGTCAGGATCTCAATCAGTACACATTATAACAGCATCCATATCAACATAAACTGTCAGCAGGTTTAGACTGACAGGAGGACACCGGGGAAACACCTTGAAAACACACAGACGTCACCATCATGACGTGTACCGTCACGTCTCTTTAGGAGCCACGGCGCAGGATTTCTGTGTGAATTACACAGCGTTTCGTCTTTCCGCCAGCGCTCATTGGCTCTGTGTGAGAATTGGTGAACCACCGCTGCGGCGATAATGTGGCTTCTCTGTGTGAAAGGGGCTATTGGCTCTTGACAACCATTTCCCATAATCCCAGAGACCATCACAGTTCCTAATAAGAGGCAGGACCATGGCTAAATTGAGGGGCTGCAGTTAGCGCAGACATGTCTGTAACAGCAGGACAGAGAGGACTGAGTGCTTGAAACAGATTACAGCTAAAACATTGTAAAAAAATTACTTTATAGAGTGTTGGTGCATATCAAAGATAGTTACAGTACCTAAATGGCAAAATTTCAATGAACGTTGTCGAATTATTTACAAGCGCTGCCATCTTGTGGCTGGTGACATCATCAAATAACTAATCAAATCCAAACGTAATCAAAACAAGTAACACTTAAAGGGAGATCAAGATGATAAGTGTCTAAATTGATGGAAACCATCTTCAGAAAAAGTTTGTGTGACAGCTTTTACTTTGACCCATTTCCCACCTACCAATACTGGGTAGGCAGGACTATATATTTATGAACTATACATCAGCCAGCCACTGGGAGGGTGGTCGGGATGTTTTGGTGAGTGCTGTCCTAAAACCTTGAAAAAAAATTGGCATTTTTGCCCTCTGTCCTCTGTTGAGTCAATAGTTTTGTTTGAGTGGGTTATCAGATAGATGCCTGAAACGAGGTCAGTAGTTAACACAAGCAAAATAAACGCCCATGTTTTGTTCTACGACATAAAAAAACCTCAGTAAATAACCCACTTGAATTTCAAAGTCCGTGCGTTTCTTAAGAAGGCGGTTGATAACATGCGGTTAAATGATACCAGTCCATCTTTACAGGTCGACTTTAGTTATAAACTTTTATAACTAACTTTCCGATTTATATTGATTACCATGTATATGATTGATCAGTTACTCAAAATTTTGGGGGGGGGAAATTCCCATATTCCCATTTACAGAGGTACCCAAGAGGAAGGCTACCTCTGGCTACAGCCAATGCTCTGTGTGAACCTGCCATTTTAGCGCCTGTCCTTTTATTTATCCCCGCCCCTCTCTTTGGTGAGGCCGGGTCTGACTGAGTAGTGTACAAAAACACATCGTTATAGGTGTATTCACTGATCCATTGCCTCCAACATGTAGACACTCAATAGATCACAAAAAAAACAAATGTGTATGTCAACACCGCTAATTGCTCACACTGTTGATGCTCATGACAGTGACTGTAATAACCAACATGAGGATGGTGATATCGATGACAAACACAGACAGCGAGTGGAGGCACACCTACCCATATTTCCACATCTACATGCTGTGTTGAAATGAGAGAGAGGAGGAAAAAGTAAGTTGCTGGAGTTTTGTTTTTTTTAGACAACACATACAAACACACATATCTATCCAACAGATAAGACTGTTGGATGAGGAGATTATGACAGCGTAGTTAATATTTTCAAGGTCTTGTATTCTAATTACCCGTTATATGAACATTTGGTTTGGTTGAGGAAAAAAAAAAGAAAATATTTGCATATAAATTCTCTCTGAGAGTGAGATAAGATAATCAATCCACTAAATCTCATGTCTGTGTCAGGGAGAGTTGGAGTGAACGGGTGTAAATGAACAACAATCATAAGAATGAAAGGAGAGCTGTTCCCCCAGCCTCCTGGCTTTGCACTGACCTACGCGAACCACTCCCTGAGTCTGGCTCCATGCTGACTGCACCAACATAAAAGTTGTACTGATCTTCCCATCTTAACTTAATTTAGAAAAATGCCAAAGTAGTCTTTCAAAAAGACCTGCATTTTGTTGATACAATTGTTGTGTGACGTCACTAGACAGGTTCTGCTCAGGGTGCATGCTAAAAGTTCTAACAGCCATTACAACTGTCAGCCCAATTCCACCTTAATAGGTTTTATTTTGATTTCTATTTGAACATCACATAATACCTTGCAATAGCGCTGACGGTCAGGTCAGCATTATGTTTGCCCACATCTTGATTACAACGCAGGACAGTTGCTTATAAACTTCACATTTTGCAGTGTAATCCACTCGCACACTGCAGTGGCCATTCACATTTGTGCTACTGAACATCTAAGCAGAACATCTTGAAGAGTGTACCTTGTAATACTGTGCTAATGTGCTGTTTACCTTGAAAGAATAAAAACTTAAAAGCACCCTGTACAATACACCCTTATCACAGGAGATAGTTTGACATGTCCAGTAATGTTAATAATGGCTTTTTTTTCTATCAAGTATCCCAGACAGTGAGTGAGCATGCTCAGGACCATTGCCTTGGAAAGAGTTCACCTAAGTGAAATGCTGCCATCAATAATGTTATAAATTCCACCTGTGCATTTCCTGTTCTGACATGTCAAAATGTCTGCTATACAAAGGGTCTATAGGAACTAATGCCAGCACATTGCACTGTGTTACTGTCAGCCTGAATGGCACCGTCAACGTCAGGTCTCTACATGGCAGTGACAAACTCATTTCACTTCATGCGTCTTGGGCAGATCTCCGCTGGAGGAGGATGAAAAGGTGTAAATGCACCCATCTGTCAAAAACACAAATATAATCTTTACTTCTCCCAGTGTAACTGCATCAGCAAATTATCTGTGGAAGTAGCCACAATGTCTTTGTAACAAGATAGCAGATAGTTGGCAGTGAATTTAAACTAAATTAGACCCTGCAATCACACAGTGTGTGTGGGTAAGACAGCATTGCTCTCTATTGGTGTGGGAGTGATTTAAAAGACAGCCTGTGAATTTCCAGAGGCTTTTGTTTCCATGTAGTTCATTAATGCCAGTCATGCTAGTTGTAGAATAGTTGTAAGATGCCTCGCTTAACTGTTTTTGCTGGAACTAACCTACTGAATAGTGCAGGTTTTTCTTCTTTTTGCTTTTTTGGCAGTTAGCAAACAGCTCCCCTCTGAAGTAGGGGAACCCTGTTGGAAAACTAAGACAGACTGTAATAGACTGTAGATTTGTGATCTGACTGACAGAGATGTGTGTACCTTATGTGTGAACAGTGGTGTATTACCATCAATCAGTACAATCAGTTATATCTGAATTCATCCATGTACAAGACATTTGACAGTAGAAGTGTAAATGAGGCAGAAGACCCACATACTGTATATGTTAAGTGTAAGCACAAGTCTATTCAATTGTTTAAATTGCCACTTTAAATGACAAGTATAAGTGGGGCCTAAAACTTGCTAGCTTAGCTAACTCAAACAGCTTACACCTTGATCATTCTTCTTTTGTCTTTGAGGTCTTTATCTGCACTTCACTAACAGCTGCCTAATCAAGCACAGCTTGTGTTGTCACACTAATGTGTCAAAGGACACCATAGGACACCACTGTCAACATATAATTGTAATCAAGTTGTTGATGATCTAAAACAAATTTCACTTAAATTAATGGTTTGCTAGATATGATGAATAACTGCTGTATTAATTGGCTATGCTCCACTGGCTGTGCATGCAGATCACTTATTATGTAATGACAAGAGAGGGAAATTCTGCTTAGTATGCCCCCCGGTGTGGGTACAACAATGACTGTCTATCAAGCAGAAGTAAGTGGCGGAGAAGCTGTGGTTCATGTCTTTTTTTAGATGTAAGCAAATACATTAGTAGTTTTTGGTAGTATCCTAGAAGCTCAGTAAGTAACAGCAGTTGATTCAACCCAGAATAAGCGGCATCCGCCGAATGTCTTTGTCGCTACACACCTAAATCTTTCCCCAGCCTTCAGTGCTATCAGCTATGTAGCAAAAATACAAAGACAGGCAGAAACATATTTCGTATGCAAGAATGTAGGTTTGTGTCCAGGTAAATATCCATTGTGAATATATGAGTGTGTGCGTGTGTGTGTGTGTCTCATAGCCGTGGTCTGGATGGTTACTGACAGTGAGGAAGGAAAAGTGAATAACCCTCCCCTCACTTCATTAAAAAAACTGCAAGTCATGATGAAATTTGACATGACACTCATCTCTATCAGATCATTCCTCACCACCACAATAATAACAACATCTTCACTGCAGCTCTGTGTAGTTTTTCTTAAACTGCACATCATTGAAGCTGCTTACGTGAACAATTCAGATAACACACTATTTCTCTGAAGGTTTACCCTTACAATTCTTCAGCTTACCCCATTAAACTATAAACCGTCTGACCCTCAGTGTTAAATTAATTGTGCAGTACATTGCCTACAGCTAGGCCCTTTTATTTGCTCAGTTTGAAATTTTGGTGTCGACAAATTATCAACTGTAATATTTAGTTTCTATAAATCAAATTCATTATGCAGTAACTTATTCTTAACCTTTACTTATTCAGGCAAGTTTCACAGAGAAGCCTCAGTTTCTCAGGAGTGATTTGGACATGATTCACGGTTGCACACATTCACACAGAACCTGCCCAGTCCAGCCACAGCATGGACTGCTGGCCACTGAGCAGCTGGAGTCAAGGGCCTTATTCAAGGGCACATTAGTGGTAGTGGCTAGGAAGGATCAAGCTTTTTCACTTTCAACACCCATATGTATCCTTCCAGTTAGGGGACTGATCCAGGAACCCCCGGGTCAAAAGTTTGCTTCTCTAACTTCCCCTGTTAATACATTTTAAGTCTACATGCATCCAATGTAATTTCTGCCATTTAATAATTAGAACAACTCGCTGGTAAACAGCCATCTTACAAAGTCCAGTCTATAATGCAGGATTTCTGTTCGAAACATGTCTTGTCAGGGCCCAATCTTAGACAATCTTGATGACATCTGAGTTTTTTTCACAGACTAGACAGAGCTCCTCCAGAGCCACAGAAGACGTTATGCAGTTATATGTTCTCTACAGACTAGGCAGTACCAACCAAGACGAACAAGGCCATCTTCATGTGTGAAATAGCAGACATTATGAAATGAGGGGGCAAAGATGATTTTTCAATTCCTTCAAAATGATTGGCTAATACTTGATCACAAAAGCACTGCCACTGTCAGTAAAATGAAACATTTTTACCAACTGGCATAAGCCAGCATTTATAGGTCCACTCACTGACAGCCTTTTTCCAGCGTATGTTGGTTCTTTCAAAAATAAAACTGTTTTGGCAGTTGCTCAGTTTCTGACTATCTAGCTGCTCTTTAGGCAGCAGGAGATGGAAGGCATATTTCCCTGTCAATCCACACTGTTACTCAACCTTATCTGAATAGCATACTTCCTAAAATCAGAGTTTACAATATATTCAAAAATACTACTTAAAAAAAGAAAAAATAGAATGAAATAGGAAAACTCAAAGGCCTACAAAAACAATTTTTAAAAAAAAGTAATGTATGATCTGCACGTTACATGTGGGGTAAAAGCTATTAAAACTGCTGCAAAGAACATTATATTGCTCTAATACTGTATACACGCTAAGAATGCTGATTCAAATTAATTGCGTAACATATATTGAAGAACTGAGAGTATGTTGCTGCTTCAAAAGACAGCATCATGTCACATGATGCAGAGTCAAACGAAGTAAGATTGGTGACAGTAGATGGAATTAAAGCACCCAGTCCAGGACAACAACTGCACAAAGGTGATCAGACCAGCAGTCCAACATTAATGTTGAGGAACCACAGTGACGATACTCAGCAGCCTCCAACATGTGGCTTTGCATTGCGCATTAGTACTAGTAAGGAATCACCTGACATAAGGAAGAGTGCAGATGAATTTAGTCACCAATGAAGAGATCAGTAAGTGGACTTACTCTCCCTGATTCTGTGTAAGCCACCTCTTCCACTGTGTATTTCATCAGGCTGGTTTCTCAGCCTGCCAGTCTCACCTGAAGTAAACCATGATCTTGTACGTTCAAATCCACTTCCCTGGTGTGTGTATGTGTGTGTGTTTCAGTGTGTGTGTCTCTTCACACTCACCCCCTCAGCCTTCTCCTCAGTGTTGGCCAGCATTTCCTGAAGGGCTCGAACCGAGAGCGACTGCTCCAACACAAAGGTGCAGATGGACAGATCTGGAGGTACATTCTGAAACGACAGGAAAACATTTGAGATAATTCACTATCGTTGACTTCATTTTTAAATGTTTGACACTTTTATACAGAACACAAATCAAGTCAAGTCAAATCAATATCCAGTCAAAACAGTTCCTGAGTGGAAGAAGCTGAAGACCCAGTTACCCCTTGATTCCACCGAGCATGTTTCTGTTACCTGGTGTGTGTAACGCTGTTTTGGCCTATAAACACTGACATGACTTATCTACTACGTGCTGTAACACTATTAGCGCTGTATGTAACGTAGAAGATCGGGTTGGGACACTGAGGGAAGCAGATTGTCGCCATTCTGGGGGGGTATTCTGGAGGGGAGGGTAGAGGGAAGTGGATATGACTTGTTGAATCGCTGTCCTTGAAATGTACCATGCCCTTCTCTTTTGAAAATAAAAAAAACAACTGTTCACAAAAAAAAGAAACACAAGTCAAATAGACAAGAAAAAGAGAAGAAAAGTCAGAGGACCAGGGCATTAAAAGAATTGAATGTGCTAATTTTGTTCCTGCTTTGAAGCGTAGAGGGTGGTGGATATTGTGGCTAAATGCGCCATTTTCTTTGAAAATATCTTTTATGCTTTTATTTGTAGGGTTTCTTTAGTGAATATGATCAACATATTGATGACATTGCAATAGAAAAACAAATATTTCTTTTCACAGAGAAAGACATTTTCTATTATGTCACTAAAAAAGTTGTATCTTTTATATACCCATATCCAATATCCAGATATGAGGAACTGTTGTCTGATTGCATTAACTAAAACAAAGATGCCCAACATCTACACCTCCTCCAACATCCAGCCATTGAGAAAGGGGTGTAGCAATTTAACTACTACAGTGTTTGTTTGTTTTTTTACAGTAACAGGCTTTGTTTTCTCAATCTTGAAATAAGCAGAACTGTCTTGCTTTGAACATGCACATGACTGATATGATAATCTTCATTGCTCACATCTGCTAATCAGCAAATGACAGTAATTATGACCTACTGCAGCAGCAGGCCAGGCAAAGCCCTGTAATCTCCCCAGTGCCTGGAGTTGTCAACAATTAATTTACAGTAGCCTATAGTGGCCAAATGACATTTGTAATACTATAATTCCTATAATTACTACTGCTGGGAATAACAGTCATCTGCTTCATGCCAGTCAGCCAGACATGTCAAGCAGTGCTGCATGCTAGCATATAAATAGCAGTAATATCACAGATAATAGCAATATCAGTTGACCATGTGTTTACTTTATTAAACCAAATCAGGCAAAGCTGAACTTTTGTACTGGACAGGAGACTGAAGACAGGTGATGGAGGTGAGAAAGAGAAAGAGAGGTGTAATTGTAAAGTTCCAAATGCCAAATGATCATGATGGTCTTTATATCTCACCTCTAAATGGTTCAGTCTTGCGTATTTAGACTACTTTGCTATTCTGTAAGTGAGATGAATTTAAGTAAGTAAGTATTCTTGATGCCTAATAGGCTGTATTGTAACATGCTTTAATGTATGAAATATATTTATCTGATTGTATCGATAATTTTCACAAAATTGACCAGAAGTCATAATTTAAGCTATCATTTTTTAAACATTTCTTATGGGGAGGAATGCCCCCGGACCCCCCTAGCATGGAGGAGGCCCCAAAATTCTAGTTCCCTCTGCTAAATAGCACATTTGAATTCGGTATTTCTAAAATCCTGCACATGGCCCTATGTTCACCCTGCTGTCATCTGGCAAAAAACAGAGAAATATCTGGTGCCATACCACCAGACAACAGAGCAGCTCCATTCCTGAGGGTGGGAGACTCTAACTCATCCTCAACACTCTAAATAGATATAGCAGGACTCAAGAGTAAACTGACAAATAAATCTTGCACCTTTAAATACTCACCGATCGCTGATTCACAGCGTCAGTATTTTGCGACCATGGAATAAGACTCGATAATCAATTGTCTTTCTCTACTTCAGCTTTAATAGCTTGTACCAGTACCTTGGAGTTTGAGATGGATTCAAGGAAGCAGAGTCTGTTTCCGAAGCCTTCAGCAGCCAGACAGAGTTTCTGTTGCTCCTTGTGGATTGTGGCTGAGCACTGTAGGACCACCTCGTCATCCTACATAAACACACAAAAAGATATTTTTACAAATCAAGACATTTATTTACCCAGAGTCCGCGACAGAAAATCTCTGTTGCTCATTGTAAGTGATAGCTAAGACCTGCAGAACAAACTCAATATCATAGAGAATGTTGAATTTTATTCCTGTTTTGGTGAGGATTTTGTTCTTTTTCCTGGACACATTTAAGCAATTTCACATTTTTGTAAACATAACAGTTGTCTTTCTGTGGCATTGTACCTTTTGTTAGATATACCCAGATACAGTTACATGACATAAATATAATACCAAACTTTTTCATTCAAGATTACACGGATGTCATTTCTAGCACTTAACTATTTTTGTGACCCATCTCATGTGGAAACAAGAGGTTGTGATTATGTTAAGCACAAACTAATCTTGTATAACATCACTACTATGTAATACAATGTTGACTTCAAGTACTGGCATTTTATCTATAGAAGCAATCCCTATTGCAAATGGTGAAAAAAAAAAAAAAAATGACACAAAACACACCTTCAATTTTTTCGATTAGTAGTATCAAATAGGGGCATGTGGGTTATTTGAATGTAATTGTTTTAATTGATTATGTTAAATGTGCAGCTGCCAGAGGGTCATCACAGTCATCCATCAGACTCACTCATAAAGAGAACAGACACATACCTGTCTCAGCTGCCAAAATGAACATAACCAGGCTTACATTTCCATTTTACACTGAATTCTTCAATAATACAATCAATCATCCCTCTCTCTCTCTCACTCTCTTTCTCTCACCAAAGGAGATAGAAGGTCACAGGTCAAGCTTCAAGGGGGCAGGTCAAATCAAAATTGAGCATTAAAAAGAGAAGTGAGTGCTAAACAGTTTACATTGCGCTTTTCTAGTCTTACCAACCATTCCAACTGGTTTTGATTTCACAAATTGTTGTGTTCTGGAATGACAAACCTAATGCAACAAAAGCGTAAGCCACAGTCTGAGTGTTGCAGGCTGTCGGTGTTATAGCATTAAACATAAACGGAAAGCTGACCTCCTCTGTTTGGATTCACTTTTGCTCAAAACAACTATTGCGACCAAATAGTTGAAGCTCTAGCTGAAGATGTCCGTACGCATCGGTTTCATCACCTCTTCTCTGCATGTCTATTTACTGTTCTCTTCCTTTTGTGCAGTAGGCACAGCAGTACACATACTTTACTATTGCGAGAAAGGAGTAGTTTTTATTAGACATGCTAGGTAAGCACATTGTCAGAAACTAGAGGTTCTCAGCTTTCAAGTGAAGTATCATACATCCATCTGGGACTTGTAGTTGTTGTGTTATAAGCTTTTCCATTTGGGTATGCTAATTAGGCGAAAATTACCTACAAAGGTGGGTGCGAAGGGGTTAAACAACATGCGCGCAGAGCCTGAAAATTCAAACTGTGCCCCTCGGAAACTGGACATGGCACCGTTTGTGCCAGCCAGCTACAGTGTTTCTCTCAGGCTGATGATGTTGGTGAACGGCAGAGATGGGCAACTATTTGCTACCATTCCACAAAAGCAGAATGTAATACATACAGCTACAGACATAGCTGCAAATAACAGAAGCTAATATAATTCAAACTGGGGAACATAATAGTTGTTGCATGCTGCCACAGGAATTCATCAGTCATTGTGATAGTGTGTAATTATCTAGACATGTAGGCTGAGGGAATACTATCACACACACACACACACACACACACACACACACACACACACACACACACACACACACACACACACACACCCGTAAGGTTTGTTAGAAACTGGCTAAAATCCCTCGTGCTCACACCCACATCAAGCACAAATAATGAACTGAGAGATCGCTGAGATATCTACTATGGCTATCATTAACTTGAATCATGTCTTAGTGACATTTATAAAGGGTGACACACACAATGTACCCTACAAGAAGAGGTCTGGTGTCTGTCAGCTGCGGAGTGCATTCCAGCCTTCTATGGAGTGAGAGAGAAAATGGCCGAGAGACTCAGAGAATCAATGGAGAAGAGACACAGAGGGACCGACGGAAGATCAACAGTAGTTGTTCTTCTGCAATGGCCACGAGAGGCTGACTCCATGAGAGAATATAAACTCACAACTACATAGACAGAATGAACGAATGAACGCCCGTCCTACATCAGAGGACGTTGTTGAGGACAGTGGGTCGGCTTCTGGCCATGGTCTGTTCTACCATGGTGAGGAGGTGTGTGAAACCATGGGAGGGGGGCAGGGGTCCCACCAGGTCAGTATGTTAATGTGGTCAAAGCTCCTCTCACTGCACAGAGAACTGTGCTTAGGGAGACCTTGGTGTGGCGATACACCTTAACGTAGACCTTAGGGCAGGTCACACGGCACTGAGTCCATGAGGCGCTGGAAGGTTTGTGCTGCATTCTTTAAGCTGAATGGCATGCGGAAGAATTCCAGTCCAAACAGTGTGATAACCGCAGTTTTGGGGACATGCAACTGGTGGGCTGGCACCTGGTGGTAACAGCGGACAAGGTCCACCTTGGAGAAGATGACTCTTCCGGCCAGGTGGGATGAAAAGTCCTTTATGTGTGGGATTGAGTATCGGTCAGACGTCGTTGTGTCATTAAGGCAACAGGATGCACCCTGTTTTCAAACTCTGCCTTGGCAACGGTCAGCTTGGCCGGATCAAGATGTTGAGGCTGAGCGTAGGCTGGTGGGCCGGTGGTGGCGACGTGGCGCTTTACCCCAGGCTTTGTAGCAGAAGATGAGAAGGTGAGCTGTGTGAGGTCCGGAAACTCAGCGAGAAGACGGAGAAAATCATCTGTGGCTTAAAGCATGCTAGACAGCCTGAGGGAGCTTGTTCGACCAAGAGTATATGGGTTTGAACAGAACGTGGCAGAGTTGATCAATCAGCGCTTCCAACAGACCATAGGCACACAGGAAATCCGCGCCAATGATAGGGAAGGTTACCTTGACCGTGACAAAGTCCCAGCTAAATTTCTGTCCATCAAAGCAGAATTTCCACATGCCTCATGCCACAAGTGCAGATGGGGCTGCCATTTGCAGCTGCCATGGGGGGGCCATGTCCACTCTCAATGCAAGCAGGATGTTCCGCTGCACACCAGTGTCCCACAGGCGCCGCCCACCGGAGATGGTGTCTTTGATGAGCAGCAGCCTGCCTGTATGGCTGGTGCTCATGGCCACTACTGAACGCCAGCCATTTTTGAGAAAACTCGCCACTCTCGTGGTTGTTGAACTTCCCAGTGCCGACTCCTCATCATAGTATTTTGTGGCATCCGCAGTATTCCCCCAGAGCGCAAACTGCACTTCTGTTTGGCCGAACCAGGCTGAGGCAGACGATTCCCAGAAGTCGGGCAGCTTGAGGGAGACGGCATTAGTTGACTTTTACTCAAAGTTTGCATGATAGAGTATATTGGTTTATGTATGTATATTCATACGCTCTACAGTAAAGATACATATTGAATTGTTACCTCTTGGTGAGCAGAGGGTGCTCCTGCACCCTAAGTATCCTCCCTTCCCATACCTATTTTGGAGTCAAACAAATTCTAATTTATGTCACACAAAGAGCGGCTTATCTTAAAAAAGAAACTACAAATGAACAGATTTCGGTAAAGCAGTGGGTAAAAGGAGAGCAGAAAAAAATGCAGATGTGCTCTGGAAAGCCCAGAAAACACATTCAGTAAATGATGAACTAGATCAACATAATATACAGTGAGAATAAAGTACTGAAGTACAGACTTGATATATTAACATTCAAAAGGTATAAAGCACGAACTGTCTTGGTTTTTTAAAAAATACTTATCAGTGTTCAGTATGTGTACACTGTGTGTGTGTGTGTGTGTGTGTGTGTGTGTGTGTGTGTGTGTGTGTGTGTGTGTGTGTGTGTGTGTTACACACATAGCGACAGAATGGCTTCCCTTGCTTGAGAAAAACACTCTTAGGCTGCATCTGCCCTCCTCCCACATGCACAGAAATAGACTGACAGAAATTAACATATTTTCTATAGTCTACCCAGTCACTCACACGCACATACACACACACACACACAAACACACACACACACACACAGACAAACACACAAACACACACAAATGTGTGTGCACAAGTATAAAGACAACCTGGAAAAAAAAATACACACACAAAAGCTTATTTGAGTACATGGTCAGCGCTCATCACTCTACACTCAAAAGCAGTTGAATACACACCGTCTTACACAACAGCTTATTCAACAGTAGCGGTGGGTGGAAAACATTAAATATGACCTTGTGCAGGATTGGAGGCAAGAGATAGAAACAGCATCAGCTGCCAAAGAGGCCTATTTGTAATCCAAAAGTAGACAAGTAGGATGAGGGTAAGAAACTACAACAATGATTAATCCTCCCCTGGAAGAGGAGACGGGGACATACAGAGATTTAGAGAAACACAAATATTGGAAAAGTTTAAAAAAAAAAAAATGGATGGGATTATCTACTAAGTCAAGCAGTCCTAGACTTCTGATTAAAATCAAATGCATGTGGTTGATGCATGTTTCTGGCCCCTCCCACTCACACCAACCCACAGTGACCACCTGTGTGTCAAGCCAACACAAGAAGATGATGAGTCGAACTAGCATAACCGAGTGCTAGGAAACTGACAAAGACGAAGAAATTGTACCAAAGTTAGGTCACACCACTTTTTTGGAAACAGTTCAGGTAGCTGAAGTCTGACAAATGACAGACCAGCGTTAGGTGCAAAATGTATCGGCCACCACCCTCTTCCATCATCTCAACAGGTACTGTCCCAAACAGAACTCCAAAAGCACCAGCCCCACTGCTTCTACTAGTCAAAATTCCCTTCAACAACCAACAATTGCGGCTGCTTTTTCAGCCATTGCCCCATATGAGAAGAATCCAAAGCGATACATAGACACAATAAGCGCAATTTTGTACCGTACATCTAAAGATATGATGCCTACAAGCACAGTTTAAAAACAGGGCTTCAAGAAGCTAATGACTGTCATGGGTGCTGAGTACACTCTGCCAAACATCAGTCCCTCAGCTGTATGCAGAGTGGAGGGTAAAGGTGGAGGAGCAGCTTCAGTTCAGTGTACTTCCTCTAAAATGTCTGAAACAAGAAATGTGTTGTACATATTTATAATTCTATTCATTCAGTATTTAACATAAAGCTATTTGGTTGGCTGGTTCTGTTGAATGTTTGTCCAAAACAAACCAGAATGTTATTTATGGTTTATAAAATAAATGTATTTGTTGTCAGAATAAATAGATGGAGTCTCTCCAAAGGAGAATACTCTTAAAACTGTAAATTCAACATTATTATTATTGTTAAATGTATATTGTGGTAATTATCGACATCAACATAAAAAAAACATATCGTGATAAAACTTTTGGCCAAGTCGCGCAGCCCTAGATGCCATAAAAAGATTTCTTATTTGTTTATTTAAGTATAAATTACAGTTTCTTCTTGCTTAATACATTATAGTTTCATTTTCATACAATTTTCAGAGATGTATGTAACTAGGTGCATTTACTCAAGTACTATACTTAAGTAAAAGTTTGAGGTACTTGTACGTTACTACTAGATTATTTAAATTTTCTGCTACTTTATACTTTCACTCTACTACAATTTGGAGGCAAATACTGTACAGTTTTCTCCACAACAGTTACACTAAGAACTATAGTTACTCTAGACTGCATTCTGTCAGGGTTATAATCTGTCCACCCATAGTATATACTATATACCATACTATAGAGTATATTCATACATGTACATTGTAATCACTTTTAATACTAAGAATATCCAATATCAGATACTGGTACTTTTACTCAGCATTTATTCATACGGTTGACCTTTTCTTTTACAAGTGTAATATCTTAAAATGATCACTTTACTTTTGTGTGTACTTTACAATCAAACAGTGCTATTTTCAGCTATGGCTTAACCAACATTAGATTGAAATCAATCTTCTTATCTAATTCAAATCTAATAGCAAATCATTTTTAAAACATTTTGAACAATTCATGGTAAATATGCATTAATTGCTTTTTTGGCAACAGTGCAACAATCCATATAGCTGACATTTCAGATCAAAGGACATTTTTACAATGAGGACTTAAACATAATTCATCATTTTGTAGAGCTGATACCTCACATTAACACCATTTTGATGATCCACCTGCAGCTGCAGCATTAATGATGCAGGATCATTCTGGCCTCATATAAAAGCAGAGTGACAAAAAATATGCTCTGAGTCACCCTTGAGCCCAAAACCAACAACTATGTTTGCTCGTATCTTTAGTCATATATTTAGTCATGTTTTTAGTTGGTTGAGGGACTGTGCATCAACATCAACGTTTGCTTGTCTTTGACATAACCGTCATGTGTCTCTGTATTAAAGCAGTTAAAATCTAGCAGAATTATTTCAGCAGCTTCTGTTCTACAGTGCTGCTGCACGGTATGTGCCAGATCAGCCTGCTGTCCGTCAGTATGTACTGTAGTGCTGTGTGTGTGATGTTTGTGTGATTTGTATTCCAAGTATCCAGTGTTACAGAGCATGATGGATTTGGAAGACACACACACACACACACACACACACACACACACACATACACACACACACACACACACTGACAGTGGGCAGGTCAGCGGAGGATGGTTTAAAAGCTTGGCACAGAGAAAGAGTGTGGAGGAGGGGAAGCGTCAATGATGATGTAATCTGAGAGAAGCAGAGGGAAGAGGAAAACAGAGGGAGACACTTCACTCTGATTAGAGTGTGATCTGCTGTACTGCTGTAATTATTTTGTACATATTACATTAAGTTACAGATGACTACTTTATTTACAATACTATTCAGTATACATATGATTTATTCTTCTCTACTTCATCATTAACAGAATACAGGCCAGTTAGTGATGGATGATTGTCTGATTTCCAAATCACTATTACTGTTGTATTTATCTCTGTAACAGTAACTCTTATCTTTTTTTAATACATCCATGCACAAGATTATCTACACTCAGCTATTTACTCATTGATAAGGAGAGCAGTTTTTTTTTTTAAATAACTCAGCTCACCTCGGGAGAACACTCACAAAATGTCAAGAAACTAAATAAATACATCTGTTTTCCTTGTTAAAAAAAAATAATAATAACGCAAGTAAAGTTTTTACACAATGTGAATAAAAATGACTCTTTTTACTCTTCTTTCTCCTCACACCACACACCAAGACTAGCTTAGCTGTCTTCTTAACTCATTTAGAAACAGGCTTCATTCAAACTCAACAGAAGCAATACAACTCGTCACAACTGTCTTGGTCAGGTCTGGTTTGGTTGAAATATACACTTCATTCATTGAGTTAGATGTTATAAATATTCTGGCTCTACTACACTCAGAAAAACTCAGGTTCTGTGAGGTAACCCGGTAACACAAAGAGGCCAGGAATGGCCGAGAGAGGCAGTGGATAATAGTCTGCCACTAACCGGTGGAAAAAAAAAAAACCCCAGCAATGCACTCAGCCATTCACTAACACATCTGTCTAATTGCACAACTCTAATCCTAGATGTCCACCGTCTGGACTGGTTTATTTTTTCCCTCACGGCAAATCAAGGTTAGCATGCTATTACACTTGACCTGACCTGACCTGACCTGACAATTGTTGAGTATTTGGTTATATTTTCCAGTACATGTTGCAAAGTTTGAGTTTGTTGTTCTCACTGTACAAAACACAGATTCTGGGGGGGGGTTAGGATCCTTCACTACTAGTGCTCTGTTCACTACGATGCTGCACCCAAAGGACTGTGTGTATAAAGTCCCTCCTGATCTGCACCTCACTACTTGCAGCACCTGAGACTATCATACAGTCAGAAAAGAGTGAAGACCATCCCTTCAGCTGGGTGGTATTTTTTAAAGATTTTTAAAGATTATTTATCATTTGCACCCCATGAAAATATGCTTGCAATTGTGTTAGTCTCCCTGAATCATTTTGAACTCTTCAACTCACCAACTACACTCCATCTGAGTAATGTTTCATGATGTTCCAATTATTCACCATTAGTCACTTGGAGGGTTTGTGGCTATATAAGGAAGCATGTGTAGAGGCTGAGGTGAAAGGCCTGCTTCTTGCTGTGCACTTTATTCATTTAATGTGCTGAGTTGATCTCTACTTTTTATTATTTGTCTGACTCAAGCTCTCTGGTAATAATGCTTACAATTTTTGTTAAGGACTAAATGGAAGATGTTGCCAGTCAGTTTCCCTGATATGTTATGCTCTCTGGTGAGGATGCAGTAAATGTCATACTAGAGAAACACAAAAATAGTTGTCGTACAAACTGCTGAGATTGTACAATACACTTTAATGTGACTGGGTATTGAAATCAGGGTTGCGGGTGGGCGATAACACATAATTTGGTTTTGATCTGATGCCTACTAATTCAAGTCCGATATTGCTGAAACAGAGTTATTAGAGGCAAAGAACAAAACTGTTTTTATTAATTCAAGTAAAAAGCACATACATAAAAAAAAGTTTATCTTTTTGAATAAACAAAGTGCAAACATTTATCAATGAATGTGCAAATGATTTATTTCTTTAACAAGGACTCTCCAAACCTGTCTTCACTTTTAAGCGACATCCTCGACACATCTCTCCTACTTTCTCTTCCATTAACCTTTACCTACTTGGAACCTTGTAGATTAGGCTCAAGGGTCTTCGCAAAATTCCTAGAACCCTCACTTTCAACTACTGAGAGAGCTTGAAGATCCTTCAAAGCCTCTTGTAATATCCACAGCTCTTGGGGAATCACTTCGATAAAACGCCAAAATATAGCTCTATAGCCTATGATACAGCACATGTTCCCTAAATATAGGAATCCTGCACCTTTCACACTTAGGTTACTTTATTTAGCCAATTTTTTCTTTCAGGATTGATATTTTATTCAGTTTTATAAAAATAATTCATTTAGATACTAAGTTCCAATGGACTCAACATATTATGTGGATGTCTGAACACAGAATGCTTTATTTAAGCTTACTGACTAAACATTTATGTTACTGTATATACCTGGATATTCTGTGCCTCTATGGACAGACTGAATTCTGTCTCAGTTGTCAAGGGTCTGGGTGCTGAAGAGGGATTTCCCTCCTCCTCCTCCTCCTCCTCCTCTCTTCTCTGCTGCAGCTCTGTGTTCTCTTTCTCATGTTTTTTTAATTAAGTTTTCTGTATTTAAATACAAAAATTAATTAGTATTTAAAAAGTCTGTGGTGTTGCCACAGCAGTGAACTGCTTTCCACAAATCACAGTTCATGTTTTCATTTATTTCATTTTATTTTGCGAAGAAGCTCCTAAAGACACTCCTCTTGCGTTCAGCCATCAGAGCATGCCGATGAAACTGGTGCTCAGGGCTAGTGCCGGGGAGACCTAAAAGGGCACAATGCACAAATTGTGTGCGCAGCAGCAGAGCAGTGGAGAAGCAAAGCGAAGGCAGTGCATGTGCTCACTCTGCGGTACATTTTTAGACTGCTCTTCTTGTTTGTGAAATATAATTAAACAAGCACACATATAATGATTACTATAATAATAATGATGTTAGCATCCACAATGACGAACAATAATGTTCAATGTCTATAGTGAAACACCGTGATGGACGATGACATCGTTGTTTAAGAATACGAGGCAGCGTCTCCCCTCAGCATTAGCTCTCCACCGTTGCAACCCCTGTTTCCTCTGCTCTGACATGAATCACCCGTTACCACCAACATAGATCCCTGTGCAAGGTTTAAAAGCATCCTCGTTACATGTCTGTAACTTAGTTCAGCCTCATTTGCATAGAACAACATTGGCCTACTAGCCAAGAAAGCTAAGCTAAAAAATATGTGTATAAAAACGGCATGATTGAGAGAAACAGCTGGCACAATTTATTATTATTTAAGGGTATGCAACAAGCCCTATTTATGTAAAAGTGATCAGTGTTTGCAATTTTTTTATATCATTATAATACCATTACTGTGTACAAACACTCAGAGCTTTTAAGGAGATGTGAGATGTGAAGTGTCTCTTCTTTGGTTTTTGACAAAAGTCAAATTATATTGAGTTTAAACATCCCACTCGTTTGATATCCCCGTGAGGGGTTTAAGATGGCAAGTGCAGCCAGCTGTTATATAAGCCATGTCTTTGTGTGGCAGTAAAGACATATGGCTGAGCATACGAGCTTAGAGAGAAAACCCTCAAAGAGAAAAAAACAACACTCCAAATAGGAAGGCATCTTTGAGGATTATTTGGGTCGCATACTGGTTCTTTATCTTTAGTCTTATTCCATAGCAGTAAACCATAGTTACTCCTGATTTGCTGACAGTCTACCATTAAAATCACATTTTAGAAAAAATCCATTCTGTGCATCCATTCCACAGAGCAGACTCATAACAGCAAGTTAGCATTACCTTTCCCTTAGGAAATAGCATTTAATGTGAATCAATGTGATTGCTAGTTGAGATTAAGGCTAGTAAAGAACATGCATTAATAAGGGCCATATGTAATGACTAGTTAAGAACAAAAATGACGACCTGGCAAGTTATAACGTGCCCCCTGAGTTTTTTTCAAGATAATAATGTCCTACAGAAAATAAAATAATGCCTCTAGGACATCTTGTCTGCTAAATGCCCTCAATTTTAATGTTAATGTAAAGATCAAATTGTATATAGTTAGATAAGAGCATATGAAGGTACACAGGTTCAGGAATGGAAGTAAACTGATTATGATTATTTCCTGAGTTGTGGATTAAATAAGTGTATACTTCTTTATGTGAGTGAGTGCTTGGTAATGAAATATACTTTGTATCATGCTTTTCAATTTATTGTGCTTATTTCTAACTAAACTAAATTACTAAACTAACTAACTAAAGTAGTTAGTTAAAAAACTACTTTTGTTTTGTTTTGTTTTGTCTCAAATTTATTGATTCTTTCATCTAATCTATTATAGCCTGAGCTTCATTCATGTCATAACTCTTTTACTGTACACTGTAGAGACAGATATTATTGTGATTTAAGCAATTAAGAAGTAGATTTTTTCAAAAAAGGAAATCAATTGCTTGCTCATTTGAGAGACGTGTATTACTGTCTCTTCTGTATATTACATCAAAAATCATCATCATCACAAATAAAGAAAAAGTAATTTAACGTAAGGAAAAAGTATTTTCTCTTACTCAATAATCAGACATATTAAGAAAAAAAAAGTCAGTAGGATTGCTCCTCTGGGAACCACGAATGTCTGAAAAACTTTAGTGGCAATCCATCAAATTGTTGATTTGAATTGTTGCTATTTCGGTGATATATCAACAATTCAAATTGTTGGCGGTGTGTGTCTGTGTAAACACACGCTGGTGCTCAACGGTCATCGTCAGAGAGGACATACGCAACACTGACACTGAGCTCCTGGCTGTCTCCTTGCACTCCTTGTACCTTCCCATAGAGTTCCCACTGCTGTTATTCATCCTGGTTTACATTCACCCCAGAGCAAACACTTCTACTGCCATAGACCAAATAAACAAACTGAAACTCATATCCCATGACTCTCCCAAATTTGTCCTGGGCAATTTCAACCACTGCTCAGCTGGACAAGTCACTGAAAGGATTTCATCAATAAGTCACCTGCACCATCCACTTGGCAAAGACTCCAGATAAATGCTATGAATCCATTTCAGATGCATTTAGATCAGTCGCTCTTCCCCAGAGAAGCTGACCAAACACATCAAGCAGAGGACCAACGACAGCACTGCAACTCTGCAGGGATGCTCTGATCCACAGATTGGGATAACCTTCTTGCCCCCTCCAACAACATAAGTGAGCAAGTGGACACAGTGTCTTCATACATGTCCTTTTGTGCGGATAACATATTTCCCATCAAAACAGTGAAGATCTTAACAAACAATAAGCTGAAGTATAAGAACAAGGTTGAAGAACATATTACTCAAGCGAGCCTCTGCTCAGCTTGGCAGGGGATTAAGAACATGGCCACTGTGAGCACTGCCCCCCCCACCCACAAGGCAATCCTTGGGGCTGGCAGAATAGCTCAGTCAGAGCTCTGAACGACTTGAGGCCTGTGGTTTTCACTCCAGCTGACCCTTTGGATTACAGACTTCCTGATCAACAGTTAACAGGAATGCTGGTCAATAACACCTTCTCCGACGTCGCGGTCACCTCTGGAGGCTCCCCTCAGGGCTGCGTCCTCTCACCTCTGTTCTTCATCCTTTACAGCAATGACTGCAGGTCCATCCGTCCAGACTGTCATCTGGTATCCTGTCCCTGCTCTCAGGCCCCTCACATCACCACAGCTCAGTGAGTTTGAGCATGAGTTCATGGAGTAGGTGTGATAAATCAGCCCTGGAGTTAAACACGGAGAAGACCAAAGAGATGGTGGTGACCTTTTCCAGCAAGCAGAGGGAGTAGGTGGCAGCTGCACAGTCCGCGGGAGGAATGCAGAGCTTGTGGAGGAGACACAATTTAAAATCTCCCTCCAACACTGAGATCCTCAGGAGTTGCCAGCAGCGGCAGTATCTCCTGAGGAAGCTCAACACTTTTGGGGTAAATAAGAACATTCTAGGGACTTATTATTACTCCATCATAGAGAGCGTCATCACTTTCTCCATCACCTGCGGGTTCCACTCCATAAGTCTGCAAAACAGGACACGCCTTCAGACCACAGTCTGCTCTAAAATCACTGGACTGCCAGTGAGAGCAATTTCCACCGTGTGCGAGCAGCAAACGCAGAGGACAGTGTGCAGGATCCTTCAAGAGCCCTCCCACGCCCTGCTCCCAGCGTCTGAGTGACGCCCCTTGGGACGCCGGCAGAACACAAGAGGAGGAGAGCAACCTCTGTTCTGCTTTTCAGCTCCTAAACTCCCATCCACCCCTTTGTGTATGTGTATAACTACTCCATGTGCCTTTAATAAAGGTTTTTGAGTTGAACTGAGTTATAGGATTATCTCCCTAATAAACTTATATCAATCTTGTTATACCTTCAATAACAACATTAAGCTTAAATCTCAATTTAAACAGAAGCAATCTAAAACTCAAAAAACTAAAAAGTTAGATGATGATATTTAATAAGCATACTCATTCTCCCAAGAGGATAAACCCTTTTTGATCTAGATACTCCACCACATGAGGTTGTGTAAAATTTAACTGATTATGAAATACAATGTTCTGGATTTAAGTGCGTTCCACTCTCCCGCCCAATTCTGCAATTATGACCAATCACATTCATCACTTTCAACTCCTTTAAACACACACGATTTAACAGTTTTACATGCACAAATAATGGGTGACAATCTGGAAACAGAGTAGTTGTCCCTTTAATTCTTCATACCTCGTATCGGAATTTCAAAATAACACGTTTGTCTCAAGGGACACCATGATATTTAACCTGAACAGTCACCATCACATCACGTTGCATCAAAGTTGAGAACTAAACTGTGTTGGATAATTGCAAGTTTGAGATCTACATACGTAAAGAGGTTACAACAATCTCATGCTTACTGCAGAAAACCAATCAGTGAATTTGCGTTGTGTACAGTATAACTCTAATTAGAGGCTGCAGATGGAGCAGATACCTGCTGCCTGTGGATGGCTGTAAACAGACACCGCAGTAAAGGAAAGAGCCTCGGTGCAGAATACTAACTGTCTGGCTGGTTCAAAGGCAACGAGTTACGAGATTAACTAAACACTAGTTAAGGGGAGTTGTGTGATTTCAGACAAGTTGATATGGGTGCGCCTTCACCAAATAACACGAGAATGTAACTGAACACGAGCACACCGAGCTGTCGCAAGATGCCCTCGTTTGGGCACTCAGATTGCAGTACATTTCTGGACTGGCATCACCACACCCTGTACAACGCCTCTCCTGTCACCAAGTCACCAATTATATACCAATCCCCCAAACACACACACAGACATCTCTTTTACAGCAAGGTGCTTATTCACACTGTCCTATGGCTTCCTAACGGATTTGCATTGCTTTGTATAATTACCCACTTAATTTTGTTACCTCATCCAAACCAAATCATACTATTCTCTCACTATTTTCGTTGTGTTGAGAGGAGGATGCCATCAGCAAAGCTGTCAGGCACATATATCCCTTTTCATGAGTGCTAACTTTAAAAGACTAGCACTTGTAATGCTCTCATTTTAGTTTTTCTTTTTTTATTCTCTAACCCAGCACTCAGAGCTCATCCTGTGGGAGTACACATAATGCTCTCACAGAAGCATGAGTGGCCCCTCACACCTTGAACCGCTGAAGCAATTTTTTGGTTTTACTAGAGAGATTATACTTCTGTCTGTCAGGGCTTTTCAAAAAGAAAATCCAATGATTAAAATATGCAGCATAACAGAAGGTATCTTCAGCACTATCTGCTTCTCGACTTCCTCGTCCACGACCAGTGTATGTCCGTTGTGCATTACGCAGACGTAGTAAATAGATCAGCAGACAACAAACGCACACCTCTCACTGCTGGAAACTAAAACCCGAAGAACTGCAGCAGAGGAGAATAGATTTCATACAGCCAATAATGTTTCAGCAGCTCTTAATCATTCTCCGTATTGTCAGCTACTCTGCACGTAGTCATCTACACAAACAACACCAACAGGATCACGTTTCATTTCTTTCATGCAACGGTGCAATGAACATCCATATCAGGGTTAGGTGGTATCCAATTTTTGATACCAATAAATCCTCCGAACATTTCCCCATGGGATAAGGTATTCCACCAGATGATTACAAATCACATTTTAAGGCTTGGAAGTGACCTACATAGTGAGCATTTAGACTTGTATGCTGCTGTGTGTACTGATGGCAGCGGTGAGCAGATTGCCAGCCGTGTTTTCCCACATTAAACACACCTTGCCATTCGGCTCGCAGCTGGGCTGTAGATACCGGACAGGCAGAGCATCTGCCCTCAGAACATTCACCCTGCCGCTCTCTCCAGCCATAGCTTGGAAAAGGGGCACCCAAGTATAACTCAAGAAGAGCAACAGCCGGCTGGTCAGGAGGGAGTGCAACAGCCGAAGAAGGTGGCGTGTTTACTGGGGAAACTACAGATAACGGTCCCTGGTTTTAGCACTAAGTGTCCGAGGACAAGCCTGAAAAGTATGAGCACTTCTAAATAGTCTTTTTTGACAGGTTCTTTAACCCTCAAGAGTCAACAGACATGCCGACCTGTCCAAATCACATGACCGAATTAAGAAGACGTAGCAGCAAGATGCAGCCGCGCTGAGTCTCCGTTTCAACACGTGTCTGACCTTTCTCAGCAAAGTGTCGACAAGCAGGAGGCGCTTGCAAGCGAAAGAACATGTGACACCCCCTTTCCTATTGGTAGAAAACACACCACATCAACCAATCACAAAATGATATGGTAACGCATGTGATTTGGTTGCTGATGAAGGTTGTGGGAGGGACGGCGGTGAAAGAGAGACAGTGTTGGTGTTAGTGATGGCAAGTTTTGAGAGTTGAGAGATTTGTGACATTTAGCATGTTTGGAGTGTATAGTTAGAGTGTTGTGCAGTGTGTAGTCATTTTATTGTTTTGTGTCGAAACAATGAGGTGACTACTGAATGTGAAGCAGGCAGTGCAGCTCCTCTTTGAGCTAACATAAAAAGCTGTATATAACTTTGTACATTTCAAAAACCTTTGTACAAATTTAGCAAAAAACTATTTATATTTGCATTGTAAGTTATATAAATGGTTTGTTAAACATGTTTGTGGTTTTCAAAGTAGGAAAAGATTTTATGCTTTTTGTGTGATTTTCAGTCCAGTGTGTTCACACAGTATGTCATAATGAGAAAATAACGGTAAAGTCACATGTGAGGTTGTGCTGAAAAAAATACACCAAACAAGGCAAGGTAAACAGTTTTTAAGGCGAAATATCAAGGGAAAATAAAAAGCGGTCAAAAGCAGCCAATTATACCCTGGACCTCAGAGAACTGGCAAATTACATTATTGACATCTGGCAAAAAATACTGAGGTATCCACTGCCATGCCACCAGACTACAGAGCAGCTTCTTTCCTCAGGCTGAGCTCATCCTCAACACTCCACGGTAAAACATTTAAAAAGATTCTTGGGTAGCATAAAGGAACTACAAGGTGCCAACCCTGTATTGTAAACTGGCCATTAAATATACCTTAAGAGATAAAATAAATAAATAAATAAATCCTACAAGACTTAACCAAAAATATTTGTCAGTGTTTTGTCATACTGTCAGGGATGTCGTTATTGCAGAAATACCCGAAAATACCAGTGCGATATTATCTTAGGGACATTTCACAACCCCAACTACAAAACATACTGAAGCTGTCATTAAACTGTCAGCCATTACTGACAAACAAATCCAAGTGGCAGGGAGAAAATCTGATGTCCCAAACCGCATAGAAAAAAACAGGAAGCAAGCAATAGGTCTCAGGTAACACGAGTCGAACACAACTAGAATAAAAATATAAACACTAATCAAATACTGCAATTACTTATTGAATGGGTGTTTTTTTTTAAATAAATGTATTGGCTATCATGCATGAAACAAGATTCTTTTGTTACATCTGATGAACAGGAGAAATCTGCCAACACCATCAGAGGCAATGCCTCACAAAGACAGGAAGTAAAACAACCACCAGCACACGAGATAAGAGAGTCTTAGAAAATTAAACAGGAAATAACAAAACATCAAACCATTAAACACACAGTGATACAGATGCACACAGTCAAAGGTAAAAGGTAAATTCCAAGACATACAGTGTCTCTCTCTCACACACACACACACACACACACACACACACACACACACACACACAGTCAGTAGAAAGACGATTAAGTGCTTGCTTGTGGTGCAGTGAAACATTAATAACCACAAGGAGACAAATTCACTAAATATAAAGACTGATTCAAGTCTAGACACAGATAGCAGACTGGAAAACACAAAACAGCTTGTGTGATGCTAGTGGCTCAGCAGAGGGGAGGTGCAACTGCAGACACACAATAGTATCAGATGACTTAGTGTGTCAATGTCAAAAAAGAAAGGAAGGGAAAAATGTAAATGTTACTTTATTTGTTTTTATGATTCAGAATATTTCATAAGTAGTATATACAATGATCAGGCACAATATTATGACCACCTGCCTAATATCGGTTAGTGGATAGCAATAAAAAACATAATCCGAATGAGATGCCAGCAATATGTTTCAAACAAGTTAGGACAGGGGCAACAAAAGACTGGGAGGGTTGTGCAATGTCCAAAAAATAACATCATGTGACATCATGTGTAGTTGTGGTATTTGCTTGTCATCACGTGCTATTAGAATGTCAACAGCATGTATCTTATTTCAGCTGTCATCTCCGAGGTTATATTTACAGGGTCATGAACAGTATCTAACAATAGTGGATAAATGTAAAAGCAACGTCATCTCAACATGCTGCAACATTTCAAACAGTGAAGCATCAGTAATAATAACAACTCAACGTAGGGCTGGCGATAAAACAACCAACGATGATGATAACATTTTTGGTTTGGCTACCTGAAGTCTGAAAAATGACAGACCATCATTAAGTGCAAAACGTGTCGGCTACCACCCTCGTCCATCATCTCAACAGGTACCGTCCCAAACAGAACTGCGAGAGCATCAGTTTGAGCTATCAAGTTAGCGTCAGCCTCCCCACAAGTAGCCAACAGACCAGCCCCACTGCTTCTATCAGTCAAACTTCATTTTGACTACCAACAATTGACAATGCTTTTTCAGCCATTGTCCCATATGAGAAGAAAAACTGATGTGATACAAAGACATAACGAGCGTGATTACGTACCATACCTCTGAAGATATGACGCTAAGTACATTCTGCCAAACATCAGTCCCTCTGCTGTACGCAGAGTGAAGGGTAAAGGTGGAGGAGCAGCTTCAGTTCAGTGTACTACCTCTAAAAGGTTAAGTCTGTCCTAAGGAGAATACTCTTAAATATCGTAAATTCAATATAATAATAATATATCGCCCAGCCCTAACTCAATGATGACATTGTGCTGACTAGCAGGATCAAAGTGTGGAGCTGCATGATCATGATGAAAGGTCATCAGTCCTGCACTAAATCAACTTCAATGACATGCCATTTTTTGATTTCTTTTTTTTTATGTGACAGCCATAGTGACAAATCCAAAAAGTCTTGGTCCAGCTGTGTTTTGTAAGTGGGTGAGAGCAGTCACTGAGGCACAGGCTAAATGAGGCTTACCAAGTCCTGTTTATTATTTTGTTCAAATGCATCTTAGTGTCTCTGGCTGTACCTCTCTCTTTATATATACATACATATATACATATAAATGTGCACCTCTTTACTTCTTACTGCAGTCTATAGATAACACAGTCATGCACATGTATATCTGCATCATTAGGCAGAAACAGCTATTGGAACCAAGAAAATATAGGTCTGTTGTTGTACTAGCAATCTGCCACAATTATCATCACTGTTCCATGGCCAACTGGTTAGACCCTGTGTGTGTGTGTGTGTGTGTGTGTGTGTGTGTGTGTGTGTGTGTGTGTGTGTGTGTGTGTGTGTGTGTGTGTGTGTGTGTGTGTGTGTGTGCGTGTGCCTTCGTAAATTATTTTTCAGTTTTCCAGTTTAAGTAGATGAGAATGAAATCTTATAACATGATGTAAATAAACATGTTTTAAAAGTCTATCTCATGAGAGCGTCTGTAATTACGGCTAAAACTGCCTAAAATTAGTCAAAGAACAGATTATCTAACTCAACATTAATATATATATATATATATATATATATATATATATATACACACACACACCCCTATATACCATACACCTTTTACCCAGGTTATTCTTCACCCCAGCCGCAGCAGTTACCACTGCAGAGCTCCATGCTGCTGCTCTGTCTCAGCAGCACTATCATATATGGGACACTTCACATGAAGTTAGACTTAACAGAGTTTTCTGGTGTCTTTGAGAGGCCGCAGCCCGCCTCTGGGACCCGAGCAAAATACAGCACTGCTGCAGCAACCTGTCAGTGTGTGTTGGTTTTATGCCATAGGTAGGTCTCCTAGAAATAGACCGCCTATGCAGCCAGCCATCCATCTACACACACATCAGCCATGATGTACGAGACACTGCATAGAGCCCATTATTCAAACTCTGTGCATGTTCCCTCCTGATACACACACACACACACACACAGAATCACATGCTCACCTGCTCACAGTATGTAGGTTGCTGCGACAACTGCTGAGGGTCACAGCATAGAAAAAAGAAAAACTTTATCCTACTTTTCCCTGATTTAAGAAGCAGGACAACAAGGAGCACATCCATTTTACATTCAGTTGAATACGGTACAAAGATGATACTTAATGTTCACAGAGATAAACTTGGGGGCTGTCGCTCAGCAAGTAGAGCAGGTCGGCAAGTCATAGGGTCGCTGGTTCAAATTCCGGCTCCCCTGGGTTGAGCTGAGCTGCATTTCGAAGAGTCCTTGAGCAAGATACCGAACCCCAACTTGCTCCTGATGTGCAGTCGGCACCTTGCACCATGGCAGCCTCTGCCATCAGTGAAGGGCCCCTACAATGAGCTGGCGACTTGTCCAGGAGGCACCCTGCCCTCACCCAGAGACAGCTGGGATTGGCTCCAGCACAAACCCAAGCGACCCCATAAAAGGGATAAAGCGGTTACGGACAATGGATGGAGAGATAAACTTTTTTGATTTTTTGTAAATATACACCCATTCAGAATTTTGCCAGCATGTTTCAACACCAGCTGGTGAAAGAATCATGGCTGGGTATGAGAGGGGCATCCACAAGCAAGGATGGAGCGACGCTGACCACACTATGACAGCCCAGTGGGGCCAAATAATCCAGCAGTTGAAGAATGTTTGTCAATGCCAAAGAACAAAGGGATTTCACTGTTAACAATACATAATATCACTTTCATGAAATACAAAATCCAGAGAAGCTCAGCACATAATAGCAAGGATAAAAACCAATGCCTTGTAGACGCTTGTATAAAAGATATTCCTACATGGGTTTAGGATCACTTCAGGAAACCGTTGTCAATAAACACAGTTCATCACTGCTGTCTGAAAGTTAAAACTATCATGCATCATGCCTCATTCAGAGGTATCGCTGACTTCTCTGGGCCCAAGCTCATCTGAGATGGAGTGATATACGGCGGAAAACTGTGCTGTGGTCCAATGATTCTACATCTCAAATTGTGTTCGGAAATCAGGCACATCGTGATCCCAGAGAATATCCGCAAACACACACACACAAGCAGTGGTTTGTGGTTACGGTTTAGGGACTGCATCTTTGAGTGACTGCAGTGAGAGAAAAACAGTGTGACTTCGCAATTGTATGTCATGGTTCCTCAGTCACAGAGCCTCCTCTCATCTGCTCTGTGCTCTCATCTCTTTTCATTTTTCTCCCTCCTCTCCCCGCTTCTCCTAAGCTCGGCTCCTCTCTTCCCATCTACGCTGCACTAGAACATTCCGCTATGATCAATCAGATTACATAAGAGCACTGCAGTGAGTAGCGGCGAGGAAGAAACTGAGACTACAGAGAAGTGAGGTGTGCCATGCGATCATCTTTTACACTACGGCTCTTAGCTCTCTCTCTCCCTTTCCCTCACACAAACTCCCGGTCCTCCCCCGCAAGTGTCCACACTGCAGGGAGGGTCATACATAGGTGGCTTCTTCCAACTGTAAAAAGTGAAAGTGCATTTAGAGGCTTGAGGGGGAAAAAAAGCAAAAGATTAAGGCTAGGGTTCTGCTCTGGACTACAGAAGGCCTTTAAAATATCTAGAGAGCTGATGGAGCTGTTGCTGAATATCAGTCCCTCGGCAGTTACCAATCCAGGTGGTGGGGAAGACACTTCTAAACACATCTCAATACGTGCTAGTATAGTGATGATGGGCATGGCCACAGGCATGACCACGTGCTGGTACTTGGTCTTTGGTACATTTTGAAAGTTGAGGCAGCAACGCCACAGCAAATTGTGGAACTCATGCTCCTCAACAAATACCACAACAGCCTAAAAACTAGATATGGTTCAAACCAAGCTGGCAGGAGATGTTCAACTGGGCAGCTGATCACACACACACAAAAAAAATGTGGATAAACATATCGCAAAATCATTATTTTCCCCTCTCTATTGCAACACTATTAAGTCCCACACTGTGTGACACTTGACCCAGACTACCTGCGTACCCCATTCCACAGGCTTACCACGGCGGATAGAATAATGGAAATGTGCAGTGAGAGCCCAGGACAAATCATAGTGTTTCTGTCTTTTTGCATTTTAAATGTAGTCTATATATGGCTAAAAAGCCACAAAATTAAAACCACCAACGAAAGATTGTGCAGGGACTGGAAAATTGGTGTAAAGGTAAAGACCACGCTAGTCTAAAGGCATCGTACCTGACGTCAAGCCTATTTACTCCTACTTTATCTGGTTTACTAAAATAGATCTGGATATATAAAAACCTTGGTTCATTTAAGTATGAATTCTTTAATTGTTTAGCTGGTGCCTAGATTGCCAAAGACTGTGTGACGGGCACTGTCACTGCTGGATAGAATTGGAAATCCTCATCCTCCGCTGAAATTCAGACTCATGCCTCATCCTCTGTCTCTCTTTTCATCCTTTGAACCTGGTAAATGTCACCTTCAAAGCATGCTTTACTTTTAAGGGACATGCCCCGCAGTTTACACACAGTCCTCTTCCACAGTGACCGCACTGCTGCCGCTCACCTTCTGACCCATAAATCAGCCATCGGCCAGCTCTTCCTCTGTTTGTTATGATTCTTATTGATGCTGTTGTTATCATGTATAAAAGGCAAACATGGGGCAGAAACAGACCTTCAGTTTTTTTGTAGTAAAAAAAGATCTGGGGTCTCATCTATAAATCTGCAGAGAATAAACGCCAAGGGCTCCATCTTCTGCTTGGCACAAAGTTACCAAAGATCATTGTTGGATACGGCCCAACGTAGTTTTTCACGCCCAGCGTCCACGTTGTGGAAAGAGCAAATGTACTTGTGAAAGGCTGCTTCCTGTTATTTTAAACATTTCCATGCAAACAGTAGTGTCAGTGTGACAACAACAATTGTGGCACATAAGCAAAAAAGCTGGAGTTCTGTAGGATGATTAGCTTTTGAAATACATATGTTTTGACAGAATGTCAGGATTTATCAGGACAGCTGCTTTACGCCAAACTACTTTACTGTATGAGCGCAGACGGTGTGTGACCTTTCGACGTGCAGGAGAAAACCGACCATTACTTAACACTGAATTACTTACTGTACTCTCTGGTGCTGGAGGATCAATGCAGCTAATTAATATTTTCTCTTATTATGGATGTATTTCACCCCTCTCATCGCTACCATAATTGATCAGGATGATAGTTATTATGTAGTTAAGGGATGCTAGGGGAGACTAGTGCCACTGTTAAATATGTGCCAGGTCCTGGCACACATGCCTCTTAAAGGGAATGGGACCTCACACTTTGATTGGTTTAATTTATGTTCCACCCAAAACACACCCCTGACTAATTCGGAATCTAAGTAGCAGTAGTCACCCACAGTCAATGGTGTTCACTGCAGTGATTTTACACACAACTAGGCTATATGAAAAGTAAAATCTTTACTTACGGTATACAGTATGTGTACAGTATTCATGATTTAATGCTATCTGATGTAATCTTAGATTCCTACAACTGATGATGATAATTAAGTTATCCAACAGTCCGGCCCTCTCGGCTGTACTGGGGGGGTGGGAATGTGTTGGTGAGACAGCAGTGAGGAAATATCGATTTCAGATTTGAGTTTGCTCATATCTTTTACATTTAAAATGTGTTTATGGAACAGTCTTGCTTCATTCCAAGTGCAAGTACAAGAGCTGCTTCTTAACTGAGCGGGCTTTGTTTTGCTCTCAGCGATGGGGGTACCAGACAGCCAGCTGATGTAGAAAAGGGAAGTGCTCTCGCTGGGGCGTGTGGTGGGACCAGTGTTTGGAGGTAGACAGGTGCAGTTCCGTTGACGGCCTTGATAGCCAGCACCATCGTCCTGAATCGGATGTGGACACTGCATCTGGAAACTTGTAATTTAGTGGATTACATCGTTGGAATCTGTTTTATTAACAAAGAAACAATGACCTGTTCTGAACTGACCATGATAACTTCTGTTGCTCATCCCGTTTATTGTTAAATGCCACTCTTACATACCATTAATGTTCGTGCATATTGCCGGGGTAAAGAGGATCCTAAAGTGTGCCATTTCATTTCATGAATGGGTGGATAGTTATGTGACTGGATTATTTGGGAGAGAGAGCACCACACTGGTCAGTACAGTATGAAGCAATGTAATGTTAACAGAATGGTTTCTTTTCCTGCCTGCCGGGCTGCCTTCAGTGTCCTGTTCCTATCATGGCCGAGGTAATGGTGTTGCTTTATATATTCCAGACTAGATAAACTGAAAATGGGTCGGATGTGCGAGGTCTGGCTATGCAAGACTAGACATGTCTAGACTGCCACAGTTGTCAGCCTCCAGTAAAAATCAGCTTTTCCAATGTTTAACCTTATGAAGGAACTGCAAAAATGTAACATTAGCCTATATTTTCGAACCCTATCGGAAGAGCAATGCATGGAATTTATTTCAAAAGTGGAGGATTACTAACATTAGTCTCTACTAGTCTACACTGAAAAACCCAACATTATTTCAAGACAGCACATTCATATCTGCTGCATATCTAACGTTTCATACTGCAGTTACCTGTCTGTATCAGTTTGTTAACTTTAGATTGAGAGGGAGAGGGAGATTAAAAGGATTCAGATATTTTAATCAGAAGTGGCACTCAACTGATGATGACTGTCTCAGCATATTCATGCAAAATGGTGAAGCGCTGTGTAATTGGCGGAGGCTACGCAGCCATTGGCAACTATCTGAGCCAAGTTCAGCCAATAACAATAGTTTGGAAAAGGTCCTATCTGCACGGAATAATCAGCCAAACCAATTAATTGGTCGACCTCTAATCCACACTACAGGGAAACAGAAGACATCTCCCATTATAACACGGCTGCAGACATTTCTGTCTGGCCATTCTGTGATACAAAATATATTTCAAGACAGCCATCTACAATACGACAGTGTCTGTCTAGCTGAGGAGGAAAACATAACCAGAAATAGCTTAAGAAGTTATTTTCTGCTTTTCAAAGGCAGAAATCAAAGCAGAGCCTGTGTGTATCTGTGGAAAGAGCTTTCACTTTTACAGAGGTGAACAGAAACAGTTTTACTTAAACACATGGTCTATATATGGCTTTTTTACACACAAGAAAAGAAAAACTTGCTCTAACATTTAGATGTGAAACAATCATGGCAAAAAGCTGACCCGGGAGAAAGAAAAAGGAATTCAGGAAAGCTCGGATAAGCTGCTGCTTCAATGTCACCACACAACATGTTATTTTACTGCTACTGCTGCAAATGTATTAAGAAAAATACAACCTCAAGATACTTTTTAAGACTGAGCTTATTTCAAGCATGGGCACCCATGTTTTGTAGAGACAGCTGTTAAGAATGTTTTAATTAATATATTGCCAATTTTGAATGGCGTATTCTCACGTCTGATTTAGCACCCATAATGTTTACATTAAGTCTTGATTAGCCAATTGATCAATTAGAAAAAAAACTGCAACAATTTAGATTACTCAGTGTTTCCCACACATTGATTAATCTGTGGCGGTGCACCACAGAATCAACACCAAGCGCTACATACTGCGTTGTTTTTGTGGTTCTGTTAACGTTAGTTAAAACCACCGCATATTCGTTCAGCTGGATTTACTTTCCCTGCCACTGTCACTCACGCCTCTCACACACAGCCCCTCTCCTCCTCGCACATTGGTGCGTCTCCATGAAAATGAGATAATCCTTTTCTTATCGGAACAAAGCTGATAGATTAATTTGAAAATCATGTCCAACTAAAGGATAAGACACCATCACTTTAACAGAAATGCAACGTATTCCCTTCCTTAAATAGGTTCAGGCCAGATGGAGGAGTTATTTTCCCGATTGATGGTCAATTGATCTGTATATTGTGATCGACCTTAAAGGCAAAAGAATGGTGCACTGCACCCTGCTTGCCATGAGCATGAACACACACACACACACACACACACACACACACACACACACACACTCACACACACAATGCAGAGTGTTTGGTTGATGGATCGTCAGGGAATTGTGTGGCTCAGAGAGAGGACATAACATTTATGAAACTAGGAGGGAAGTCATTAAAATTTCATATTGAGAAAAATGACGTGTGTGCGTGGTTCACTGACAGCTGATGGAGGACTATTGCTTTTTCTACAGCCATTTCTCCCCCTAATACAACACCCCCTCACCCCACCCTGCACCACACAGGATGACTTCCATACTGAGACCTCCCTGAAGATCCTTCTTGTTATTCAGAAGAGAAACATATAGGACAGCTTTGTTCAAAATGCCTTATAAAACCACTACCCCTCTCCTTTTCACTGATTGTCTGTTTTTTGTCTGAGCGTGATGGTGATGTGGAAGAAAACGGGTATAACACTAAATGTTAGGCATTTTTTGTGATATTTGTGTCAACATCCTGACAACAATCAATAAATCAAAGGGTCTTGGCTACAAACATGTTGTCTATGGCTGTGGCAGGCCTTTATTAATCCCATCAGATCATTGCATATGGGCCCAATGACATGGCTACTTGCCTGTGTACCTTCATATCTGCCTGCCTGTGCATACTCTTTCCATGCTGTTAGCGAGCTAGTCTCACAGGAATGGTAGAGAAAATGGCAAAATTTCACAATACTACCATGCAAGCTAGAAGGAGGCAAGTCAAAACAATAATCATGTTTGTTGTGATAATGTTAATAGTGATAATGTTAGGTGTTTTCTTGCGTCTGAATTGAGACATGAGGTTGCTGGATACAGTTAACCAAGACAGCGGCATGCTGCTTTCACAGCACACGGCCACTGAAAGATAAAACGTGCCACTGCAGCAGCAACATACTGTAATTCAAGAGCGAAACCTGTAACATTAGAACAAAGCACTAATTCACAGCAGCGAGCCGGGGACATAGTCAAATTAAGGTATGTTTATGATGAATATTTTAGCATAGCACGTAGCAAACTAGCCGCTCACACACTTCTCTCTGCTCGCCATTGAGATCTACGAGACAATCGTGTCCGTGTAGTCACACTGTGTGTCATGTGATTTGGGGGAGTGAGGCCTGAGGGTAGGGAGTGGGATTCTTTGGTTGGCTGTGTTGATCATTTAGCTTGCTCTTGCTCGCTTCTCCGAGCTTACCAAACAAAGCTTTTTTGTTCTGGTCTTTATTCTTTGACATGTGGTAGGCTATTTCTTGTTCTGGGCTTTATGCTACTACTAATTAAACCACCATGTCATAACAGTTTCTATTTAAAATTGTTCATTCAAATGCTTTTGCTTTTGACTTTATCTATAATTCATGTTCTTTACAATTTAATTTGAAGACCTTTACCAAGTCTGGGTCAACATGAGTGTTCTAAACTACATCAGTGTTTTTTAATCCATGTCCTTGACCACCTGATTCTTATGGACGTGTCGTTATCAGGCTTCAGCAGAGATTGATAATGAGAAAATCATTTGAAAACAGGTGTGTTGGAGCAGGGATATATCTAAAACATTCATGGCAGGATTGAAAAACACTGAAATAAATCCTTGATTACCTTTCATGATGATGACGGTGCACAGGCACGTGATGAATTAATGATATAGGAGCTATTTAAAGCCGAAGCTGTATGTAACGGTCAGTGTGTAAGGATGGCTGCTCTGTCCTCTGCGGCTGTTGGAAAACCTCACTGATGTGACCCGTGTATCTTTTCAGGTTGTGTTCCAGCGTAAACCAATTCTCTGCTTGTTGCTGCTGATAAAGCATCCAAAAATGTTTCCTAACATCTCACATCTTTTGATGTAAGTGCAAGTCACACAGGGGTACTGCTTTTAATCTCCTTGGATCATATGACCTTATCCAAAAATACTGCAGAGACAAACAGTCTATTACTTGAGATGTTACTGGAACAGCTTGCGTTGACAAGAGTACCCGTGGAGTTTTACCACTGATGCTATTTTTAATGCGAATACATCATGTACCTTGTAATCCACTGAGAAATGTGTTCTATAGATCAATGGTCCACTTCATGCAATTCCTCTGTCTTAATGTAGATAGATGCCATCAATCCACTGGACCTGAGCCAAAACAGAGACCTTATACCCCTTAAAATCCCATTTGTTGTTTCATTCTGGGGTAAGCTACTGGAATCTGCACAGATACAGATCACTGTTTAATAAATTGATACTCAGTGAGGATATCCACTATATTTTAATGTTTTGTGTTCACCTTTATTTAATAAGTACTGCTTCTACAGAAGGCACTTGTTTTCATACTTTTCATTCATGTAATAAACTGTATATGGGGCCAGCACTGTTAATAAAAACTTGTTTTGCTCTACAGGCCGGTCAGCATGTCCTTACGTGGGGAACAGAGCTCCCCTGATGAATTTAGGACAGTGCTGAAGTGGCAGAATGGGTACAGTAAGTTTTATACTAACACAAACAAGCTCTGCATGACTGCTCCTAAACCCAGTCACAACGCTCTGAGCCAGTCCTCATTCTTACATATCAATGCAGCTAAGCTCTTCTAATGCAGTACGAAATAATATCACACCACAGCCACTTGTAATATTGGATCATTCACTGCTTTCCGCAGTAACCTGATTTCTGAGCGTAATTTGAATAAGAGATATGGTTCCCTTCGTCAGCTGAAGGAATGGTTTAATACCTGGGTAATGTTACTTATACGAGCACCTATGGTAGATAAAGGGGAAAATATCTTTGTGCGGCAGAATAAAAGCAAAGATCACCTATCACCTGTTGAGACTGCCTCCTCAAGAAAAAAAGATCTGTCATTGGTTTCAATGCCAAAGTATGTCATGCCTGTTTAAAAAAACGATCAGGAATCATTTTGATTGGTGGTTCGCTGTGCATGCAGAGTCCTGTGATGTGACTATTACTCATGTGCACATCATCATGATGATGCTGACATCATATACTGTGCAGTCCTTGTATAGGTATAACTGTATATGGTGGATATTAGCAAACTTTTTCTCCTAAAAATCTTGTGTTGTTTGGACTTTAGTGTTGTGAGAAATAACGTGCCCTTCTTATTTAGTCTTAAAGAGCAGTCAGGGATGAGTTACTACATGCTACTTTTTCTTTTTTAAATCCTGACAACAATTTAGGGCGGGGCAATATATCTGACATATATTGTGTTAGCATTTTGTGAACGTACCAATAGTCGTCTCTACAATATTGCTACAATTTATCCTAGCTCAGTGCAGTGGATGTTTATCTAAACAAAACCATCATCTTTATCTTACAAAGTATTTGTGTACATGTGTCTACACCTAAACAAGCCTCATGATGAGTGATCAGAAAATGGTCATGAATCATTTTTGCAATGGAGACTTAAACTGTTGTGAAGAAAGGGGCACTGGATCAGAGAATGTTAATATGGGTCTTTGTCAAAGGCAAAATATTCCTCTTCTCTATAATCATTATCATTTAACGCATTTTTTTAAATAACATTTTATTTCAGGTTATTTTTGAAAATGGTCAACGGAGTCTATGATGTTTGATACCCAATAGCTAGATTATTAGACGCCGTGTCCCATTAACTGACCCATGGTGGTTCTCCATTGGAATCCTCTGTTAATTTCTACTGTCTGCATTTCTCTGTAACAGAGATTAAACGAACACAAACACATGACTGCTGCCATGCTGTTTGCTTTGTGCTGAGACATCAGCAGTCACCAGTAACCATGTATTGATCTGTATTCAAAGTGCACTTAACAGGGAGTGCTGCAGGATTAGAGGGAGGGGGGGAGTGGAGGAAGATGAAAGGTAGGGACAGAACAGGAGGAGAGGAGAGGAGGCAGAAGGGAAACAGCTACACAAGGGAAGGAAGAAAACAAAAAGCCCGTGTGTACATTTGTTCAATTGCTGTCATTCTTAAGGGAGATGGAGGCAGTTGACATAGACTTAATTGGCAGCAGCAAATGGTTGTTGACAGGCAGCTGTGGTATTGGTAAAGCTATGGGTGATGTGGTGAGAATGTTGGGCTGATTAAAAAAAATTATGAGCTGTTGTTCACATGTCCTATAAAATTCTGATAATCAAGATTCATCACATACAAACCTAAAGATTTATCACAGTTTAAAATAATATTGATCCTGAATGCTAAAGTGTCTTTTTTTAATGAAGATCCACCTGACATATTCAGCATAGAGTGGACTACCTGGCCCACCAGGAAATGATAAGATTTCACTTGTATCTGAACTATATCTGTCCCCTGTGCCTTCAAATTGGTTTTATTTACAATAATAACAAAAATGACTCCAGAGATCCAGTTTTATTATGGCAATTATTTAGGTGCAGCGTAATGAATGCAGTACTAGCAGTGGTTGAATGTTTTGAATTATCAAAGATAGGAATTAATCAGAAATGTATTAAAAATGGGTCAAGCTGTATTAGAGAGGCTCTTCTTCTAATTCTGTTAGCAATATGTTTTCAAATTTTAGCGAGAATGCTCCCTGTTTTTTGATCTGCTCTTTGTTCAATGAATCATTTGAGTCACTTGTCAAGCAACAAACTTTTGTCTCTGATAAAAAATAAAAAAAAATTTAAAAAATGCCATCTCTGATGTTTAATTACTTAATCAAGGAACCGTCTGGGAGATTAATTGGTAAAGGAAAATATTGTTACGGTATTTGTTACATTCATCAGTGCGACAACTAAGTCATGTTAAACAAATCACCTTTTAAACCAAATGCTGATTTCATTTGTTAATTATTTCCAGTACTGTCTAAATTTAAACAGCAAAAAAATGATTACTTGTTAACTATAAAAATGTATTTCGAACTATTTTGAGAGTCGATTAATGCTTATGTAAATCATCAAATCAGTCAAAATCCTCTGACTCCAGCTTGCTTTAATGTGAACATTTTCTTAGGATTGTGGTGAAAACACTGATCGGCATTTTTCACTATTTTGACAAACATTTAATCCATTAATTGAGTTAATTTAATCAACAGAATAATCAACAATGAAATATGGTTCACTGTAACCCCAGTCTAAGCCATTTACTGTAAGTACAACTTAATGCTTTCTACACAGATGTTTCTTAGTAAATCCTTATGGGACCAAATACCTGATATTAATTTTGTAATATAATTGTAAGGATAAATATAACACCATATTATACAAGTATTAGAAACAAGTACAACAGTCTGGTAAGTTCAGAAGACGATGACACCACTTAACTGTAATACAGCCTTTTAGAGCAGGAAAACCACTCACATAAGATATCCCAAGATATCCCAAATTTAAGAACATATATAGTCATATCACAATAACAATATAACATCGATATAGTACCCAGTCCTACAAAGAAGTGTAAAGTGGAATGGAAATGTATAAAATGATCAACAGAAATGACTGTAAGGTTATACAACAGCAGAAATTGGGACATTATGTGCAGTCAGACAGATATTGACAGACCTATCATGAGCCATTTTCAAGCAGATGGTTAAGTGCGCACCAGAAAGTATCTTGTGTGTCAATCCTCATCATGATGCAGGCAGAGTTAACCACAACTACACTTCAATTAATAAATAGCGTTCATTTATCGAACTTCCATCTATAAATGATATCCCAGGCTGTGGGATACCGCTGATTGTTGTGCATAATTCGTGCACGTGAAGACAAAAAACGCAAACGTTTCCCGAGATACTAGATACAATACTACAGATAGTTTCTATTGTTAAGTGTAAAAATTAGCCAATATGTCATCTGATTTTTAAACTACTAAAAACTAGTACCAGTCTTAAAAACTAAAGTCCATCTATGCATCCAGAAAACACAAGCACTGAACACAGCACATACTAAATATTTTGCAATTCTGAAAGTTCTACAGATTATACAGAAATAAAAAAATGCTTTGTCCTTAGGGTGGAACTAGAAGAAAAAACGTGGAGTGATTAAATAAACTTGGAAACGAGAAGGAGCTCAGCAAATGTCATGGTAGCTGCACTCTGATTACATTAAGGATGCCACTATTTACTCAGAAAAAGTTAATCTTCAAACTTTAATGACCTGGTTGAATTCAAAATGCACAGTTTTAAAATGCCACAGACCATTTTAAGTAATTTACCTTGTGATCCAACAGAGGACACAAATTTCACCATCACGTTTCGAAACATCTACCATTGGCATCGTAATTGGTGTTCTGCGCTGTTTCTTTCCAGTACAAATAAAACGAAGTATGTTTATCTTAATTAGAACACAGAAGAGCATAAGCAAGTGGACAATCCCCCTCCCAAACGGAGCATTTCAGTTGCACTTACACAAACGCAGAGCTGAAAACAGTGGGCTATGACGACTCTCCACACCAGCACCTGCTCAACCTGCTCACTATCACAATAATAGCAAACTGTATAAATAAATAATGCCGCCCGCAACTTTGAGGAAGTACGATGGCTTGTATCGCCCCAGTAATAACTGTGGCAGTAGTCTAGGCTGTAATTTAGTGACTGAATTAATCTCTCCATAATGTTATATAAACAGAGTTTCTAGATAAACAGAGTTTATTTTCATTGAATGTAAACAGCTCAGTCAGACACGACAACCAAAGCGGCCTGAAAAGCTATTTTGCAGGGGACCCTGGACAGTCCAGCACTGTAAGACCAAAACACTTACAGTATGGATCATGGATTTCTGATAACATGTTTTCATCTTGGATAACCGGCTCAGGTCATGTCTCTGTACCCTCCCACCTCTAGGATCCCATTAAGACTGTCCACAAGAGTATTTGTCCTTATTGCATGTCATTACATACGGCACTGGAATGTTTTCCCTCATTTTCTGTGAAGCGGATAATCTTTACAGGATCTTTATCAGTCTGCACTAGTTAATAGTTTTCCTTTCTGGGCAGTGACATTGTATTACTCTGTCTTGAATGAGTGTTGCTATGCTACTGCCTTTCGCTCTCGTCTCTGCCAATACCATTTGACTCTGATGAAGATGCAGTGTATGTCTAAACGTTAGTCACTTGCACCTAATGAAGTATTAAATGAAGCTGTCTTGGGTGCATTCCTGGGTTCAGTGCCAGTGAAGTGGCCCTCACATCCTCCCCGTCCTTGGAGCACTTTTCCACTACAGCTACAGTAATGCCACCCTTACAAAAAGACAATGTGCATGACAACTCCAGCGCTGCACAATACATACCAACAAATGATGACGTTACAGCTGATGCTTATTCTGTGGAAACTATGCACAGCAAATGTAAGAGTGTAATTACGAATGAATAACACTATTACATTCTCATCTGATCTTTGACTGCTCCTGTCATTAAGATTGTTCTGAACTGGGCTAGGCTATTTATTGGCTAACATGCTTACTGAATATTGTTTACAAAGCCTAAAACAGTGGAAACCAATACTGGAAAATACCACAAATTCAATTTATCACCCGAAGCATCACCATCCAATTAAGGACACAGAGTGCTAGCAACACCAAAAATCAAACCCAATTCTTGGAACGAGCATCAAGGCACTTAAAGAAACACCTCCATCCCCCACATCAACAAGAACATTACTGTCTGCTTTCTCCAGCATTAATGGACCCATCACATGTGCTATCTTTCTGTTTTTTGTGATGGTTCGGGACATAGTGCCAATAAACACGGTGGGTTACACCAACAAATAAATATTTCACACTGCAGGATTACTAAAGGATTTATACCAGAAGGACTTAAGAGTTACGATTCATTTTGTATAACTGATTTACTCTAATAGATATATGTGTCTCTCTGTTGCTCACAAAATCCTTTAACATACTTTTAACGGCTCTGAAACAGTCTCAATTTAATAGCGATGCCTCTGTACGAGCTACATACTAGACTCGATTCAATACAAGACTGTATAATTATTATAGTTAGGTCTTTTTACAGGTTTGGAATCTTTAATTAGGAGACTATAAATTAAAGGAGCTGTATAGCTCAACAGAAAGTGACTTAATTACTGACTTAATTATGAAAAAATCCTAGTGGGACAGTGTGTATTTTCTAAGCAATGGACGGTGCACTTTTCGGGATTATAGGCGGTTGGACAAATGGACATCAAACTGCAAACAACATCAATTAAGGCTTTCACTATTATGAATTTTGATAATGCCTTGTTTGTTTAACTTTTATAAATCTGTGACATCATCAATAATGTCAATATGAAGGCATTTATATTTACCCCACCTTCCTACACTATTGAATGTTTTGTAATACTTTGGACTGCAACACATTATCAATGCTAGCTCTAATGATTGCTTTCTTAATGTGACCCTGAAATGTCAGTGAGGAGAAAAGGCGTTAATTGGCTGTTTGAGCCCAGACTACTTAGCATCTATTTTCCAGTATCAGTCCTGTGATGTCTATCAAACTTGTTAGTTGTACCTGATAAGAAAAACATCCTGGTTAAATAAGTCACTGCTGATATTAGCATCTGGGGGCTTCGGCGCATGCAAGAAGATTAAAGATCATTTGTAAAAAGGAAAGTCATTATGTTAATGTTCCCAAATTAGTTATTTTTCAATTTCTTTGAGAAAACTGAATGAAATTCTGTTCATATAAAAAAAAAAAAATCCTTGATGTTTTTGATTGTTTGTATTTTGATGACACTGCATTCTGATTGCAATAGCTAAAATACTGTCAGGCACTTTAACTCATAAAAGCAGCATGCATTTTTAAACAGTGGATGATAACAGATGCCATCTCCCTTGTTAGCAAAATGACCAAAAGCATCTCCCTTGTTAACCTGCCATCCCCAATCTCCATCTTTTAGTAGCAGAGACAGTGAAGTAGCAAAGTGTTTCCCACACATTAATATATTTGTGGCGGTCCACCACAATATCAACATTGGCCGACACATATTGATTTTCTATTTTAGGAGCTGCGCTCACTCAAGACACCGCACCCGTCGGTGAATAGCATGATGTTGTATACTCCGATACAGTGGATGGCGGTGTGGTCTTTAGTCCACCAGTAAAACCAAGGAAGAGGAGGAGGAGGACTATTTAATGCAGTTGGCTTGACCGTAACTTCCTTCGCCTCATCATCAAGATCAAGCCCTTACAAGGAGTGGTCAAGTCGTGTCGTGGTCAAGCCATGTAATTAGATTATCATGTGATGCAACTGAGGACTTTTTCCCAAAAGCTTAACTTTGCAGGAATTAGGCTTGCTGACAGGCTTTGCCAACAGACCAGGACATCACGCTGCAAGCCATGGCTCAGAGGCCACCACATGCTGACACGGCGACTGGTGGCCTGTTGGGAGCCAGCCTGTATAGTAACGGCGAACCTGCACTCTAGCAGTTATGTCCTCACCTCAAAGTCATGTATAAAAATCTGGGTATCTACTGTAAGGATGTGCTTTTTGAAACACTGGTTTCCAACTGTCTTCTATCCATGTTCTGCTGTTTATCTGAGTCTGGGTCCTGAAGGCAGCACACTAAACACAAAAGCCTAAAAATGATTTTCCACAGTCACGTCAACATCTCTTCCTGGCACAATACCAAGAAACGCCGAGGCAAGGGAGGTATTCATACCCTCCAGTATTTTCTGGGTGTGCCTCTTCCGGTCAGATACGCCCACAGTGAAGTGTCTTCGAGGCATCCTGATGAAACATACATCCACTAACAAGCAGGCACTTTACTTTAAGATCCTCCTGGAGGTCTGAGCAGAGACACTCTTCAAAGGAAACACTATAACGTGTAATCGCCATTATACATGTACACATTAAACTGACCATTTCTGCGAAGAAAATATTTTAGCCATGGCGGCCTTTTTATATTTCTTATGTTTCTTGTTACATCAAACTGATGTGACAAAAAGGCAGACTTTTATTCAGAGAATTATTTCATCATCAATTAAGCTATAGATTATGTTCCACATCAATCATTTGTCTATAAGATATCAGAAAACAGTTAAAAATGCTTATCACTAATTCTTGGCACCCAAAGTGAAGTCTTCAGTTGAAATGTCTTTTTTCTGACTAAAGGACCGACCACACCAAGAATGATGACTGTGACTATAACTATGATAACAGCAGTGTGAGCATCCATATTCATGAGGGATAAAGCACTGTAAACAATGGCACCAAACAAGCACTATGGACTCCAGCTGTGTCGCAGCTTAGGAAAATGGATATTGATGATATGGTAAATTTCTATAGCGCTTTCCAAGCACTGACACACTTCATACACTGATGGCAGACGCTGCCATGCAAGGCGCGTTCCCGCTCATCAGGAGCAATGGAGCAATGGAGCAATCAGATAGATTTTGATTGGCACCCACTAGAGTTAGATTTTTTTTTTAACAATATATTCAAAGCTATCGTTTATAGTTATTGTTATAGTTATCGTCCTTGATATAGCCCTTGACAGTCCAAAACTGAGATTCAATTTACTATGACAGAGGAATTGAGAAGGACGCAAAATGACTTACCAATTATCAAAATGGTATTTGTCTTGTTTAAAGGAAAAACAGCAGACATCTCATCACGATCAGGATGATTATTAATTCAAACCCAGATTGATACGAAAGATCAACCAATTTGTTTTTCTCAGGACCAATAGCAACAAGCAATCAAGATCATTGACACACTGACATTTGAAATCCGTAACCATGATAGACAGATTAATGTACTGACAGATTATCAGGGCCAATAATCACATTTTTTCCAATCATCGGTTGATATTGCTGATAAAAACAATTAAATGCTCTACTTTGGCTCTGATGCAGCCACTGCTCTCTGTCTATAGTTACCACTCTGTGGTCTACCTCAATGCCCCGCCCGCCACATTATCTAATTAATTACATTTAAAAAATAATAGCCTATCAACACTGAATAATCTGAATCCGCAAAGTAATGTGTGGTTAAGTTAATAAATAAATGCAGTAGGACGGCAGTACACAGTAGCAGGAATGCTGCAGTTTCTCAAAATTATATTCAAGTACAGTACTTGAGTAAAATGGCAAGATGCTACATTGTTATTCTAAACTTTGACACCAAGATTTTCCTTTTTACTTCAAATCTACTATATACTGATGTCAGTAATCAGTGTCATTGATCACTAGCAACCTGGATCGTATAAGCCCTGAAAAAACAATACTGGTTGATCCCTAGCAGTGAAAAAAATCTCTGGATATTTAGAATAACCAGTGACAGAATGTAACTTGGTACCCAAGTACTGTACTTTAGTACAATTCTGAGGCACTTGAAATAGCAAATAACTGCTGACACATCAAAAGATAAAGGGCAACATTATCATTCTTTTGAATTTGATTGTGTCCAACTAATGAGACAAATGCCCACGTCCAATATTAAAAATCTCTTCGCTGCTCCATTACGTTCACCAGCTTATCTCTTAACTTCTTCTGCCATTTGGTACTGGACAGGTAGCACTCTATAAGTTTGTCAAAGCCTGTTACTGACAAAATCTGCCTGCTGTAGACACCAGGTTGATGAAAGCAGTGAACCAAGACAGCAGTGGCGTGGGTATTAACCAAAAATACTAAAAAGCTGGGCAGAGCTGAGAGAAACTGCAGAGTTGGTGCTAATTCTCTGTGGGTTTTGTCACTACGAGTGACTCCTCATACTACATACTACACAGTGATCTCACATGTCAATAATAATAGCTATAATAATTATCGTAAATATGATATTGAGTAATAATAATCATAATAATAAATATGGATTGGTGGGGCTTTAAAATGCATTCTGCCTGAACATCTTAAAGCACACATAGACCCCAAATTCCCAAATTCATTTCCAGTGGAATAGTTTCACCTTGTTTCAAGGATTTTCTAGAATCAAGTCATTGCATTTTAAGAGCATTGCAGTAACCTTACTGCCAAGAGACTGATGCTGACAATTATATAAATATTAAAAAAAAAAAGATAAACAAGGGAAATTGCTTTGGTAACAATAGATATCTCAACCCTGGCAGAAAAATGCTCAGGTTATGCTTTTAATACTGTACTGTACGTATTGAGACATTTTTCGTATAGACTTGTGTACCTGCGCCTTCTAAAAAATATATATATATTTTTTTTTCAATTCGCATGTGATTATTCACGCGTGACTCCTGTAAAGCAGCAGCTCACGTCACATCCAATACAAGCAGATTTGACTTCATTATGTGGCAAACACACAATTACCACACACACGGAGGCAGAGTACCGTGGAATTGCTTCAGTGTAAGAGCTAATTGAAGTGAAGTGAAGCAGATGCAGCAGGCTTCATGCTGCTCGTCTGCACCGCACTGCGCCCCGCTCCAAACCCAACACACACCACCAGCGACTACACAACAGTCCGCACGCTGCTCAACTCCTCTTTACGAGACAATGACAGCTACACCGGCCACGGCAAACACCTTTCCCCAACTCTCCCCATCTCCATTTGCCTTTCTGTCCGGCTGTCATTATGTTTGAACACCTCTTCCACCCTCTCCCGTCCTCTGTCAGCATGATGCGGACTCGCTGACCAATGACTAGTATCTAGAGGAGCTGTCAACCCTAATGCGGTAAACTCCCTGCCCACACCACGCAGGGCCAGGGGCTGAACGACGCAGTTAACACCCAGCACAGCGTCGATACTCGCCGCTGCCTCGGTCCGACACACAAACGACTTACAGTTCGCAGGAACTGGATTTCGTCCTCGCCCTCTCCTCCTTCAGCCATGGTGAGCTTTCACACGGGGGATGCTCGTGCCGCGTCTGCGTGTGGAGCAGGAGCTTGGCTGTGCGTGCGTGCGTGCGGGGTGCTGTGCGCGTGTTTGAGACGGCAGAAGCCCAACGCACAGCCGAGCTCGTCTCTGATTGGACGGCGCGCGCTCACTGAGGGAGGAGCTGCACAGGTGTGAGCGGGTGTGTGTGCGCGCGCGTGAGCAGTTTTAGGTTGGTTTGCCCCCGCCCCCCCCCACCTCCAGTCAGCCGGTTTGGTATGGAGGCTCGTTCCCGCCATCAACAGTGACAGTTATTCGCACTGTTAATTACATGATATGAAAACATTGCCTTTCACAGTCCTTCCAGAAAAATGCGGAGTTTTTTTCGGATTGTTGGGGGCAAAAATATGCGGGATATTTATGCAATTTTATGCGATGAAATTGCGGGAACTTGCAAAAACTGCGGTTTGATGAAGAAGAGAAAAATGGTTCCTCCAACACCCTGTTCTTACTACTTTAATGTAAAGAGTCGTTGCTTATTCGTTCCTATGATAAGCAAGCATACTGCATCACAGAAAGTGCTGGGAATATTTAAGTTCTCATCTCGTTTTATTTCAGACCTTAATAAACACATGGCTCAAACTTACAAAACACTGATGAGTCAAAAAGGTTCTGTAGCTTTACAAAAGCAACATGCTACGACTTCTCTAAAAATGAATAAATAATAATATGTGTGTTTCCTGTTTTACAGATGTAGCTATAAAAAACAGACATATTCTGTTAAAAGAAGTGCTTCCGATGCAGGTGCAAGCTCTTACTGTAACGTAAATGTACATATGACTAATATACTTATAACTGTAAGGTTTTTGAAACTAGTATGAATTTTTTTGTTGGCAAATGAGACAGACTCGCAGACTGCATCATCATGGGGTTTGCAGCTTTTCCATGATGTTCACGTCACACAATTATGTCACTTCATAACGTTCCCATGGCAACAGGGTAAAATGGCTGCTCTTGTGTTAAGTAAAAGCAACTTTTTCCAACATTTTTTTTTTTTTTTTAATCATGAAAGCCCCGCATATTTTGTGCGGAAATTTTTCGCAATTTATGCAGCGAAAGTGTGGTGTATTTACAAAAAAAATCGGGGCCCCCCGCATAAATACGCAGACTTAAGCTGACTATGCATTGAATTATGCGATCGCGGTTGAAGTCACTGTCGGTTCACATTTTCTACACTAATTCGTCAGCTGTCTTCAGCTGCACCAGGAGGCTGCTGCTGTAAGTAAACACAGAAACAAAAGTTAAACCCTGAGCTCATCAAGGCTGCTCATATGACCTACTCAGTCCAGCTAACGAGCTTGGCAGGGGAGCTTGGCTTACTGTTAGCAGTATGGGCTAGCTCCTGTTGGCTATAGTGTGACCATAGAGAAGAAAGAAGAGTGATTTTCAACAAGCAGGATCTTTGGTGTCAACTAGGGCTGTCAACGAATATTCTCAATTCAAATATATATTCGGATATTAAGAAAATTAAGAAAAGAATCGGAGATTCGATTGTTCGACTGTGGGAAGAAGCGCACAGTGTCGCTCCCTGCTGACAGTTAGACAGGATGAAAACCACGTGGCAGATGCAGACGGCAGGGAGAAAAAAATGTAATGGCAGAAAGTTCAGAGCCCAGCTCTGCAGCAGAGAGAGCGGTTTGGACTCCAAGCAACCTGAAGAGCCCCCGTTTGGAAATACTTCGGATCTTGGTCCGTAGACGGCAAAAATGCGGAGCCTCGAGATGAAGCTGAGCATGCCATGACGTCTGGAACTAAACGGCCACGTCTTGACTCATATTTTTCACCGCCCGCCACAAGCTCTTTGTCTGCAGCACGACAAGAGGCGTGCACGAAGAAACTTGATTCGTTCAAATGCGAGGACATGAGGCCCATCAGTACCGTTGAATGCACGGGCTTCGGAGAGTTTTGTCAAGGATTGAAACCGAGGTACCGTATCGCGAAAATACCGAAAATAAAATGGTTTGGACCTATGTGGGGTTTTTTTTAGAGCAAATATTTAAACGTCATTTTGGAGCAATTTTGAGAGCCCTAGTGTCAACATACAAGTTTACATGTGTTAAAATAGTCATCAGCAACATGTTTCAGCCCGGTACATCCAGCTGCAGCCATGAATAAACATGAAAAGAACAAATGATGAGTTAGATAATCACTGAATTATTCAGCAGCTGTAGTTCGACTTGTTTTTAATGTTGCTATAAATAATCGCCTTCCTTCTGTCTGACACAGCGTTTATTCCTCACGAAGAATGGGCTGCAAGAGAGAGAGTAGGATGAATAACCTCGGTTTAAAACATACCTGTGTCATATACCAACTGTGAGTAAAAAAAAACAAAAAAACAACACATACCCTTAAGATAACTGTAGTTTTCAGAGATTACCAGTACAGACAGATTTTAACCGTGATGCAGAGCACGTCTACACCTATGTATCCAACTGACACCCCCCGCTACAGAGATACACACCAGAGATTCTCTAATAGTAGAGACACTATCCCATACAGTGACTTATTCAAAAGGGCTAAAGGTGGGTAGGCCTAGTGATGGTCAAAAGTAGTTGCACCTGCAGTTTCCATGTCTGTCATACAGCATCTCTATAAGGCTGGTGATGATGGGCTGGATCACAGGCACAGCTCTGCTCCCTGTGCACGCCTCCGAAATTTAGAGATTAATTTAGTAATTTGGAAGTCTACCTTGAACATCTATCCAGCTCCACCAGGTCCAATATTGGTGGACTCATTCAAGACTCTCTGGCTCTCTATGGTGACATTCCCACCCAAACTAAGGTGATCAAGAACGATATTAGAACAGGCGGAAAATCACAAACCCCTTAAACAGCGTGCTAACAAAACCTCCATCTAACAAAACCTGCCATGATTCAAAAAGAAGGACAATACGCCGTGCGTCCGAGATTAGCGCCTTTGTCACTCCTGATCATGTTTTACAGTACACCGTCATGCTGTTCGGGCTGAGAAATGCACCTGCCACCTTCCAGCGGCTGATGAGTTCTGTCCTGTCTGGTGCAGATGACTGTGAAGTCTATTTAGATGATACTGTGGCATACTCACCTACTTGGCCTAAACATGTGATGATCCTATTTTTGACCGTTTGTGTGCTGCCTCCCTTACCCTGAACCATGGTGAAATGTGAGCTCAGAAAGGCCGTCGTCACATACCTGGGCAGAGAGGTGGGACAAGGTCAGGTTTGCACGGTGAGGGTTATGCAAGCTGTTGTTGATTTTCCCGCTCATCAAATGCATTGTGAGCACCATCGGCTCCTGGGGATGGCGGGATTGTCTGATGCAGTGGCTCCACTCACGAGCTTGGCAAGCCCAAAAACTCAGTTCAGGTGGTCATAGAAGCGTCAAGCGGCATTCGAGGCCTCTAAAGCTCTCCTCTGCAGCGCTCCTGTGCTGTCCGCATGCAATTTGTTATTTTTCAAGGAGGTTCAAGAAACATCAGCTACGCTGTACCAATGAGAGGGAGGCCTTGGCCCTTCTCTTGGCGTCACAGCACCTCGAGGTGTATCTCGGGTCCAGCTCGGTGCCTACAGTCACGTTCTCTGATCCTGACCCATTAGCTGTTATAAGTACAGGACTTCAACAAGATCCATCATAACAAAGGGTTAGACAACGTCATGGCTGATGCTCTGTCACGTGTTCACTGAATCACCTATTTATTGGGGGAATAAATGTTTGATTTTCTCGGGGGTGGCTGTTATGACCCTGTGTCATTGTGTTTATATTTGATGATGATCTGTCCCTCCTCTTCCTAGTGTGTGAGCAGTCTCCTCTGAGTGTGTGTGTGTGTGTGATTGGACCTGCTGATCGGCTTGATCACCTGATTGCTGACCCAGGATTGGTCAGAGGGAGGACAGGAGCCCTTTTTCAAGCACCGACTGACTGCAGTCTTCGCCTCCATCTATTCTCTGCTTGGTGACGTGAACTAGTGAATAATCAGCAATCTGATCATTTGTACATTTTTAGCCCAGGAAGAGGTAGAAGCCTTTTTCTTTAACCCATTTTCTCCTTCTTTCCCTCATTTATAGGAGTTAGGTGAGATTTTATCTTTTTGTATTTTTTGATTTGTGCAAGTAAGATAGGGAAACAGCTTCTTTTGTTTGTTGTGTTGGCTTCGTCTCCCTCTGAAGCTAAAAAAAAAAGAGAAAAAAAAAAGGCTACTCTAAATAGAATTCCCTGTGACACTGGCTTTCTTGGGAGTGGGTAGAATGGGGAGGAGCACATCATGGCATGTTCCCCTAGACCAGGGGGCGTAACATGTGCGACACTCATGGGAAGCTGAAAGGCAGTTTTTCGCTCTCCTCATGATGATGCTGACTCCGTGTTCAGCATTGCTTGTCAAATAACGCTTGATCTTTTTAGAGGACATACTCATTTAAGTGCAAAGTTTATATGATTTACGCTTTACTCTGCTTAGTGAACTGGTCTGAATGTGTATATAAATATAAAGCTCTAACAAAATTATGTTTTTGTGTGTATACATATACATGAAATCAAATTAAGAAATATCATACACAACGCTTGTTATTTACTATTCTTGTAAAAAAAGACACAATAGTCAAAGTGATTAGCTAGAGGATTTTATTAGTTGTAGCAACACATACTAGAAATATTACAATGTACGAGAGGAGCACACAAAACTGTCACTTCATTCTCCTTTTCACTGCAATCAATCACCACCCTTTGCCAGCCAGCTGTCCCTTCATAGACCAGGTTAGACGTCTCAGAGATCGGGCTGGCTGTTGTGTGGTTGGACTGGACCTTGCTGAGGGGGGTCATGAAACCACGCGAGGTTCATGGGAGTCAGACAGGTTTGGGAGGACACTGCCCTTCAATCAAAAAGGTCAGTACATCACTACGGTTCTATCAAAAATACAGTGACACTCTTGCCAGCAGAACAAGAACTAGTACAGAAGTCTTTCATTCCTTGTGGAACAGAGCAACATATAAACTCAACAATGTGTTGGCATTAATTCATAAGCCCAATATGATCACAGTTCCTTGTTGCTCTAACAAGTCATCTGTCTGGCGAATGCAACATCTTAATTTTCTATATATTTTATCAGACAGGAAGATAAAGATAAAAAATTGTTAGTAATAATTATAATAATGTAATTACTGTTAGTGGTGGATGACCGTCCATTACCACTGGATACTTGCCAGCAGGCGATTAACATCTGGAAGTGCTTCACGTTGATAGGTGCAAGGTAACATGCGTCATAATTAGATCTCCTAAGAATAAGGACATAGGGGGCATTTCATTCAGAAGTATAAATAACCCTGTGAGAATAAACTACGAATTTAAAATTGTCCTTTCACCATATCCTGTCAAAACCATTTGTAGATCTATAGCTCAGTAACTGTATCAGGTCACCCGGTGCGTATGCTGTAGTATTACTCTTAATTATTACACATTCCCAAAAAAATGCTCGCGGACATATTGTACTTGTGACTGTCTGCATCACATTAATACAATAATTTGAGTTGAGTTTTAAGTGGCTTTCCGTTACAAGAGTTTTGGTTTGGTATGACAAGAGTAACAGTCTTAGCAGTCGCTACTTTGCTTCATGGCAATAACAACAACAAAAAAAAAACTGAAACAACAAAAAACAACAAAATGTGCTTTTCTGCTGACACATAGGTAAACAAATTTCTAATAGACAAGATAAAAAAAAAAAAAGACAATAAAAAAAATTGCTACCTCCTAATGGTCATATTACCAGTCATAATTGGTCAAACTTCGCTTCAGCGAAAGGTCAGAAGGAATTTTAACATGGCAGTATAATAGGTTTGTGTGCACACAGTAAAGAAGAAGCCATACATGACCAAAGCTTGTACAGTAAAAGCATTTAAAGAGTTCATATTACGCTAATTTCCAGGTTCATACTTTTATTTTGGGGTCCTGTTGGTATTGGTTTACTTTTTAACTTTAAAATAAAAAAAAGACATTATTTTTCTCATACGGTGAATTGCTTCAGCACTCCTTTGCACACTGTGTCTCTAACGCTCTGTTTTAGCTACAGAGTAAGACATCTCACCTCTGTACAGTCTTTGATGAGAGTTGCACACACACATTAATGTTAGTTGTAGCTGATCAGAGGAAGAGTAGGGCGGGTCATGCCAAAGAAGTTAGTGCGATCCAAACTAAAGCAGCTACAGGAAGCAGTAAGCATGGCTTCGGTACAGCCATTTGCCAAATTATGCCAAAAAGTATAATATGACCTCTATAAAGTTCACTTTCAAACATGTAAACATGCATTATAGAGTACAATTATGAAACGGCCTTTGGCAGCCAGACAGGGCTGTATTACAAACATACAAGGCAGCTGATTTGGTATAGATTGGTGTAGGGGTGATCATTACCATCACCCTGGTTCCCTCGCCTATGAGATTTTTTAAAATTTGATTTTGGATTATTGTCACAAATAAGCACTACTTCTTCACAGATGAGCACCGCTTCTATGGTTTTTGAAGCTTCAAATAAATCTACAAGTGTCAAGTTAGAGTTAGAATAGTCTGTAACTTAGCAAGTTGATCAGTGTCCATGGTCAGTGTGATGACGTTTTAAGACACACAAGCACTTTCTCAATTGTGGGACATTTAATGATGTATTTTAAGTGGTAGAACAAAAACGTGAATTTATTCTAAGTCTGTGGTCACCACAGACTGTATATTTTAGGGATCTAACCAAACTCCATAAAAAAAATGTAAAAAACTAACTTTGAGGGAACAGGGAGTGCAAAACTGCAAAGTGATTTCCAGGTTTTAGGACTCATTATTACACCATTCTATGACTTTGCTCAACATAGAACCAGTCTTTCATGCTATGCTAGGCTTGATTACGTTACAGTTGTTTTGATTTGAGAAGTACATAAATGTATATAGTACATGTCTATAAACATTTTAGGTGGTTAAAATACATCTTGCTGTCGGTGCCGTTTAGCAGTACAGTGCTCTGCTTCCCTGCCGATTCTACTCACTGCTTCTCCACACAGGGGGGAGCAGTCATCTACAGCAGGTAACACACTGACAGGGGTTAAGTACCTCATGCAACCGCACATCACAAGACCCGCACCATCGCTTTAAGTAGCTGGACTAGCTACATTGCACAGAATGTGCATACAAATTATTAACTTGAATTTTGCTTGATCATTTAATGAATACTGACAGAGTATGCACACGCAGGATATTCTGCTGATGAATTATTTTATGTTGTGTAATTCATAATTCAAAAGTTTTTTTCATGTCCTTGGTGCTATGGCGAAAATAATTAATAAAACCCTTATTAAAGACAAACATGTTAAATTTAATAAAATCCTAATTAATGATCAGTAATTGGTTACTGTATAGTTGACTTCTGATTAGAGAAATTCCTGAAACTTGGCATCCGTACTACAATCCAAAAAAAAAAAGGGTAAATGAAACATGACAACATAATGAGACATAACTTTAAGCAAATTACACATACTATAAAAACTGACAGCCCATTTTATTCACCAAATCGGAATGTAACAGCCAAGGGTTCCAACAGGCTTTGAGACAGTGACGCTGAACTGTCCAAAGTGGAACTGACAAATGAGCTTTGAGAAGGTGCAATGAGGAATAAGGAGCATTTTCAATACTGGGGCAAAATGGCACAGACAGTAAACATGCTGTGTCAAAAGACTTACTGTATTATTCTCACTGAATAAAAACAAAGGTAAACCCACACATCCTAACTTAGTTAGAGAAAGAGACCCATTCTGGGGATGTTTTAGACTTGGTGGGAAGATGGAACGTGTCTAGCCCTCCTTTGCCGTGACACGTGGCTCAGCCAGTGAGCTGTGGATGATGCTGCTGATAGACTCCACTCCCTCTCCTTCCAGGAAGGTGCGGTGGTCTCCTTCAATGACTTGGACTGACACCTTGCCATCACATACCTGAAGAAAGACAGAGCTGTCAGACAGAACTTCTTCAACGTGTTCTGCACTCAAGAGAGAATAAAAGATTTGTGTTTCCACACATTTATATTCCAGTAGGAGCAATTAAATAGGGGATGTAATTAAAATAATAATAATTTGTAGATATCAGAGACCAACTCCTTTGACAGATGCTTTGGACACAGTTCATCATTCTGGCCTCAGCAGGAAGAGGCCTTTTCCCTCTGTGCTTGACTTGTGGTTAGCTGTATTTGCATACATGTATATACACACATACACAGACATGCAAAAAAAACATCTTGAACCTTGCACAAATGTGTCCAACTATAGTTAGGTATGGTACCTCGTTGAGTTTGTAGTCAGCTCCTAGGTTTTGTTCATAATCACTGCTGGTTTTGGCACGCAGTAGTGTGACATTGCCATGGTATTTCATTGCAGGCACATAGCCATCGGCAGCCTTCAGCTTGTAGTAGAAGGTGCTGGCTGCAAAGTGCAGTAAGTCTCGGCTGATGTTCTTGTGGCTAGAGGTGATCAGGTCCACCGCAGTGTTGACACGGGCTGCCAGGTCCGACAGAGGGAGGAGAGTCTCCAGGAGCTGCAAAATAAAGAGGAAAATAAGAGATTTGGGAGGAGACCCCTAAAGGAATTTACGCGTTGAAGCAAGGTATAGTGATCAACTGGACTACTGAACAGTGTATAAAAAAGGGTTAGATCACACAGAAGGGTTAGACATGATGTCACACACCACGTAATGTCTACCACGGTCTGTCTCCGTCAAACTCGCTGATCAATGACCCTTCCTTATCCTAATTTTTGTTTTATTTTGTTTTTTTATTTTTGTGCCGTGCCTTAGCACAAGGGAGATCTGACCAAAATAATTAAATTCTAAAATTAAAGTAGTCCTTGTGATGTAATGAACACAATACTGCTCTTTTCTCCTACGGCCAAAAATAAATTATTACAGCTGCAGATGTAAGTCATGCCAGATCAGGTATGCCGCACAACTCCATTCAAGCCTTTCATTATTTCAGTGTTAATTAGAAAATAATAGAATTTTTTGAGTATTCCAGTACCTTAATCATGGCTTATAGCTTATAGCTGCTATTGCTGTGGACATTAAAGTAAATACATTTAACTTGGAAAATAATAACAATTCAGACTAGATCTGGGTAAGGATTAAAGTTGTTTAGAAAGCTTTCAGGCCTTAAGAAAGCTCCATAGGTAATCTTTATGTGTGTTATGATCTGTTAAAATCTGTTAGGAACACGAGGGAACTTTTAAGAGGCTTAGGATTTTCTTAAGCAGTGGAGAAACAAGTGGAAAGACAACGAGATTGGAGAAGTCTTACTATAAATCAAGAAGTCTCTGTCTGTAGAATAAGAACAATTCATTCAGTCTACTTCATAGTTAGCAGATTTGTGGCCAATCACAAAAGAAGTGCAGTGTCAAATTTGGTGCATTAAGAGACTGGTGTCTTCAAAATGTATCAATATTCAGACCGCCACTCTGTGCAACAGTGGTGGGAGTGGAGGCTGGGGGTTGATATGGAGTGAGTCTCTCTCAGTATGTGACAGAAATACAAGCATATTTCTGAATTCATCAAAAAAATGTCATGCTATTATTACTGTAGTCAACCATAGAATGTGTAGAATGATATAGGCTCAGTTTGCTACATGACACACCACATGGCCAAAAAAAGGTAACCATCTGGATTTAACCAAGCAAATAGGTAAGAGCTTAATGTGTTTCAGCTGGCGACAAGTTTTTTTAACCCTAACTGATGCTGTGTGTAGCTTGTTGTTTCTTAAACAACCATGTCAGAATACATAGCCTGTGGTTGTGGTAGAGATGTTACTCATTTTTAGAAGGGTCAGATTATTGGCTGGCATCTAGCAAAGAAAACAACAAAGGAGATTGCTGTAACGGTCCAACACAATATTAAAACCTGGAAGGAGAGTGGTGAACAATCACCTTCAAGGAAAAAAATGTTGTCTGAAAAAAATCTTGAATGATCATGACAGGGGATCACTTAAACGTTTGGTGAAATCAAATCGCAAAAAATCAACAGAACTCACAGCTATGTTTAATAGGGATACTACGAGAATACAATGTGCAGAGAACTCGAGGGGCTGGGACTAAACAGCTGCATAGCCGTAAGAAAACCAAGTGATGAACCCATCATTCCTAGTGCCTGTGGGGACAGTGTTATGATCTGGGATTGAATCAGTTGGTCTGGTCTAGGTTCAGCAATGTTATGTGCCCAAAGAATGTGGTCAGCTGACACCTTACCAGGTTTTTACCATCAGTGGATTTTGTCTTTCCCTATGGCATGGGCATATTCCAAGATGACAGTGCCACGATTCATCGGGGTTAAAATTGTGAAATAGTGGTTCAGGGACAAATGAGACATCATTTTCACACATGGATTGGCCATCACAGGGTCCAAACCTTAACCTCACTGAGAATCTTTTTAAATGTCAAGAGAAAACTTTACACAGCGTCCAAACTCTGCCATTATCAACACAAGATCTTGACAAAAAATGAATACAACTCTGGAGGGAAATAAAATTGACATTACGTAAACCACTTCTTATACAAAATCTTAGAGTGGGTGGCTTTAACTTATTTTTTGGCTGGGCAGTGTAGCAAGTTACTGAAACAATGTTTGTCAGTGTTAACCATGCTGAAACAACAGCGCCAGGTAGTGATGGTATAACGTCTGACTATTAAGCACAGCCCATTCTCGGTTTGAGAAAGAACTGTGTGAGTGGGATATTTCATGCAGTATGCTCAGCAGCGTTTAGTTAACTTGCCTCCATCATATTTACAATACATTTACAATTTACAAAGCTGCTGTGGAACGTGTTCAGTGATGTAAGATCAAGGGGCTTCATAGAGTGCGGTTAATCTGCTTTATTTTTTTTTTTTTATCGTGTTATTTTTTCTACAATTAAAATGAGGTGGGGCAGTGCCATTGCCGGCGCGGATTGGTATTACTTGGCGTGGCCAAAAGTGCTGGAGGAAAACCAGCATTAGACTGCCAGGGGACTCCCCATGATGCACTGAGCGCCTCCATAACTCTGTACACATTCATGTGTCATTGCAGAAACTTGGCTTCTACAGCGTCTCTGTGATTTCTTGTCTTGCAAGTTCCCATGAATCTTGGTTGGGTATGCACCTGAAGTGCTGCTTGACTCCAATAACAACAACATCATCATCATCATCATCATCATCATTATTCTTATTATCATTATCATTATTATTAGTGCCCGGGCACTGACCAGTGTGAAGGCCCTATTGATTCTGTTAGAATTGTTTTTCTTATTATCATTTTGATGCTTCACCATAAAACACAAAGAACTTACAACATATAATTTCCCATCTCCACCAAATTGCTCACACACATAGAGGGTGTCACCATGAATAAGTCTATGAATCAGTGCTGTCTAATATCAATAGCACCATCCATGGGACACAGGAAGTCAGCCTCATATCAATCAATCACACTTTCTACATGAACACACATGCACAAAATACAAATATTATTAACTGGATGTTCTACATGCTGCCTCTTACAATTTTCAAACATCCTTGCTTAAATTGTGGTGAGCATCTGTGTGTTTGCACTTGTCGTGGAGACTTGTTGTACCTTGTTGTACTCGATGCCAGTGAACTGCTGGATGAAGGCACACAGGGCTTCAGTTTCAGCCTCAGACTCTTTACCTGGTGTCAGCTTGGCTCTGTAGGTCTGGAAACCAAGGAGTTAAGATTACAAAACTACAGTTAATTTCAATCTCAATTTGTTTCCATACTACATCATCCTGTGCACATACTGTCTCCAGTTTATTGAAACATTAAATCATATTGTTTGCACTTTGCCCTATGTGAGGGTGCTTTCTATGAACCAGTCTTAAACTACTTAATGATATAAAATGTGCAAAAAATGAAGAGTTTTTTTTTTTGTTTGTTTTTTTCCATTTTTGTGAAATGCACCTCTCAGTACTCTCAAAACTCTGCAGATGCTACTAAACTAGATCATATCATCGATTCACAATTCATTATCTATGGCTACTGTGTAGTGCAGTGTGTGTGTACCTATGTGCATAACAAGAAATCAGCTCTTTTCTCTAACCTGTGTGTATGCTGCCACGTAGGAGTGTGATCCGTCAAACAGAAAGAGATACTCCACTGGCCGATTCTGGGTTTGAAGCTGCAAGCACATTTCAAATGCAACACAGGCACCGAAGGAGTAGCCAGCTATTCGATAAGGCCCATCTGGCTGAACCTGTTTGATACAGTTCACATAGTAGGCTGCAAGGGACTGGATGCTCTCCAGAGGGGCAGCTGGTGGAGAGGGGATACATTTAGATGAGCTTGGTTGGACAATGTACAATATACATACATAATATAATATACACATATTAGAATAACACAATCAGTAATGAGCAGAGAAATGAATTTAACCATCTGTGACTGTAATATTCAGAACATATCACAAATTCTTTTCAGATGGTATAGGATCTAGCTCACATTTTTATGGTTATTTTGTTTTTCTTGTGTGAGTCCTAATAAGTGTGTTTGTTGAACACAGAATACCTTTTGTGCACTGCAAGCCATAGCAAGGCACGCTAAGCTTGAAAGCGAGCGTTTTAAAGGCGGCAATGGAGCCCTCAATGGGATGGACCAGGAACAACGGCCTCTCTTGGCTCTGAACCTTGTTCAGTGGCATCACCGTGGGATCACTGGGGTTGACTAACAGCTGGGTCAGATCAGACTCCAACAGAGAGTGAATGCCATCCCTCTTATTTGTAGCTTGGTGAGATTCTATGAATGAGCAAAAACAAAAATCTCAAAAAGCCACATCCTACATAGAACTGTATTAAAGACTAAAATCTAACAATACACACATTATTTCAAATTCAATTTGTGTTTTTTCTTCTGGATGATTTAAGAGCAGATCTCAATAATACCATTTGATCCACCTGGTTTGCTAGTGGCCAGCTCTTGCAGCTTGTTGATGGTGAGCTGGCGGATCTCCCTCATAGCCATGACGATGTCATAGTCACGCTCAAGAGTCTGGCGGACCTCCACACCCATCAAGGAGTCCAGGCCCAGGTCAGCCAATGAGGCATCAGCATTCAGGCTGTTCACATCTCGTACACCTGAGGGTGAAGAACAAATTTAGTTGAAGGAACAAAAGAGAAGCAGACAGGAGTAATTTCTCTCTTAGGTGTGACAAACAGTAAAAAATGAATGGTTGATCTCAAACCGTAATTTAGAATCGATGGAAGTATTTTTGCTGTTTTCAAAATGCCTTAGTGTTTTTCTCTGTGTCAATAAGGATCATATTAGGCAGCCTCATAGTTTGATCTGTATTTTCCTATTAATTTATGAGAATGTTTCCTGAAAATAACAATGTAATTTGGTACTTACTATGGAAAATAGAGACTGTTAAATAAGCACACTTCCCAGTAACTATTTCTGATCAATTACCTAGAAATTTTTGGTCAGTATACAGCAGGTTAACTGCAGTATAAAAATGTAACATGTATGATTCCTATGCATAAAAAGTAGAAAATATTGATATCGATATAGACCTCTGTATCTCTTTTTCAGCAATTGGTTTCTATAAATTCCAGTACACTGTTCAGATCTGTTGTTTAACGATGCTTTGCAGACTTTTCAAATCAGCCCAAGACTGCAAAAGTAAAACAGGGGCCGGTCAAGCTGAAAACAGTTTGAACCTCGTTTGAAGATCAGATATTTAAAAAATCTTTGTTGGTGAGACAGGTTTTGTACAGCTTTGCTCTTACCCAGGATGTGAGCTACAGCATCCACCAAGTTTCTCTGGCTTCCTGCCTCGCTCTTCACCACCGTCCTCTCTGCCAGTACAAAGCTTGACATCACTGGCTGCTGCTGGCAGAGGAAGCGGTCGAGCACATCCAGGCAGGATGAGATGCGCTGTGGTAGGGTGCCACCGATCACTGTTTCATTGTCACCCATATTCTCCAGGACCACACCTACGTCTCCGATGGCACCCCACTGAACTGCCAGTCCAGGTAAGCCATCGTAGCGACGCTTTTCACACACACGCTCCATGGCTGAGTTGGCGTAACCGTAGTTACTTTGGCCGGCATTTCCACGGCCACAGCTGACGGAGGAGAAGGCCACGAAGTAGCTGAGGTCCGGGCACATCTTTCTTGTCACTCTAAAAGAGGGAATGGAAGTCAGTGCATCAACATGCAGAGAGAAAAATAAAAGTCCTTATTCAAAGTTTCCTGATTTAAACACAAGGTGTGTGTGTGTGTGTGTGTGTGTGTGTGTGTGTGTGTGTGTGTGTGTGTGTGTGTGCGTGTGTGCGCGCGCGCGCGCGCATCTTACTTGTCCAGGTTTATGGTTCCATCATATTTAGGTTTGTTAACATCAAGGAAGAGCTGAGGAGTCAGATTCTCCAGCATTCCATCTTTCAGCACCTGATGTTGACATACCAAAAAGAGACACGCGTTACACAACAAGCACAGCAACTTATTTTTAACGTTAATAAACATTAATATTAATTATTTAAATCTCATGAACAGAACAGATAATCAGTCACGATCTACAGTAATGTTAAAAGGTCACACACACAATTCATGTTCATGCAGTAAATATCCTCGGAGCAAAGCTGCTGCCCCGATGCCTAAATTCTAAACACAAACCTGTCTCTCAGTGAAGATGTGTGTGAGAGGGGAGGTCCAGGTGCTTTTGTGTATGCACCACTGAGAGAAATTATCACAGTAAAGAACTGTGGTACATATACTAACATTTTCACAATGACATACTGATGTTTAGCAGTTATTATCACCATGTTCAACATCTCAGTTGGTGCTGAATGTATGTAGAAAATTCATTGAAATATCTCAGCATTTATTATAATGGATTGCCAGCCACCTGACTAACGTACCCCTTTTCAATCGGTCAAAAATCCCACTTGAACCTGCCGAGATCGGCTTTTGTGTGCAATGGTATGTGTACACCGGGAATTTACACCAGGGTCAATTGACTCTGCAGGCACAGGTTTTTATCACCTCGGCTCGGCTCGCCTCGCCCACTAAATTCCGTTCAAATTCTGATGGTGAAATGAGTCATTTTGTGGGGGTTGTGACGCTCAAAAGAATTTATCCTCTGTTTTACAGATGCTTCTTTAACAAGGGGTGAATTGTTGTCTTCTCTTCTGTTACAACTGCTTTCGACGCATTTGTGACGTGAAACATAAAACGTAAGGCTTCAGATAAAACTCACAGACTTGCCTGTGGGCAGCGGTAATGGGATCAATATGCAATTTTTAGTGGGTGTCAACACATAAAAAACCCAAAAAGAAACAAGACAGTAGAGACCCACTAATTTTGGTGGAAAAGCGGCAATAGATTGAAATTGCCATCCACAAAGCCATGTTGCGATAGAACCTGGTGCTAATGACCTAACCTAGGACTAACTATTTGTATTATTTTATATAGAAAGAAGTTAATGGTATGTATTTTAATTATGTGTCGATATGAGGAGGTCGGACTGTTATCACAGCTCGGGCACAACTGAAAACAGACATTTGCTGTGTCTCAGTTCAGGGTCTGCAACCTTCAGAGGCCATATTTGAAGACCAATTACATCACAACGCTGTGCAAAGGCTGTTCCAATTCAAAGACTCCTCCAAATGCGCCCCACAAATGTGGCCTTCTTTTTGGAGGATGCACTGCTACTATGTGGCCTCACATATCCCAAGATTCTTTGTGCAGCCGAAAAAGAAAGAAAGAAAGAAAGAAAGAAAGAAAGAAAGAAAGAAAGAAAGAAAGAAAGAAAGAAAGAAAGAGGCAATATTGCATGGCATAGATTGTCACTTTCGTAGGCCTGGGCGGCAGAAGTCGTGAAGGTAAAACATTTGGTGACGCAACCAGGAAATGCTCCAAAGGCTAGACCATCCCATTTGACAACAGCTGACACGATTAAAAAGGTCTCTCCGAAGGAATGCGCTTTTGAAGACAGTCAGTTTGAGTCAGGCATTGAGAATGAAACCAACAAAGCCAACCAATCAGAGGGAGGTAGAGTAGGGCAGGTCTTATGAGAAGGAGTATGTTTTCTTTAGCAGTATGACTGCGCCCTCTGCTGTTCAAAAAGAATAATACAATGATAAAGGAGGGAGAAAATTGTATTCCTACTAATGTCTCTAGTTAGATCCATGAGCTTTACAAGCATAGTAGTCATGGTAGTCATGGTCACAGTCCCAAAAAGCATCGCAAAAAGATTTGTCACATCCCTATTGGCAATACTTTTTCAATTGCTGACTGACTGCTGTTTAAAGTTTATCTGAGCTGTCCTTGTTTGAGGTTTACTGATCAATGTCCTCCTGCAGCATGAAACACAATATATTAATGTAATTTAGTTACTACCTAACCTTGAGATTTTATAGTATTATCTAATTGTCTGACCATTCTAAGATATGGGCTGAAAGCGCATTACCTGGCCATGGATATTTGAGTACTGAAGATGTCAATAAATCCTTAACATTATGTTCAGCGCTAGTATTTTCTATATTTGCAACAAAAAGAGAATAAGAGTGCAATTTCTGATTCACATTTAAAAATGAGAAGGAGCAGAATGAGTTTGGATGATGGGGTGGCTCGGTGTGTTACCATGGCAAGGTGGAAGACACCGCCCACTGGGCCCAGTGCGCTGGCCTCAGCAATGAGTCGCTCTGCTCCCTCCAGTGTGCTCACATCATTGGTCGACACTAGCACTTCCACATCTTGACTCTGCCATTCATGCACCCGCTTCGCCTGGTAACCTACAACAGTTAAAGATTATTTTTTTAAAAGTGGAAAAAAAAAAAAAAAAAACACAAACATTTAGAGCAACGCCAAGACCTTACTGTCACATGGTACCGGTTTGTATCAGTAACACTGAACGCTATACTTCTTTGCCGTGTTACTTTGCTGTCAGACAGCCACTTTAAGTCCGTTGTGCAAAACAATGCAGGCCCTAGTGCCAAGGGAAAAGGCTGTCTGATGCACTGCTTCCCTGCTGGTGCTACCTGCTGCTTCTCCACACAGGGGGTGAGGTGGCGATCATCGATTGCAGGTAACACATTGATTGACTAAGGATAAATAAATTGCCCCTGATGAGCAGTTGGCAGCTTGCATGGCAGCCTCTGCCATCAGTGTATGAAAGTGTGTTTGAATTGGTGAATCTGACAAGTGTTGTAAAGCAGCTTTGAGCGGTCAGTAGACTGGAAAATCACTATAGTACTAAGAGTCTATTTACCTTAAGTACCTCATACAAGCCCACATCAAAAGACTCTGCACTATCACTTTAAGGCCTGTCACCTGTTTCACCAGTTAATCAGAGACTTCAGTTGACAGAACATTTTTTGGTGCCAAACAACAACCTCTACCCTTTATATGGTGTGGCGGAACAACAATTAATCAATCTTTAATGTAACCGAGCTGCAGCCTGAGAATCTTTGTGTCATAGTGCCTTACCGTTCCTGATCCCTGATCTGGAAGTTAGCACTAGTTTGCGCGCTCCTCTCTCTGTCAGCCACTGTGCGAGCTCCAGACCAAATCCCCCCAGTCCACCAGTGATGATGTAGGAGTGGGAGGAACGGCAGAAGGTGCGACAGATAGCTGGAATAGAAAAAGGGGAAGCACTGTCGACTGATGAGTCCTTCTCCTCCAAACGGACCTGTGTGAAGAAAGGAATTGGAAAGAGAATACTCATTGGTGTAGTGTAGTGAGATGTGGTTGGTATTTTCCAGTTATCGTCATATAACAGGTTTGTGAACTGAATCACTATGGTGCAAGGAACTTTCAGGATTACTACATTTTCATTTGACTATGTTGTCATCCATTTATAGAGCAGCATCCAACAGGCACTTGAGTTATTAATTCTTTCAGTGCTCTTTTTCTAATACATCATGACAGGTTGGTCCATTAAGAGCAATCTATAGTCCTCTCATACTTGAAGGCTGAGGAAAAAGAGGAGAAACTGACCTGCAGGAGAACCTTGCCAATATGCTTGCCCTGAGCCATGTATCGGAATGCTTCCTCCACTTGGTCCCTCTCAAACACTGTGGTCTTAAGAGGCTGAACAACACCGCTCGCGATGCCCTCCTTCAGCAGCTGGTACACTTCCTCCCACTCCTGATTGCCCTCTTCAAAGAGAGCATCCAGCAGGATGCCATGGAAAGCAACATTCTTCAGGAACAAAGCCATGCCTAGAGACAACACAACAACATGATAACACAACAGTTATTTGCTAAATAGAATGTCTCATCAGTGTTTCTCACACATTCACTTATTTGTGGTGGTCTGTCACGATAACAACACTGACCGCGAAATATTGATTTTCAATTTTTTTAGCTCAATCAAGACAGCACTCCCATCAGTAAATAGCATGATGTACTCTGATACAGTGGATGGCGTTGTGGTTTTTAATCCGCCGGTAAAACCACTGAAGTCAAGTCGTGTAATTACATCGTCGTGTGATGCACTGCAGAGTTTTTCCAAAAAGCTAACTTTGTGAAAGAGGCATCTGTGAAATGGTAATAAAATCCCCACAACCCCCACAAAATAAAAAAAAAATTAAAAAAAAAAATCGTTTTACTGTCAGAATTTGAGCAAGTCTAGAGGAGCCGTCCGATTAAATGATTTCATCCTCATCAGAGTTAGCTTGCCGCTAAACCCTAAATCGACTCAGTTGGCAGCAGTCTAGAGTTCGCATGCTCTGTGGCACCCAGCTGAACAGCCACTGCCACAATTAAATTCTGATTCTGTGGGAAACACTGGTCAAGTGACTTTTACAGATTACGCTGAGCACAATGAATGTGACCCATGTGCTCTTGCAGACTGTTGGGTATGTGCATTTGTGCTGGTCTTGTTGAACCTATTCTTTATATTTATAAGTAACCCTTTTTACAGCCTGAAAGAAATGATTCAAGACTAAATGTCTAAACAGCAAAATGCTAACTGCAGCCTCTCTTGCCCTCATTAATTGAGTGGAAATGCCATTTTGGTTTGAACAAAAAATGTATTCTTCGCCAGAGAACAAATGAAGCTACCCGAGGCTACAATGACTGGTTGTGCCCACAAAGCTTCAACAGAATGATGTTCATCGTTCCTTTATCTTACCCCCTTGACTACACTGGTCACCTTACAGCCACATTTTCAATGTTTAATTCTCAGTTTCAATCAGCAGCTGTCTAAACTGGCAGCGTAACAACTCCTGTTTCACTAACCCATAAATGAATCCATCCACTTTCGACTGTATGCTCTTTATCCCTTTATAGGTCACAATGCCAAACTGACTGCTTGATTCCTCTGAACATGTCTTTATATTCTTGTGTGTGTACCTTCAAGCCACTCAACATGTCTAAGCTCTGCGCATACTGCTAAAGTTGTCACCTGTTACTACTACCTGCCCAATGCAAAAACTGTTGGCTACAACTGGCCGTGAGTATTATATACACTACTCAAAAAAGTTGAAGTAACTCTTTAATCACACATCAAATCTTGATGAACGAATCATTCAAGTTGAAAATATTTACTGAAGTGCATTGTATCCTTTTTTAAGAACAAATGAAGTTGCAATGGTCAGTGGAAATCAAACTCATCAACCAATTGAGGGCTGGATCCAAACGCACTGAAAATCACGTAAAAAATGTTATCACAGCAACTCTTAAATTTGACTCAGCAGTGTGTACGGCCCCTGTGTGTCTGCATGCACTCTTGACAGCGTCTGGGCATGGTCCTGATGAGCCAGCGGACAGTGTCCTGCAGGATCTCCTCCCAGACCTGGATCAGGGTATAAGTGAGCCTCTGGACAGCCGGTGGTGGTACTTGGCAGCGCCAGATGCACCAATACATAACATCCAATAGGTGCCTAATTGGATTTAGGTCGGTTGAACAAAGAGGGCCAATAGATGGTATCGATGCCTTTGCCATCCAGGAACTGCCTTTACACTCTGGCCCACTTGACTGGGCTGCAGGCGTGCTACCAGTCGTTAGGACACTAGCAGAATGCAGAACTAGAGAAGACTCAGTCAGGAAGGATAACGAGAGAGCAATTTTCTGTGGCCACCACATGTGAAAACATTCCCTTTTTGAGGGTTGCCTTGCTTCTGCCTCACCATTGCACCTGTTCTCACTTTCTTACTTTCATTTGCACCAAAGCAAGTGAAATGAATTTACACTATCCCTGAAGTTTAACTGACTTGGTGTTATACTGTGACAAGTGTTCCATTATTTTTTTGAGTGATGTATTTGGAAGGCTATATCTAAAATTAAAAGGAGAAGATGACACTTCCACTGTTCTATAAGCATGACTGTGTGAGTCCAAAGCCGCCTACTAACCCAGTGGGGAGTTGTTGGACAGGTCGTATTTGCCGATCTCCAGGAATCGCCCATGTCTGGCTAGGCAGCGGATACTAGCCTGCAGCTTCTCCTCAGCCAAAGAGTTCAGCACCACATTCACACCTAAAGGACAGATACATAAATTACTACATATGCACTGGTCTGTATTTTGAGTTTAATTTGAACAGCACTGCAAAGTTGTCTTGTGTTCAAAGGTCTCAATCCGCAACTATGGAAAAGTTCTCAAGACACCACAACTAAACCAGCCACATCATCAATAAATCTTACTTTTTGTTGCAGCAGCTGGAAATTCACTATGTGGTAATGTGATTTCACTTGTGTGTGTTTTTTAAGGGAGATGTCAATCCCTTAGTATAGTGTGGTATCATTTTATTCTTAGTCCAAATCAATAGTTTCTTTGATACTTAGTGCAGTGCATTCTATGTATATACTGTATACGGTATATGTCTTTAAAAAGGGGGCTATTATTCTAGCCTATAGAGAGACTATGTTGAGTTGTGGGAAGCAAGGTATGTGTAACACAATTTCCACTACTGAAAGTGGTGTCTGACCTTTGCCCTGTGTGTGGAGAAGAACGTGCTGTTCAAAAGAGGTATCTCTGGAGTTGGCGAAGGCTTCTGCTGAGAGCTGAGGGAACCTCTCCTGCAGGTAGGCTTGCTTCTCCTTTGAGCCTAGTTATACAACACACAAAAAGGTAAGGGTTAAAAAATGATTTCTACATTTTTCAAATCTCATAATAATTTCATAGTTTATATATATAGTTTATCATATTAGTATGACCAACTGGAAATGAAATAATCTCTCTTTAGTTTCTCATAAAAATAAGACATAAGCCATGATTAAGAGAGAGAATCATTACATGTCATTTAAAAACAATGGTCTACTATGGAGCATTTTTTTCCAAGTGGCAAAAAAGTGAATAAGATGTTTTTTTGTCTCTGTGACAGTGTTCAATGTGTTCTAAATACTAACCGACTGTAGTGAAGACTTTACAGTTTCTACTGAGTGCTATGGCAATGGCAGCCTGACCAACTCCCCCTGACCCAGAGTGGATAAGAACAGTCTCTCCAGGACGCAGCCTGCCGCGAACTACCAGAGAGTAGTAGGCTGTGGCGTAGACCACTGGCACTGAAGCTGCCTGCTCCAGTGTCCTGCACACACACACACACAAACACACACCAATTACTTTGAGATATATTACAATTACAACACGATTAACGGATTAACGCATGTTAACGGAAAATGATATCCTGTCATTTCAAAATACATTTGCTATTGCAAATTAGTTGCATAAAAATATAATCATCCGTCAGCCTCACACTTGACTTTACCATGAATGTATTTATTTTGCAATTGTTTTTGGCAAAGGGCTAGATTAAGACATATCATTTAGTAACATTTTCCCCCTTAAAAAAAAAAAAAGCGCTTACACTAAATGCGCAATAAACACATGAAAAATAATAAATAAGGTTTAATGATTCTTGATCACAAAAGCTGGGATGAGTTAAGAATAGACATTCTTTTAAATATGAATAATTATTTACAGACTGTGTGGGCAAATGTTGCACAAGATGCCAACTAGAGCTTAAATTAACTTACTACATGTTTACAAATCAGGAACATGCAATAGTTAAGATCGGTGTATATGATGGAATTGTAGCTTTAGCATGTGCCAGAAGCCAGCAAATTTGGCCTTTAAGGGCCTAAATCTCTCTACATAGGGGGCTTACACCCAGACCCCCCTAGCTAGCTGTTGGCTTGGAAAGCTTTGTATACATGTACACAATTAAATGACCTGGTCTTTAGACCAAATTACAATACATTTGAAAAATATCTCACACACACACACTCACACACACGCTTAAAAATGTAACACTGACCAGGTAGAGGGAACATTCCAGAGGAACCGTTTGTCAGCAGCCACACTTGTTGCCAGGCCTTCGGCAGCTAGTAGCCCCATCACACGCTGACCACTAGGGTCATGACCAGAAAACTCCATGCCCAACATGCACTGCTGCAGAGATAGGCCACCTACAGAATGTATGATGAACAGGAGAAGTTAGTGGTCTAAACGTGGTTAATTATAATCTGGCTTATTAAGTATACTATTTCTATGTTAGTGTATACTTCTGTAACACCAGATAACACAAGATGTTGTTGGTTGCTGTTGTTATAAGTACCAAGAAATTGCAAGATTCCTTGTTGTGTGTCTTCTATACACTTTTTACCTGGGATAGCATCTGGTGGCAGTTTGCCCGTGGCCAGCATTATATCTCTGAAGTTGAGTGAACTGTAGTAGACGCGACACAGTTGCGAGTTGGGGTTGCTAGTCTCAGAGTGGTTGAGCGGGGATGCAATCCAGGACAGGGAAGACAGGTCACCTCGAGTCAACACGTTGACATAAGCCTGCTCTGTCATTTGTTTCTTTAGATCTGACAACCACAAAACACAGACAAATGTTTCAGTGAAAGGTTGCAGTCATATGCAAAATCAATATGAATAGTGATAATAACACATTTTTACAAATACTCTTTTCAAAATACTCAAAAATGCTTCACAAGAGACACTAACAAAACAAAAACATAAAAAGAGGGGGTCAAAAGTTGTTGGCAGTGCTGAAGTGGTGTCTTTTGAGGCATTTCATGAATGTGCAATGAGTTCCAGAGTGTGGGAGAAGAAACAGAACTCTGTCGCCCGGGTTATTCCCCACTCAATGCTTTATGGGATTGTCACTTTTGAAGAAAGCTCATTAAATCTTGACTTGTTCACCCAAAGGCATCTGGGAGACCTCAGTCCAATAGAGAATTTGTGGCTGGCTTTGAAAAGGGCTGTTCACGCCCTATCCCCGTGCAACCTGAATGAGCTTTTGCAATTTTGCACAAATGAATGGAGTAAAATTACAGTGTCTCTTTAATCAATATGGTTTGAACATCTAATTCATAGGAAATGGACAGAATCTGAAGGATGCTCCAGAACTATTGCGGCCAGCTATACTCTTTGCTGTAGTTTTCTCTGACAAGCAGCTACCATTAAAAAGACGCTCAGATAGCAGTGTGATAGCATTGCAACTGTCGTGTTCATTTTCTGTTGCATTGTGGAACTCAACTCCGCATGGATCCCCCCCGAGGCAGACGTGTTTGTCCCCTCCACTTTTGAATGTCGACTTTTACTTCTTTACCTGTTTACATTTTAGACGTGCATAATTGCCTGGCTCAGATTTGCAATGTTTTATTATCATCATTATTATTATTATTATTATTATTATTATTATTATTATTATTATTATTATTATTATTATTATTATTATTATTAATTCTTTATTTATCACACATGCCTTGCAAAATTTTAAAACTTTATTTTCTAGATTTCTGATGTATATATTTCTTTTTACATTGGTGGCATTCTGTGGACAGCAAAGGAGAAATTTTATTGTACAGAAAAACAGGTTTCCTTACTGTGCATGTGACAATAAACACTTTGAATGTTGAATCTCTGAATGCTGCAGCTAACTGCCTCTGTCTTTATATATACAGACATTAAAACTGTGGTGAAAGGCTGGTATGATGTTGATATCGTGATTGATATTTCAGGTGAATTTTTTCAGAGAACTGCACACCTGTCAAGGAAAAATTAGGTATGACTGTGAATCTCTAGATGATGTGCCTCTACAGCCTCACATGAGACACACATGAGCTGCGCTGCTCATTCTGATTGTGTGACTGCTTTTATCTATTTTCATCCCTGCTGAAATGAATGGCAAGACACCGTGGAATGCACATCCGATATGCGTTCCATCCGTTAGGCTACGCTTTGTTGTATGTGCAGGCAAAGCTGACGAGAGCTGCTGCTACAAGTATGTCCAATGCAGAAAGGAGGAAAATGTTGCTACAGAACAATGCATGTAAAAGGTTGCAAAAAATGTAAACTGATCCACTGCATTCAAACAGCATACATATAAGGGTTAAGGTGGACAACAGAATCAGAAGCATATCAATCCATCTTAAATCATCATAAGTGATACATTGATAATTTTGTACCGTAAGGTATGAGCTGGTGCCTGAAGGCTCCCCAGTGTCCATCTCTGAACACATTCATGACCAGATCACCCTCAAGCACCTTCTGCAAAGACTTATCAGCTGGCTGGAGTCTTGGTGCCTCTGAAGCCTTGTTTAGATTGGACACAAACGCACAGCTGGTGAAGGAAGGGAAAAAGAGAGAAATTCATTAAAAAGGCAACACAGTACAAAAACTATTTGACTGGTCTGATTTACCAAATATGTGGATAAATAGGTGTAAACTGTGATTTTGTTGTCATTTTCTATACATGCAGCATCTACTGCATGTCTGTCGATCCCAGGAGAGGAATCCCCTCCTGAGGTTTCTGCCATCTTTTAATTCCGACTGTTAAAAGGTTATTTTTTTCCAATATGGCAAGTTTTTCCAATCAAGTCAAGGGTCCAAAGACCGAGGATGTCATTTACTTTGAATCTCTGATCTTTGAATGCTGCGGCTCACTGTCTCTGTCTATACATATATAGACATTAAAATTGTGGAACAGTGGTGGCAGCTGCGTAAGCTGTTTATGTATGTTTGTGATTTTAACAAATGATACACTTTATGTACATTGTTCAAGCCAATTCTACTGCTGTTACACAATGGAAATTAGTATGTATGGTAGAGTATATTTCCTACCGTATTCGGTTGCCACCTGGTTCCTGCCGTAGACAGTTGACCATTCCCACAATGCCACAGTGTGCCTGAGAAGCAGTCAACCACACTGGACAGTCTGATGACTCCACCATCGTTGCCTGTAGCATATATCCACACAGTTACCCACAATTATGACTGTCACATTTGTTGACATCAAACAATAACACCACAATATTATTCTTTTTCCTTATTCATCATTATCATTTAGGGCAAAACTGATTAACAGCCAACTACAGCCTATCTAATAATAACTGGCCGATAACTTTTACTTTTCCTAATAATTTACAAAATGATTTGCCTGTGTTATTTATTCAGTAGAGCGCGCTCCAACTCCATTTTTACTCAGAAGAGTTTCTCAGTCAGGAGTCAATCGTGCTTAATTCTGGCCTGGAAGTCAATGAATAACGTAATGTTAACACCCCCAATCCTTTACTCTTCTGCAACAACCATCATGTCACTATTACTGATCATAATTTCACTTTGCCATATAATGTTAAACTTATGACATTAAGGCTGTATTCACAAAAGCACATCAATTGTTTTTTCTTGTTTGTTTGTTTTTTTATAGTGGATTAACTCCCCATGCAACCAGTTGCAGAAGTATTGGTCATCTCTTGACTGTGACCATTACACACTAAAAAAGAAATATTGCAAAAGATGACATGTTTTGATAACGTTAAGCAAGAAAAGGCACTTCGGTCGGGGTTTGGTTCAGAATGAACACAGGAAAAACATACAATGCAAGCACAACTTTATAATTTTAAGCAATAAAACCAGAAGAAGCACAGGTTAAATTAAAATGAAGCACATACAGATAAAACATTAGATTTTTAAAAGGCATAAAAAACAGAATGTGGGACACCTTGAAGCCTGCAAGGCTAGTTTGAGAGATAGAAGATGTCTTTCTAGGTGTTGTTTAAAAGGCTCAATAACGCCTGCCTCTCTGAAATATTTAGATAGGTTGTTCGACAGTTTGGAAGTATAGCTAGAAAAAACTGGCATCTCAAATTTTCTTTTTGGCGGTTTTGAAAAATCAAGCAGCAGAGGATCATGAGGAATCATACAGCCACAAGGAATCTATGATGTGGGTCGGTCCCAAGTCAACTTTGTTTTTGTGAGATGTCTAAAAGTATAATTTTGGATTTACTCAATTTACTTTTTATTAAGACCAGTGACAAGTTCATTCCAATAGTCTAGTCTAGTCTAAACATTAAAAAAAAAGAAAAATACTTTTTGCCTGCCATTTTGCCTTTAAAATGTTTTTTCAGGACACGCTGACATTTCAAAAGACAGACATATTCAGAATGTTATGAACTCACCTTGAGTGTCTCCACCCACTTGTAGTCAGTGCTTTCCACAGGTAGGAAGACTGGCTTTTTACTCGGAGAGGGACAGCGACAGAGAAAGAGGGCTGAGCCATAGAAAGACTTCCTGACAGCTACGAGGTTAAGAGAGGCCTCAGAGAACACCTTCTCCCATTCAGTCTGGCAAAAAGAGGAAGTTAAATCAGCTAAACATCACCTCCCATCACAAAATCAATCTGATTTTAGCATTTTAGCTACTGGATCAGAACACATAACTTGAAATAAGCTTTTTGCTTTGGGGATGTTTAAATTGTGCACATTGACAGAATAATGGTTCTATCAAACTGAGGAACTATTCTTATTTTAAGAAACCTCAAGGGGACATGTGCATCTCATAAAAGCTCTCTTACATGACTTTATCTCTCCCTCTGAAGCTGGAGCAGAACCCTGACTATGTTGTGATTTATGTTTACAAATTAAACATAACTTTAAACAAAAAAAGATTATCATTGTTAAAAAAAAAACTTACAAAGTAAGTATTAAATAATTCAAACACTGTCTCCACTGACCTGTGTAAGTAGTCCTTGGTGCTGGCTGCTGCTCTGGGCAGTGCTGGAGAGGAAGGCAACTGTTTCCCCAAGAGTCTCTCCCTTCAACAGGGTGTGAAGGAGTATGAAACCTCCTTGTTTGGTTCCAGAAGCCAGATTTGTCACCAGCAGTCCAGGATCTGTCCTTAGAGGGCCCCAGGAGTGGTTGCACAACACCAGATCTGCCCCTCCTATGCCTCCTGGAGCTGGGCCCATCAGTGGGTCCCACTGAGCTGAGGTGACTGCAAGCTCTTCCAGGGTGGCCTGATGGGGGGTAAGAAGATCCAGGCGGGTCGCTGTGGCAGTGTAATCCACACGTAGCATGGGCTGGATGTTGAGGAGGGCGACCACACGAGGGAAGAGTTGGCCATCATTGGACAGAGCCTGGCAATGGATGTAAAAGTAAAGAGCGTTAACAACTGCAAATATTCTGTGACTGGGTCATAATTCAGCCATTCTGCAGGTACTGGATTTTTATCTAGTTTTTTAGTCTACCTCCAGGACTTTGATCTTGCCAGGCATGCTGTTTTCTATGGTGGTGTCCAGGCAATGTCTTAGGGCTGGACTGTCAACAAGGCCCTGCAGCAGACTGTCCTGCAGTAGACACACCCTCTCCTTCTCCACCATTTGTTCCAGCTCAGACTGAAGGTTCCCATTGAGCTCCAGGCGGCAGAGCAGGGCCAGCAAGCGCACCAGGCTGGGCTCAGAGGGCTCTGCACTGGGAATAGGGCCGTCTGATTCCCCTTGTAGTCCAGGTATGGAGAGCTTGACACCATGAGGGGCCAGTTTATGCTGAAGTCTGGAGATTAAACCTGGATGGAGAGTACAGAGGGTTCAAATACCATCTTAAATACTATCTATTTCATTTCATTTAGCAAAATGTTCCTTAACTTTTGAGAACACATCTCCTTTTAGAGCCCAGTGATACTAGCAAAAATGAAAGACTATGGCGATAGCTGCTTTGGTATCATTTTTCCTCACAAAAGTCAGCAGAGTTAAAAAAGAACTTGTAAACATTATGTGCAGATGCTGAAAAAGTACTCAGATATAGTGATCAAAGACAAGCTCTTATAAGACTTCTGTTAACCCCCCCCCCCTTAGATTAATAAGGGGGAACCTTTAAATAAAAAAAACAAAACAAACAAACAAACAAAAAAACACACGGATGTCAACATCATGATGTGTATCACCATGCCTATTTTGGTTCCGCAGCACGGAAATGACACATTGGTGCGGCTTCACATCTGCTTGGTACAGTGTGAACAAAGAAAGGCAGAGAAAAGGCGAGCCTCTGCGTGAAAAGTTGACTTGCCCTCCATACAGCACTTGTATCTTTCACGGGTCAGGAAATGGGCAAGTAACATCTCTGCAGACCACTTCACACCCAGACAGTCAGAAAAACCCCTGTGCATTAACCCCTGATCCCTGCCTCTTTTCACACATGCAAATACTGTTAGTATCTTTTCAGTACATTGAAAGCAAAAAAAGCCGACTCTGATTCTGTACTTTGCTCACAAATATGTTTATGTACTAAAAAGACCATTATATTAGTTCAACTGAAACATTTGTAGCTCTTGATAGATTAATGATGTCCCCTAAAGTAATTAAGTGATAAAACCACAAAGATGACAGAGTGTTTATTTGTTGTACCTTTGCAAAGTCTCAGCTGCTCTGAGAGTTTCCCATTGGCCGAGAGGCAGTCTGTCTTCACATATGGAACAAACACGAACTCCTCCAGGGTGGGGGGACTCTGCTGCTGCTGCCGACGGGGTGCCACAGTAGCATGCAGACCGCAGATCTGGACTCCCCCAGCAACAACGGAGTCAAAGCAACGGTTTATGTGGACATCTGTGGCTACAGGTGTGAGAGGAAAGAGATGTAAAGGTTTGATGTGGAGCATAGATATACAGACATACAAAAAGTAAGCATGTTTCTATTCAGATTGAACAACTGCAACTGGAATGAGATGATAAACTAGAAAGCATGACTGTGATTAAGTATTTTGATTATTATTAATATGGATTATAGAAAATCAGTTGTGATTAAATTGATACACACACCTTGTTTTCCGTCTGTGTAGTCGTAGACCATCCCCAGATGAACAGCTGGATCAACACAGACTGAGCGGATCCTTGTTGGCAATCGCAGACTACGACCAGACAGTCCAACCACTGACATCTGCAGCATGGTGTCCAGAAATGTCACCCAGTTTCCTGTCCACTGCAGTTTCCCGCTGTCACCTAAAAACAGTCAATCAACACGACAGTGGCCAGTTGGCAAACACAACATATACTGTAACAATACTTATGTTTGGGAAATTAAACACAGCACAGAAGTAAGTTATTGTCTTTCATAATATTTCATTATGACCAATAATTCAAAAAAGCATCGTGAGAGGTCTTGTGAAAATATTAACTATCAAATGAAAGCTTTCTTTGCCAAAAGACTAGAAAAAGGTTTCAAAAGGCTAACACAAACAAACATTACTGTTACCTGCATTGTTGGACTCTAAGATGCCTTGGAAGGTCTTCCCATAGTCATAGCCGCGCAGTCGCAGCTCTTTGTAGATGTCACGTGCTGCAAGCTTCATCTTGGGGTCACCGCTGTTGTGGCCAGCTTGATGCCTTATCTGATGATGAAACGAATCGAGAGGTGCGTCCTCCAGAATGCTCACCTTACCTGAAAATCACATGCAGAACATGAGGCAGAGATTTCTGGGAGGACTGAAGGATTTTCACATGTTCACTGATGCAAAGTTTTAGTTGTCTCTGTTGTTAATTAAAGTCAATGCTATAGGACATCACACAACTTGCAGGTTGTATTTTCCTAATGTAAAGTGGCTCAGCTTTAAACCATCTCTCTGTAATCACCTTTTTTTAATGCAGGCCTAAAATGCACAGATAAGAATCAAAATGAAGACGGGATCATAACAGGTGGTCAGGACATTCGCAGTTGAAAAATAAGATACTGACAATAACACCACCTCACTTGCACAGATGATCAGAAACTTTAATTATGTTGGAATAATTCAGGGTTATCCAGGTTTCTTACGTTCCATATTATATCCCTCATGAGTAAGCCCAGGACAAATCACAATACAGACTCTAGTCCTTGATAGGGGAACAATACACAAACCATAAGATGCTGAAGACGGGACATCGCCCAGAGGTAGTATTAGTGACGATGATTTAAGTTCAATTTAAAATCAACTATTCAATTTTTTAAAAAAAATAATAATTATGATAAAAAGAAATGTGCCAGGTGTGTTTGCACTGTCAAACAGAATATGAACAAAACCTACATACCACTAACTGCCAGGTTCCCGTTCTCTGACACCTCAAACTTGTTGGTGGCAGGCATGAGACGCACCTCTAACTGGACAGAGCCTGAGAGGAAGAAGACAGACAAATAGGCAAAATCAGATAAACATTGAACTAGAATTTAAGCAGCTCCTCAGTCCAACACAGTCAAAGATGTGACCCCACCACGGTGCTCAAACCCCTGCTGCTCTTCTCTCACCTGTCTTTGGCAGGATGGTGGCCCTATGGATGGTGACATCTTCAAAGGTTACAGGGGTGTTTTCCATGACAACCCCAAGATTTCTCACCAAGGTACGCCAGGCCAGCACCAGGTAACCCGTCGCCGGGTAGAGGACACGCCCATCGATGCAGTGTCCAATCAGGTAAAAGTCTGGAGACTCTGGGTTCATGTCTGTTGTTGGCCAAGAACATTTGGACACAGAGCACACCAATAGGTCATATGCAATGCCAAAACACTGTTTAATTATTTTTCTTTAACAGGCTATGACGCACAAGGATGGAACTACTTTTCAACCTAGATTTACATCCTTACCGATGTTATAGACAGTGGCAGAATTAGATCCTCCTGAGCCAGAGGGAAAATCCTCTGTCTTGGGGACATCCCAAGTTTGGGCATGGTCCCACTGCACCAAGGGGGAGATCAGAGGGGTACCAACTGGTACAGGGTACTTCACTTCTGGATAGAGCTTGTTAGCATCCACGTTGATGCTAAAGAAGTGCATTAAAAAATAATACGCTAATTATCAATTATCAGCAACCTGAATCTACCTAGAGTACTCAAAGTGGAAAGCTGAACAGCAGGCTTCACTGCAAAGCCCATCCAGAAAAGATCCACCTGCAACTAGACCAATACACAGTCAATCAGTAAATGCAGAAAGAGTGAGATTTACTGACCCATTCATGTAAATTTTGCCAATGTTTGAGAGGAAGAACTCAAGGTTGTTGGTGTGGCCTCTCTTCATCAGGGGGAGGATGGAACATGTGGGCTTCAAGCCACGCTTCAGGATGGCCTGTGCAGAAAAAATGTATGAGTAGTCAGGCATACATCATCCCATATACATGGCATTTACAGGTTGACAACAGGTGGGTGCGCACTCCTATGGCACCACACCCCGACATACATGGAGCGAGGGCCCGTATAGCGCTGCTTTCAGTTTTAATTCTTTTTTTGCCTTTCCCAATGGACACTGTCATGCAGTGCACACAGTTCACCCTCCTTTTTTGTCCCGCCTCAAGTTGCTAATTTAAGTAAATGAGTGTAATAAAAATGGACAGTTTTTTCATCCTAAAATCAATTACCAATAGGATTAATTGATGACTGAGAGAAACCAGCCAAGAACTTAAATAATGATGTTTGCATCACTGCTGATGCAGCACGTATGTGTGTCAAAACTCTAGCACACACAACCCACGTTATGTCATCTAATAGACACATGATGTTTTTCCCATTACAACTGCTGGCCTGGCTCTACTCAGTTTGACTCGGCACATCAACCCGGCATGGCAGAAATTTGCATTTCCATGACAACAAGACTACCTGTTTGTCTCTAGTGACGTGCCTTTCATGTGTACTGGTAAAAGGAGCAACTGTAAACGCTTTTCCTTTTCACAGTCCTATCAAAAGAGCTGCAAAAAAAGCTTTACTAATACAGTGGCAAACACATTCAATTTCCTACAAATTCTTCACAATAAAACTCCTTTATTCAGTCATTAAAAAGCCTTTATGATGAAGCAGCTGAATCGGGAAATGTTGTGTTTTCACCAACAGCCTAACTCAACATGACTCAAGAAATGGCTAAAACCAAACGCAATGAAAGAGTAAAAACTGCAGACATCTAAAAGTAAAAACAGGGATAACCTAAACTAAATCCGCCTTTCTGTCAGGTTTCCTGCACAGACCTGAGGTGAGTCTCGCAGCGCAATACAGGCTCATTTGATGGAGAGATGGGGGTCATTGTCATGAGATGTTTGATAAAGTGCTAAAACTCCTGCTTTTCTGATAGAATGGTTTATCAGCAACTTGCTGAGCATACCTGCAGTAGAGCATGAGGTGCTATCTCCACCACCACAGCATTTTCAGGCACCAGACTGAGAGCCTCCTGGAACAGCACGGGGCTCACGAGGTTGTTGACGTGGTAGTCAGCCGAGCTGTACAGAGCCAGTGGAGAGTCCCACTCAGACTGAGGGATGCTGGTGCTCACCCAACGGGATGAACGCTTCCGCGGCTCCTTTATCACCTGCACACAGGATGTTGAATTTGCAGGATGCAAAACAGAGTTAGACTCTGATGAGATGAAGAAGAATTTAATTAAATAATTAAAAAAGTAATTAGCTAATATTATGTGTGTAAAACAAAAAACACTGTGAAATAGTGCATTTCATATAGAATATCACAACATCAAATCAAGGTGGGACAGCAGGGGTCACTGTTGCATATTGCTTAAACACATCAGAGCTACATACCTTCTTCAGAGCAGCCAACAAGGTTGGAGCAATGGAGGCCATGTAGTAGGAGTGGAAAGCTACACCAGCGCTGCGCACCTCCTTTGCGAACACTCCCTGCTCTTTCAGCTCCGACACGAATTTACTAATTGCGTCCTGATGAAAAACACACATTTGTCAAGTCCCATCACTGGGGAAAAAATAGTCTGGTAAAAGTTAGTATAATCATAGCCACTTTCATACTTGAGCCCTTTTCAAGGAGAGTCGAGCATTATCGCTGTTCACCAATTACAAGACAGTAACTACTATAAACACAGTAATGTAAGGAGAGAAATACTCGGTGAGTTATTTTTGCCGGGGACAGATGCTGTTTTTTTAGCAGAAATGTGAAGAAGAGTCAGTAGGACAGACACTTCTCCACTTATGGTTCACCACTGCTTCAATGTGTGAACACACCTGACAATCTCCTCTTGTTTGCTGCATGTCTGACTAAGCAAATGTGGACAATAACTGATTCGATTCTCTGGATACTGTCAAGAGTTCATACATGAAAGAGGCTAATGTTTACATTTGATAACAGAGTTGCTATGTTTGAACAGCCTGACACTTCTTCACCTTCTTCTCCTCCCCCTGGTCTGTGTTTTCACAAAAAGTTAAACTCAAAATCTAAAAGTGAAAGTCTTGTAGGTTTGCTGACCAGTTTGAATAGCTATGTGCGAAAATGTCCACAATGGTGTTCTTTCATACCCCTAGTAGGCTATTCGGCAAAAGCATTGGTAACATTAATATTCTGCTCACTACCTTCCCTTCCCTTCTCTCATGTAAAGCAGGTTCCCAGTTGTTGGGACAGTCTCAAATTCAGGTTCTCTCTGTGTTAACAGTGCTGTCTAAGACATAGGGCTCTATCTATAGACTTTCTATAGCACATGGTCTTAAGTACAAGGGGCTAGTCTGTTCTGGACCTGTCCATTTTGTGAGTTAAAAGGCAGATAATCTAGGTACAAAGTGAGGTGCATGGCACACAGGGGGTGTATTTTGACTCTGTATTAGTCATGGGTGTTTTTTGATGGAACGCATTCTGAGCGCTGTCTCCCATTTCCTGTTATGGCCAGGTGCACCAGGACCTGGAGAATATTTAACAACAGCAATTCAGCGGCATCTTCAGTGATGGACGGGATCCTCTGCCCTGCCATTTCACAATCATCCGTCCAATCAACAACTGTTTCACTGCATGTGAAAAAATACACTGACATTAAACTGAGGTGGAGGATCACTGCTGTCTGTGTGTCTGTCGATCACGCAGGAGTCATAATCATCCTGATCAGTAACAGGTGGGTTGAGAGGGATGAAGTACATCCTTGATGAGGAAAATATTAATGAGACTACCCGCAGTGATCCTCCTGCAGCAGAAACAATGTGTGTATTTCAACAATAATTTGTGCATTTGCGCAAGAGGGACAGCTGATAAACTTTATTGATTATTTAAAACTCTTGACCTGCTGACAGGTTCGGTTAGTATTTAGTATTCATTTATTAACCCTTTTTGTTGCTGCTGTCCCTTTCTGCTGCCTTGAGATAGCAATTCACCATCTGTGCACCTGAACACACCTCACTTAAAGACCAACATGCCTATGGGCACACAGGTGGGCACAAACACATTTGCCATATACACAACATGGGTGCTGGCTTTGAAAATTACAACTGTGTCGGTCTGAAACGAGCAATTACACTTGCGCTGCGCTGTGCCCCGCTTTGCACGTAGCGTAAGACAGAGCCCATAGTGTCATAAAATGTTTCACCTGAGGACCGGAGATTGTTACAGTGTCCTCAGCGTTGTGGCAAGCTGGGACAACTCCCTGAGGGCACTGAGTCAGGCATTCCTTCCAAGTCAACCCTGGAACACAGACAGCAAACACAAAGGAAAAAATATGCAAAGAAATTAAATAAATGTGAACAAACAATGAAAACTATAAACAGAGTAAATTCCAAGTTGAAAAAAAGCTGTCATAGATTTGCACATCGATTTGTTGAGATTTCCTCGTCTTCTCGAATAGAAGATACACAACAGAATGGAATCTATCAAGTACTGTGTCTTGCACAGGTGATTCTTATCTGACCTGTGCATTTGCTGACCCCTGTTAATGTTATCAACCAGTAACAATACAGGGAAAATTAGTAGCACACATGTCCCCTTTTTATTTATTTTTATTTTTTTGGAAATATGCTATCAAGATTCAACATGTGGCTGCATTATTAAGAGCAAGCTAGGTTTCTTCATATTTTACATTTGGCTGTAATGTCCGATCATATTTTTAAGAAATTAATTAACTGATTCATAGACCTTTTTCACAGCAGAATTAAAATGAATGATGTGGTTTGTTTGATGAGTCAAACTGACCACTGAGAAAGAGGTTTTTCAGACATTGTTGTCTGAAATGTTTGAGTAAATTTTGGACAGGAATTCAAAATCATACAATACAATCAACATTCACTATCCTTGAGTAACAAGCACACAATAGCAAACACACAATAAATTACTGGCTTGTTTATACGAAAACAGCAAATAATCTATATCTCTACAGAGAAAAAAAGATAGCCTGGCTGATACAATCTTCATTTTCAGTGATTCTGATGTCTGTGATGTTTCTGAAACAGTATATTCTTGTGAAACTCTTGGTGGAAACAGAAATCTAAAACTATTAACCCTCCTTCACACACACTGATAAGAACTCACTCGTCTCATCTGGATGACAGACATAACATTTACATACTTTGACTAGACTCTGAAGTTTTTCATTCCAAACAAGCACACTTCACAATTAATTCCTTCTCTCAATACAATGTGCTTATTCTGTGACACCAGCTGTTTGATATGGAAAAGAATCTCTGCTCTGTCTTACCAACTGCAGCCATTCCTCCAGGAGGAAGATTGGCCTCCTTGATGCAGATGCCTCTCCAGTAGGCAGCAAGGACGGCCTCACTGTGGCTAAGGGAACCATCAGCGTAGCCACAGGCCAGCTCCCCCACCGAGTGCCCTATGATGCCATCAGGCTTCAGACCCAGCTTAGTGAGCAGATCGATCTCAGCTATCTGTAAGAATGTGAGCCACAGAAAACACATATGGTTATTTCCATTTCTCTGTTGGACCTCCTTGTTTTTTAACATAACCTCAGCCAAATCAAATGTGCTCTATACCTATTTTCCTAGCAAGTGTTGGGGCCCATAGATGTGGTCATTCATTATAGATTTCAAAATGAACTGAGTTTCCCACAATTCCCCAGTCTTCACAACTATGTCCAAAACTCAAGCACTTTCCTTTGGTCCCTCTCTTTTGCCTGCCCTCAAGTGCTCTTCTCCACCTCTATCCCCACGGGGCTGCCTGCCCTCAAGGTCTCCTCTTCTGAATTCTTCTGGGCCAGCTGCTGGTGGGAGCTACAAGCTAAATTTGCAGCAGGCCCAAAGAACATCTCCTCACTGCATTAACACAAGGTCCTGCAAGTATTCCAGATCAGTTAGCACCAGCAGCTGCGACGCAAAGCTTGCCAGCTAACTCCACAATCTGAGAAACACAAAGCAAGTTAGCACAGAGTTGCTAACTTTGCAGAGGAAAGGAGTGAACAGTTTACTCCATCTGCTGTCTTTCATCAGACCTTGCACAGCAAGAACATTGTTCAACATTGCTTGGCTCATCAGCTAGTTTGACAATGGCTGAATGATGCTTCAAACACACCCAGGGTCTTTGCATGTGACTAACATTCTTCTCTAAGCTGGCATCACATCACGGACAGACAGACAGACAAACACACACACACACACACACACACACACACACACACACACACACACACACACACATACTCAGCAGCAATATGACTAAACAACCAGATGGAATTTTCATAGTAGCTGGTGATTTAATCAAACAAACCTCTTAACTGTTTTACCTATATTCCATCAGCATGTCCAGATCCAAACCAGAGAAAGAAATATCCTGGACGATGTGTATAGAAATATATCTGGCAACTACAAAGCCTTCATACATCCTCACTTTGTCCTATCAGATCATATTTCTCTGCTTCTCCCTGCAGCTCACAGCTGATAAAGAAGGACAAACCATCAGTTTAAATGGTCAGGCTGGATTCACATCAAATCAGGTGATGTGGCAAAAATGCATGTTTTTCTCATTAATTTGAATGAGGGAAGTGTTGTTGCTTTGGCGTTGCTGGACATAGCCCCCACCCCCGAAAAAGAGGGCAGCTAGCAAAAAAAGTTAAAGACACAATTTTTGCAAAATGCAGCCCAATCTCACATCCATAAGCTTGGCCAATCACGTAAGCTTGAATGACTGAATCCACAGCAATGATTCGCGTCACATTCTCCTTTTTTACCATTATTTCCAATCCATCGATGGGGGCCAAAACAATCATTAGCAGGACCAAAATGTGAACAAGATAGCAGCTTCTCCTATTGAAAAACCGATCAGCAAAGGGTTCAAACACGTTACACGAATGGCACTGCCACACAAACCTGCAGCGTTTTGCTGCACCACCTGATCTGATCTGAATGTACCCTTAAAGAGTGGACAGATGAAGCAACAGCAGCCCTACAGGATAGCCTGCGTGTAGAACAAAGCCTTAATGCAGCCTCCATCACTAACAAAGCCCGGTAAACAAATTGTCCATCATCAGTTCTGATACATCACAAGCTGATTCAAGCCCCTCCACACTGTGGAGCTAAGCGTTAGCTATGTGAGCGTAAAATAAGCCACTGAGTGATAGGAATGCGACCATTGCGTTGCCATAATTTTATGCGTGACTTGTTGGAGACTTATGGTTAATGACTTTGGGGAACCCCTTGATACAGGTAAAACTTGTTTGTAAACCATTTCTCCATGCACATATCCAGTAACCATTAAACATGCGAGCAAAGTTTTCAAGCAAGTTTAGGCCCTCAAAAATGTGATATATTTTTGTTAAGACTAATACACACTTCTTGCATTTCAACAGGGTCCTAAACAGAATCAGCCCTTGCATCCCAAAAATTTACTATACCTGTATTGCAGCGAGGCTAACAAAGGAATTAACAGTATCTTCAAAAGTGGAGTCATCTGCCTCCATGAGTAGGCGAGACACAACCAGACCAGTGTCCTTCAGGGCTGTATCTGACCGCAGGATGGACTCTCTGAAGTCTGGCAGCTGCATGAGACTGCGGCCCATACCAGCCCACTGTGTTCCCATACCTGTGATAGATACAACAGTCACTCACTTTAATTAAGCAATACACTGTTCACGGAAAAGATCTGCCTGAGAAGATCTTAATTTTTCGACAATCCCATTCCAAAAACTAAATCCAAGTGGGCAGTATTTGCACTGGTGTCCAAGATGATGTTCGATTCTACTCAAGTTGGTTCACCCAAATTACAATTATTAATTATGACTCTCGGTATCTTTCAGTGAAGTTAATTTTGGTTTACCAGTGTTGTATTAAAAGTTACTGCTAACTAACTGAATTTTAAGAAAATGTTTGGTGATAAAATAACTCAGATTCCCTCAGACGTATAAATGATAATTTAAACATTTTTCAACTGACTTTGATTGACAGCTGTGTTTCCCCACATATTTCCTTTTCATTTTCTAAAAATGATAACCCTGACTCTGTATTCAGCAATGCTTGCTTCAGTATTGACATCAACCCAATGCCTGATCTGACTGTTTAGCTGACATATTCAGGTGCAAGTTCCTTGTTTATGTGCTTTACTTGCAAACCCATTCTTCATAAAAATAAAATCTATTGTTTTGCCTAATTGTTTATTCGTTTGATGACTTACCTGAACAGATGTACCATAGCGGTCTGCCAGTGGCCTGCACCTGCTGCACCTCAGTGACATCTGTCTGAGAGCCAATCAGAGTGTAGCCCCGGTAGGGCATGCTGGCTGCAGGAATTCCTGCCACCTCATTAAGCAAAGACAAGAAGTTGTCATCTGCAGTGTGTTCCTTCCCATTTTGAAGCATGGTGTTTACTGCAGCCTCTGTACGGCCACAAGCCTGAAGCATTCTGGGAACCATCCTTGGTGGTGCATTCACATCAGCTGATTTCTCAGCTGGACGAAGGATCACATGAACATTGGAACCTCCAAATCCAAAGGAGTTGATGCCTACAATGCCACGCTGAATAGTAGTAGGCCGGTCAACAACTTGAACCCTACCATCAGTGAGGGCGGGAATGTCTGGGTTAGGATTGTTGAAGTGCAGGTTGGGTGCCCAGACCCCTTTCTCCAAAGAAAGCAACACCTTTGTCAAGGATGAAAAATAACAAACAAAAGGAAAACAAATTTGAGATCAAGAGCAGAATCTTAATTCGAAATATCTAAAACAGCTCATTAGCAATTCCTCTGCATAGGTTAATTTTGTGTCAAAGATGCTCAGCCTCTTTCCTTTTTGAAAATGATAGACATACTGCCGTAAAAACTCACTGTGATTCATTTCTCATGAAGGTAAACTATCTCATATATTATGAGATTTAGTGTATTTAGTATACATTATATTGTATATATGCAAATAGGAACTGAATTTAGTCCAAACTAAAATTTTCATATTGGGAGCTTGCTTTTACTGCACAAGTTAAAAAACACCAGTGAAGACACCATCTTATTATTAAACTTTCACTTTGTGCAATAGTCACTAAATATCTTGCTTGGCTCCGTCTATATCTGCCCAGTCAAGTTGGAAGGACCAGCCATAAGAATGTACATGTCACCTATGTCCAGGTTTAACAGCTTGATCATGCCAGCAATGTTGTTGTATAGTGTATAGTATGTTGTAAGTCCGAAAAGGGCTCAACCATCTGAAACATCTGACAATCACACTCACTTTATGAAGTGTTTAGCTGGCTGTGTGTAAAAGTTAAAGTACAAGGGTATTCTCTCTCTCTCTCTCTCTCTCTCTCTCTCTCTCATTAAAATTATCCTCCAGGGGGAAAAAAATGTACATTATTATCCCCAATTCTACAATTATTTGTGTACAAAGACACAGAAAAGACACAGCAGCCAGCCACCATTCTAGTGTACACATTCAAGAAAATACTGTGACCGCATTTATATGGTATAAAACAACAACAACAACAACAACAACAAAACAATAAATATCAAGCCTCAAATTAAAGAAAGAATCAAGCAAAAGAGCAGAATTTTACCTTGGCCAGGGCAGCCATACCAGAGGCTGGTTCTGGGTGGCCCATGTTAGACTTAGTGGAGCCAATAAGCAGAGGCTTTCGCTGTGACTGACAAAACACATTGACGATGCCATTCACTTCCTGTGGGTCGCCAACCTGTGGGTAGATATGAGATGATGCAGAAACATTCCTGGTTAGTGATGTTAGACAAGTGTGTGAAGATGATTTTATTCATTTTCAGATTTTAAAAAAGCAGCATGTATTCATGAATGTCTGTTATCAACTATACAAACTAGACTGCTGTATGCACTGACCTTTGTTCCCGTGCCATGGGCTTCAATATATTCAACCTGCTCTGGCATTATATTTGCCTCCTGGTAGAGAGAACCAACCAGCCTCTGCTGCATCTCACCTGAAGGAAACGTTACACCTGAGGGACAAATAAGAACGTGTGAGGACAAGTATCATATGCCATACCGTAACTGTTAGGTAACTGCTACCGCATGACAGTTGATATTTAAGCTTAACTCTGTGGTTGTCAGACAGCAGAGGTGCAACTGAATTCCTATGATGTTAAAAGAAAGCGTGCGTATCATCAAGATAACAAGAATAATTCACAGGTCTGTACAGAGCTGAAACAACTGATTGATAAATGGATGGAGAAACTCAGTCAGAAACGGTATTGCCAACTGATTCAATTCAGGAGACAAAAGTAAATTAGCTAGCTTCCAAATTATGGATAGACAGTTGAAGGACCACACTAGCCAATTTTATTTGTTTTCTTCTGCCCTTTCATAATCATTTAAAATTCAGAGTATTCTAAATATAAGCATTTTACAATGTACCATTTGATCCAGAATGTCATGAGACTACAATGACCACATGTCTTTACACAAAGATCTTAATATATCATCTCATCATTCTTGACCAACTATTACATTATGCGGCGTTTCACTAGTTGATGCAGTGTTCTTGTGTCACAGCATGAGTTGAGATCTTGCAGGCCTTTAGCGCGCCTCCTTACCCTGCTCTTTGTATCCATCTGTGTTGTTGCCAGCATTAACCACTGTGGCATACACCCTTTTAGCCACCGACTGCTTGGTCAGTAGTACTGCCACTGCTGCCTCAGAACGGCAATATCCATTTCCTGATCAAAAGAATGATTAAAAAGGCACAAACTATTATCACTACATATCATTATGTATTCATAGACACACACACACACACACACACACACACACACACACACACACACACAGGGCGCATCAAAAAGTATAAATAATGCACCTAATGCACAGTTTAACCTAAATGACTCAAAGATTGTGATGAAGATATACACATTTGGACTGTGGATTCACCACCTTGATCTTGCCATTTGCCAAATACTGTACATCTCCCATCTGCCTCCTGCCCCCTACCAAGACCCTTTGATCCCTGATGATCAAGCATGAGCCTGAGTCTACAGGGGGTCAACTCTTATGTGGAAGACGTCCTCCACGAGACTCATCAGCTCTGGCCCTTGGTCAAACCACTCTTGGACCGCCTACAGTTCACCCATCACCCCAAACTTGAAGTTGAGGATGCCATAATCTACCTGCTCAACCATGTCAACCTGGAAAATCCAGTGACCACAGTGAGAGTCATGTTTTTTGACCTCTCCAGTGCATTTAACACCATCAGTCCTACTCTATTTGGTCAGAAGCTGTCAGCTATGCAGGTGGATTCCCCTCTTGTGACCTGGAATATTGACTATCTGATTGGCAGACCACAGTATGTGTGCTTACAACACAGTGTGTCAGATAGATTGGTCAACACCAGGGCCCCACAGGGGACTGTCCTCTCTCCATTCCTCTTCACCCTCTACACCACAGACTTGAACTACTGCACAAAGACCTGTCATCTCTAGAAGTTCTCGGATGACTCAGCAAAAGTTGGATGCATCAGTGAGGGTGTTGATGAGTTCAGGACTGCCGTGGACAACTTTATCACATGGTGTCCTCTACAGGAAGGGACAAAGTCGTCTCTATTTTCTGAGACAGCTGAGGTCCTTCCACATCTGCTGGACTACGCTCAGGATGTTTTAGGAGTGTGTGGTTGTCAGTGCTGTCCTCTATGCTGTTGTGTGCAGAACAAACTGATCTGTAAGGCCATTGATGGCCTTGGTAATTGCGCACTGCAATAATCTGCTTGAATTTCAATAAGGTCAGATTAGTTGCTGTTGGGTATCAATGCCAACTCTTCAATTTTGATATTAAGAACAAGCAGGAAGTGAACATGTATTGATGAATGACACAAAGATTCTTAAATCGCACATTACAAACACAATTCACGTAACCTGACAGGCCAGATGTTTTTTTTTATACTCAGAATCATCTGGAAAGATATCACTAGAAACTGAAAAGGGCAGATATTTTGGTGAACAATCTGTCTGTAAACATAACCTGACTACTCAGAGAAGAGCAAAAACATCTTTTACATCAAGAAAAGCCTTCCAGTACTGTTCCTAGCTCTTCCTTCAATGAAACACCCTTTTCAGTACTGATTCAACTGATACTATAGCAGCCACCCTACCCTCTCGAGGAGCTGTCATTACTGTTTTTCAAACAAACAATTGCTTCTGTTGCTCACCTCAAAACAAGCCAGTAAATGCCATCTATAACTCCCAGTAGTTGCTCAAATGACACTCATTGGTTAAATGCTTGTGTATTCAGTCAGCTTGAAGCCAAATTATCACATGATCTTGCATATCCAAAAGCTTTGGAAGGTAACAATTTATGCATGAGACCCAGTATACTTAAACTGAGCCACAGATGTGAAAACAAAATTACATAGTTTTTTAGGCTTGTTTTAGATAGGGAGAGATGGTGGAGAGTTGACAGGAAACAAGGGACAGAGAGATGCAACGAATAGCCTCAGATGGATTTGACTGGGGGACATTGCTGATCATACTTGACATCTGAAACCACAAAGCAAGATGAGTGCCATGCAACTTTGTTTTACCTGATGAGTCAAAGGATTTGCAAGTCCCTTCAGGACTGAGCATGCCCAGTTTCATGAACTGCACTGAGGTGTTTGGTTTGAGCAGCAGGTTGACTCCCCCGACCAGAGCAGCATCACATTGGCCTTGGCGAATGGCATGGAAGGCATTTTCTAAAGCCAGCAAGCTGGAGGAGCAGGCTGTGTCAATGGCAACACTGGGGCCTGGAGAAGGAGAGGAGAGGAAAGGAAAGTGGATTAGAACTAGAAACAACATCTGCAGAAAACAAGAGTTGATACTTGATGTGATTCTAAATGTGGAATGATTCAAGTTGACCACATTACATTTACTGCAATACGCAGCACTAACTTCTCTTATGGCTGAACAATGTGTGGAGTGTGTAGAAGCTTAGATGAGCAGGTCTCGAGAAAAAAAGCAGGACCAGTTACATAGGTACATGCTTTTATACTATACGTTTATACTACTATTCATCTGTCTTGTTTGTGTACCTATTCTGTATTCTGTTGTTTGCATGTTATGACTATATGATTCGTTCCAGTTGAGTGGTGGCATCATTCATGCTTTTGTACTTTTGTCTTGACAATAACGTCCCTTTCTTATCTAATCATATTTACTGGTATTATAAAATCAACTTTTGCAGGATTAATCAATGCTTCCAAAACATGGTTGGCAGTTTCTGAGTGGTAAGAACCGATACTATTCCAATACAGGCAGAACAATGCAATAAGTTCAGTCACCTCTGGATATCAAATAAGGAAAAAAAAATGCACAACAGGAAAAAACAGTTTGTATTTTAAACCTAGTATACAATTCTTCTACTGTGAACTAGATTTACTAACAGTGAGAATGTTTCCTGAGTCTAGAAATGCTATCTTAATGCAAGTAATGTATTGTCAATGAGAAGGGAAGAGGCAGAGCCATAGAAATGTATTCACACATGTTGTAGGCTGCACAATTTGTAATCAACTTTTTTGACATATGTTGCTGCGTGAGCAACATTCATTGGGACCCCATTTTGGAGCCTGGTATTCAGCCAAGTCTAAGTATAGTCAGTGGCATAGTCTTAGAATTAGCCTCAATGCTGGGGTATTATCAGACCAGCATCAGAATTACTGCCAAAGAGTAAAAGCGTATGTTGGAGCTGGCTGTGTGGGCATACCGTTGAAGTCGAAGAAGTAGGAGAGTCTGTTGGCCAACATGCCACGTTGGCAGCCAGTCATGCTATAGCCGAGGAGCTCCTCTGGATCTCTGCTGAACGCTTCACCAGCCTCAGAGCCACTCACCCCGATGTAGACACCCGTCTTACTGCCACGCAGTGTGGATGGGTCCAGTCCTGCATCACAACATTTAAATATATAAATATATAAATCACTCTGTGTTTCATCAGATAGCCTCACTCAGATCATGAGTGCTTATAAAACTAAACCGGAATTCTACAAAAATGTGACAGAAAATACAGAAAAATATTCAGATTTACTGTATAATTTTCCCACCCTTTCTAGCTACTTTCTCTCATATTACTGTCCAGAGCAAATCTGTAGTGCTTTTCAGCCCATCTCCTCACCTCCATCTACAATAGCCTCGTAGGCAATCTCAAGCAAGAGACGGAGCTGGGGATCCATAGTGTTGGCCTGTTTCGGGTGGACTCCAAAGAAGGCTGCGTCAAAGTGGCTGATGTCCTTCAGTTTGCCATTCCTCTTTGGAAGACCATACAAACCTAGAAAACAGCAAGAGCGGAGAAAAGTAGTTTTATGTACACATTGCAAGTACAGAAAGTTTTTTCATCAAATTATTATACACAAGTTCTTCAGATTTAGAAAGAAAATTAGGAGCTACAATTGATGAGGCATCTCTTCAATTAATTTTGTAGTACATGTAGAATTTTCAAAGAATCAATATGATATTCATTTTGTGAAATCCTCCATTGGCTGCCTAAGGGTTATGGCACCTAGAGAGCACTGTTTGCTTATCAAGAGCAAATATACTCCCTCATGTCAGCTTTTAACCAATACTGGCGTTTGTATACTGTCTTTATTTTTCGGAGTGATTTAAACACGACGTTCTTACACTTTAACTATTGATAACAATTTGGCAGAGCATATTTACAAAAGATAAGGCTGAGGATGAGGTCAAGGATTAAAACAAGCTGCAACCACATTGAAGGGATAACGTGAAGCGTTGCAGTTGACAAGAGTTTACTTCAGTTTGAATTGTCTGAAAAAAAAAAAAAAATCAATGCATGATCAAGGTGAGCAACCACTTAAATAGAACAGGTCGTACTGAGGGACGGAAGATCACTTTCGACGGTTTCAGGCACAATTGTGACAAACGTGGATACCTCACTATGACAAAGACTGTGCACTGTCCCTGCACTTGGTTGTTTAGCAAGAAGTACTTTGTGCATATGTGCAAATTATTATACTGACACAATGTTAATGAGTTTGAGTGTTTGGTTTTTTTTCCATGCTAGAGAGAGCAAAGCTAGCCATTTTGCCCTGCTTCCAGGCCTTAATTACTCCAAGCTAACCACCAATTGACTTCAGCTCATAATACAGACATGGCAATTTCTCATCTCATCTTCTTACCTGACTCACACAAAGACAGTAGTGAAGGGTCACCACGCTCATCCTCATCATCCTTATTAAATTGCTATGTTTCTGCACAAGCAGAATGAGAAAATAGTGATAATTCTAACAACTAGCACTGAGTGTGCATACTGAGAAAGGGGTACCCGAAACCGTTCTGCTTGTTGCTATTCTAATGCAGTACAAATTAACCACAATTCAACAAACTCAAAGTTTTAATTCTGTGCTTTGTGTTAACCTGCTTGTTTTACTTTATTGCTCTTAAGATGTAATTTCCCATTTTCTTTATTCCAGTTATTTTGTTCTCTATGATTATGCAAAGACCCCCCCAGGCCATGAACCTCTTGCTGCTTTCTGTTTCCCTTTCTATTATCTCTACTCTCCCATGATGCATTGTGTGTGGTCTAAGCAGCATCAGCTTGCCCAGTCCAACCATTTCAGCAAATGAATGTGAGCTTAAGATGGTTGCCAGGCACTGAGGAATGGGTTTCTTTATCATTTCTTTTAGGAGAGGGAAAAACTGAAGCAAGAGAGGAATGAAAGGAGTGGGACTCCAGAGATGAGGAAGAAAAAAGTTTGTGAACTATAACAGCAAAATTGAGGGAAAAGTGGCATAGAATGGAATGACACAGAATACCACGTTTTGGGGAGTAGTCTTTGTGGCTGTAGCCTACTCTGTTGAAGTCTTTTTCGATGCATTTTGACTTTTTATACACACGTAAACTGTGTTTTAGGTTGCTGGTGATGGACCTACTGGAAAAAAGTCATCCAGGATGAAGATATTCAGAAACTATGTCTGTGTTTACATTTGGGCCAGCAGAATCTTTGAAAGATTTCTGGTTGCTGGAGTAAATATATCACTCCCAAGTTTTATATTTTGTTAACTAATTACTCATTTAATTAAAAATCTGTGTTACCCTAACTAAGATTGAACAACAAAAGTGTCATGGAGGGGACTTTTATTGTGAACCATTCCTTAACTCTTAATCCCAATACTGTCATCTCTCTACTGTAAAATATCTATAACTACATGGTAATAAGCTATTGGTGTTTACTTGCTTTTTCATCCTCAATGACATTATTAAAGAATATTTTTAATCAAATTGCCAACCAGTATAGCAAATCTGTCATTTTTGCTTCACGCAGCAGAATAATTCAATCAAATCCGACTCTCTGAGGGGTCTCACCTGGTGTCCACCGCCGGTCGTCCTCTGTCACCATGTCCACACCATTGATGAGGTTTTCCCAGAATTCCTCCAGGTTATTAGACTCTGGCAAACGGCCGGATATCCCTGCTATAACTATTTCATCCATGATGAATTACTGTGAACAGACAGACAGAAAGAGACAGAGAGACAGAGACAGTGAGAAACAACAAGTGATCTCATTCATTACAGTGTGTTTGGATGTCAGAGTCATTATAAAATACTGGATTGCACAGTCAAATATATGACTGTAGCCCTGTCAGCCCCGTTTCTTACTGCAAGGCATGTATACATAAATAAAGCTTACATAAGTAAAGTTACTGGCATGACATCATTTGAAATGCTCCTCTGTGATGCCCTCTAAATGTTAATTCACATTTGCTCTGTAATTCTGAACCATTAAGTCATTTTGAACCAAATTATTAACATTATATTATCATTTGCTTCTAGGTTAGCAATGTATTTGACTAAGCACGATTGTCAAAGACATGAAATAACTACAGCCACTTACTTCGCATATAATAAATTGAAATGAAGGAGCTGGGAAATAAATGTGTCATTATGAAATAATTGCCCCCTGAAATGAATAATTATAGAGTTCTGTTTCATGATACGCAGACCCTTTTAAAAAGAACGTGACAGTGCAAGAGGAAACAGCACACATTAAAAATGTAAACATTACGCCCACTGAAACAAATAAAAGTTATGCTTTGAAAAAAACTACTAATAATTTGTTGAACTAATTGTTTATTTTTGATTTATGTATTAAGTATTGATTAAAATGGTATTCCATACATTCATACAGACTACAGAACAACTTCCTTCCTCAGGCTTTGAAACACACGCATCAATATCGTCGCACGTCCATTGCTCAAGTTAAAAGTTCAGAGGTAGATTTTGTTGGCAGTTGAGTCCTCATGCACACATATGTGAAATGTGACCACCACATACAATATTTTTTTTTCCTTGAGAGGAGAGGCGAGGAAGAGGTAAAGGGAGAGGATGGGGTGGAGGAGAAGAGGGACTGTATTTATGCATCAGCCTATATTTTATGCTATGGACCCTTCACGTTGCTACAGGTCAATTAAACCTGTGGGTAGGCTGAGAAGAGAGGACACCTTTTCATAACTAGAAACTTTATACGTTCAGCGCAGTAATAATAACATGCGCTACATAAACAAGGGGAACTGATTATGTCACTGAGCACTGAAACAAGCAATGCTGAACATGGGGCCCAAGATTATCATTTTCTTAGAGGGGTAAAAGAAACTGTCTTGTAGCTTCACATGAGTGTCGTACAGTAACATTACTGCAAACTTAGCCATTTGACAGAAATACGCAGGGAAACACAACTGTCAATCAGGGACAGATGACAGATTCCCTCATAGATATAAACAATTATTCAGACAGGAAAAGAGACCGTCAAGTTAATTCTAGAAAACAGCGGAGTCAGGAGTGAATAATTGTATGAATGAATGAATGAAAGGCTCACTAGCTAGCACCAAGTAGATGTATATGGTCACCTAGTGGGTGATCGGGGTCATACATAAACTAAAAATGTGTTTGTCAAATCCTATAGGTGTCAGTCTCGGGGGGACAAGAGTCCCCATCCTGAGAAAATATGCCCCACAGTTTCATTTTGCAACCAAGGTTGCACAGTGACTTTGTAATCCTTGAACTGGAATTTCAATTTCTTAATGTATGTATAGCTTCTAAATCAGCTGATATTAAGGAAAGCTGATTCAGTGAATGCATGAACAACTGGCAGTAAGACTGTGTCAATGCAATACTGACTGATATATTGTAAAAAATATTAAATTTTGAATGGGAAACTTGGTATGTGACAAATGCCTTAAAATTCACAATCACAACAAAACATGAAATGGGATTCCACAAAAAGGTCCCTGGAATTCGGCAGCAATTCAGTAGTAACCAACATTCACACTGATCTTGTGAATGTATTGAAGCAGATGTAATTGTGCTGGCATTGACTGGCAGGTTTGGAGATGAAGACCCCCTTAAAGCACGCATGAAAGAGCACTTACAGCAGACAATGTTGTCTGCTGATAGACTACTCTGTACATGACTGAGCATTGCCATGTCGTACTGTGTGTGTGTGTGTGATGGTCTTTGTTCTTTGTTTCTAGGCCAGGCCCTGTCATGTCAACACAGCCAGACCTGCCAACCAATAGGCTAGCAGCTTGGGGAAGAGCTACTCTAAATCAAACCATGTCACTACATCAATGTAGAGCAGCTAGCATGGCTGCCATCATCTTCAGATTCATTCCCTCAGAACATACTGTACACACTTTAGAAGTGCTCAACACACTGCCCGAGCCCACATGGTCTGGCACAGAGAATTAAGTGGAGCTTCGTGACGCTGACTTACTCATCACATATTATTGGTTTCATGTGTCCAAGATGCTGTTGTATTCTCAACAAAGACAAAGCGGTACAAGGTGAATCAAAAACCTAAAATTCTGTTCCCAGCTGAAGCTAGACTGGCAGCGACAGATCAGTTTTATGTCTGTTTTCTTCCTCTTTCACTTTCATACAGAACTAGCTGTTCATGGTGTGAGATCACAGCGCTGGTAAAAAGTCAGCGCAAGAGAGCACCACGGTGATGGTAGGCTGACACACGGCATTAAAGTTTGTTCAACTTTGCCGAGGCCCTGATTGAACACTATATGTGTAAATCGTGCACAATACAGAGGTGGGTGAAAAGAAAAACAAACAAACAAAAAAAAATGTGCGCAAAACTCAAGTCATTCATCGTGCAGTCAGTTCAGTCAAGAAGGTCCCCGCGATGTTAATTTCATCATCTCTCCGACTGTATGCATTGACCACAACAAAAATGCAGCTCTACAGTATATCCAGAGCCATGTTCACTCAGCTAGCCACACTAGTTTAGGAGTATTATTATAATGATATACAGTTCACACAGTATACAATTCACTTGAGAATATTTAATACCTGATTGCAGGTATTAAAGTTATACAAACCAATGAATTATTTTGAATCACATGTTATATCATTTATGAATGACCAAAGCTGAAAAACAAAAAGTAAACAAAATAATGAGTTTCACTTTACAAAATAATGTGATACAATTAGGGCTGTAATGTTTGTATTGCCCTAATGCATATATAATGTATAGGCCATTAGAATCACAATGTATGTTCAGGCAGAATGACTGGCTGCCCTGGCTCTTCCAGTCTTCCAGTAGCTGAAAGGATTTGGGCTCCAAGATACAATGACCTGGGATTAGGCCTACTGTAGGATCTTCAGTACATTATCTAGCCTTACCTGACCCAGATCACAGACTAACACCCTGAACATGACTTCAGACTATGCGCTAGCTGCAAGCTGGGTTGATCAACATGTGTACCGTTACTCAGCACTCTATAAACTGCTTCTGCCCCACTGCAGCCTCATACTGTTCTGAACATCAACCAAAGTTATATTCTACAGCAATGGCCGCATTGCCTTCTACAAATATCCCTCGTTACATTCCCATCAGCCCTGACATTCCTGCTCTCGGACTGCTTCACTCCACCAGGAGAGCGCAACAAAACCTGACTTGACACACAGCCCCATGGAAAAGGACCTGAAGGTGGAAAAACAATGGCGACAAATCTCTGTCATTACTCAGCAGGTAACTATATGATGCTCTGCCAGTTGAGTGAAGAAGACAAACTTGTTCCTGAATTTCAAAGCAGAAACTCGTGCAGTGACAAGACTTTGAAAACAAATCCTTCAGTCACGCGCCACCAAAGGTAACACTGGTTCATATACAGTATGTTGTATCTATGTGATTTATTTCTACTATATTTGTGATTATCAAATAGCCACTTCATGACACATACTGTAGAAGCTATGTTCCTTTAATACTGTCAGTAATATTCATATACTGTACATACTGTAATATCTGTCTTTGCTGCACTGTTTCTATTGTCCATACTTTGCACTTTACTGCTTTTTGCACTTCTGGTTAGATGCCAGCTGTATTTCATTGTCTCTGTACTTGCACTGTGCACAATGACATGAAGGTTGAATCTCATCTGATTTCATTTTGTGACGAGAGAAATTGACTGAAGCAGATTACCACACTTTAATACATCGTGTGCTATTCAAAAATTGGTGGTATGTCTTTTGTTGCTTAATGGGTGACCAATAAACTTGAATGAGTTCGTACTACATTGTATTTCATGAGCCTTATAGACAGACCAACTGTGTGATGTCATTAGAAGGAAAGATGGCGGACTGCCTGACAGTTTCACTACGACACACACAAACACACGCCTCTTTACGTCATTATTCATTTCACAGTAACTGAGCCATGCTGTAGCCAGACACCCTTGTACCATTCAGTCACCACAGAATAGTTAATTTCAGATGATTAGATTTAGACTTTTTAAATATCATTCTCCATTTGGTTTGTCCTCTCCCCATGGTCCATGAACAACACATAAAAGCCACCTTAACATTGTGGTGGAAATTCTTATTTGGAATCGAACAAATAATAGATGAGTCACACAGGGTTGTCTTTGTGTAATCTAATGAACTGGTAAAAGCAAGATGCAAACAGAGTTAACCAGTTTCAGCTGAACGGCCAGCAAATCCTGGCAGAGACTGACCAGGAGTCACAGACGGGGTTACAGTTGATGGTACACTCAGAGATACATTGAGAAGGGGAGATTTTCCCAAAACAAGATCCAGCTGGCCAGATGGCCTTGGATGAACACACATCACCCGACATGAGTCCAGGGGGCACAGAGTGCTACTGTGCACACACACTTTCACATAAACCAGAGATGTCACCCTATAAAAGTAAGTCAAACCGCTCACACTTAGGCCAGGTCATATCTTACAATACTAAAAAGGTGTTATAAACCTTACTTATCAAGTGTGTGACGTGAATAAAACAGTGCGAGCTAATGTAAGGTTGCAACAACATGAGTGCTTGAAGGCAAATCGTAAATTCTGCTACCACACAAATGAGTGCAGGAAACAGTGAGTACCCTGAATGAGCGCACATGCCTCCCGGTCACCCTGGGAGCTGAGTTAGCCAAGTTTAAGTCTCAGGTGGCTGGTGGCCTCGATGAACCAAGTCATCATGCTGCTGAGACAGAATGCCATGAGGACGGCTTAACGCAGCATCTGACAGCACACACACACACACACACACTGCACGGTGACCAACACGGCTCCAGCATGCACGCCTCCATCATTCCATCTCTCTACCCTTTATTAACGTGCTTAATATTTTGTGAAATAGACACATTAGAACGACTATGAACGACTCATCTTTTATTTGGGACTGAATCCTGTCTACCAGCATCGATAATCTCCATCAGCAGCGAGCAGACAAAGGGAAGCATTTCCAAAAGTTAGTGTAACGTTAGCCTGTAACTCACGGAAACAGAGGCTGCATGTAACTTATGACGAGTTAAAATACAGGTTCACATGCAAGTTAGCTACTTACGTCGTTTCTGACCCTAAAAAACGTCAAGTCGTAGTTTATTTTAAAAAGTATTTTTCTTTTCCATATGACGAGAACCAGTGTTAATGGCAGCCGCATTAAACCGGCAGATACGTAGTGTTTTTATTTAGCTTAGCCTGCTATTGTTCTATCTTAATTTCAAGAAATGATGTCACTCATGCCGGGCCGTGACGACGTTAGCAGGTCGACTTCAGCAGCTCCCAACCGTTAGCGAGCTTACCTGTCTCTCCCAGAACCGGTCCGGCGTCCCCGAAAAATCACGATTCGGAACCACTTGGTGAAATGTTCGCACTTTTTTTTCACATGTATTTCTCTCAGCGATATCTGGTAGCTTCCCCGCAGTGGTCCACGGCGGTGTCCCTGCGATTGTTAACTGTGCGTCTGACAACTGTCGTTTCCTCCTCTGTGGGCTTGACGTGAGCCTGCGTGCTTCTTCAGCTCCTTTTTTCCTCTTGAATTTAAATGTCTCACATTCTGCTGGCCACGCCACATGGGCTGACAGCTTGGCTTGGCCGCGCAGTCCAATGAGAAAAGAGGCAGAGCTCTCGGATCCAGTCAGTGATGGGGTAATTCGCTGAACGCCCTCGTAGTCACGGAGAGAAAAAACCAAAACGTTGAGACAGGGTTACTGGAGTTCAAAACTGAGTCTCCTCTCTGCCGTCGTATGACTAGACGGGAGCAGCTGCATCAGACAAACCTAATAAAATGTGTGTGGGGGGGGAACAAAAACAACTTTTAGATCGGCGCATTTGACGACTGTTTTTTTTTTTTTTTGCATGATCCAAATACTTAAAAAAAATCATTGTGATTGTGCTGAATAAATTCATAAGCCTGTATTTCAGCTGATCGACCCTGCTTGTGTGACGGACCTGTCTTTTCAGATCGCTGCCCAGATCGCAGCGTCTAACTGTGGATGGGGAGGTCAGGTTTTATTCCTCATCACCAAAGGGGATCTTATTTGGATAACACTGATTTGAAGACATGTGTCGGGTGGTACGGTATGGAGAGACATCGCACTCAAGCAATGCTCTGGTGGTCGAAGCAGGAAAGTTAGGCAATATTCTGGATTGGGTTAGTGACCAATAGATCCATGAATTAGGCCTAAACCTTTCATCTTAAAATGTGGGTATATTTCTTAAAGTGTCGTAGTAGCTCTGTGACGTCACCCTCAAGTAAAAAAGAAAAGAAAAAAAAACATCAGGGGATGAAGAGTATTAAAATTGATCACCCAGGAGCCACGAGTGATGTCAGCCTCACGGTGGCGCTACAGGGACAGTCAGGAGCTCACCAAAGGCGTTAGAACACAGCATTGTGAAAACTCAATCTCTGTTCAAAATGTGACCCAATACACTCAAATTCAGGTGACCACTGTTTTAATTAGAATAAATAGACTGGATACACGTACTTCTTCATTTGGTAAATTCTTACTTTGATAAATACAACAATTTCTGGAGCATCTGCTGTGAGAATTAATGGTGGGCATCAGTTGCATTTTCACAACTCGGGCCACACAACATAAAAATCAATCAGCTCTGATGTAGTCCTCTGTGTGTTCTTTGAAAGCTCGGACGCTCTCTGTGACCCTTTATCGTGTTTACTTTAATATTTCAAAACTTAAATTAAACATGAAGCAACCACTAGCGTCTGCACATGTGGACAATTAAACTATTCCTGGCGACACGTACATTGGCCTATCGCGGAGCGTGAATGTGACGCGTCATCCAATCACAATCCACTGAAGGGCGCCGTTGGGAGATAGGGTGATTAAAAGGCGGGCCCAAGCGATGACGTAACCGGGAATGCTCGTCTGACTCGGGGTTACTGAAGTTCATAATTTAAGATAACATGATGTGCTGAAGAAAGTCTATTGACCTACAATACAGGACAGCGATGATGACAGATTTTCAAAGCACATAGTGACACTGAGTGTGATTAATAGAGAAACAGAAGGATGGCTAAAGAAGATGAAACAAAGTAGCTCTGCTTTATTTTCTGGACCTGCAGAACAATTACAATTAACGCACACAAGTATAAATTGTGAGTTTACTATACAAAATTTACAGATGATAATGTGTATTAGAAATGGATATAGCCATATTATGAATAAAAATACTTTTCATAGCCCATGTTGTTTTTTAGAATTCATTTCATGGTTTCATGGCCCATGTGGTTTAATGTGAATGAATTCCATATGTGCAAAATCACAGAGCTGTGAACTGTGCTTTGCAGCATTATCCATGTATGAGGAAACACATGTCTGAAACATCAGATGGAGATTGCATTTTGCTCAAAAAGCAGCATCTGCATACTCTGAGAAAAAAAACCCACTGGATTTCTCTTCGTACAGCCCATGTGGGACCAACAATAATGATGAGCTGGGGACATCACAGTTCATGGTTGGTAGACTTTTTGGGCAAAACTTTGCTTCCTTTTCCTGATGAGTCACTGTCAGATTTTGTAGCAAGTGATTTCAATCAAAGAAAATAGATAATTTGACCAGCAAATTTTTGATAATTTGACCAACAAAACACTCCTTAAAAAGGCAAGTTTACAATGTAATAAAACACAGGCACAAATACAGGCTGAGTAGCACTCCCCATGACCCGCATACTGACAGACTGTCCTGTATTTCTGGGTCAGTCTTTATTATTATAATTTCTAATCTTGCTGGTCTTGTCAGGAGCTTTAGCTCTGCTGGTCTTGGTAGTGTTTGATGGTGCTGTAGAGGGGTTCCTCCGCTGCTGGACCTGGGTTGGGGGTTGGCTTTGGATGGTAGCACCAATACCGTGCACCATCATCTGGGATCCAGCACCACCAGACTCATCCACCTCTCTCCTGCTTGGCTCACCTTCACCTTTAGGTGCAAACAAAAGAGGTGCAATTTATTGGCTGCTACAGATACACATTTTCTCCTGCTGACATGTTTAACCAAATTTGTAATTTGCGGCTGACCGATGAGATCAGTTATCTGATGTGTCTGACCATCCGGAACAGGAAAATTATTTAGAGCCATAAAACATTACTATTATATCCCTTAGATAAATATTACTATTACATTACATTTATTCAGCAGGTGTTTTTTTACTCACTTCCATACAGGCCTGTGTGCCCTCCACATAATTGTCATCTTGTAACTCAGAACTGGGACAACATGTTTTGAACTTCACCTGGAGTCATATATTACTTTTTATATTATATTTATTTTAATGCAAATCAAGATTTAGATACAGATGTAATATTTCAAAACATCCATGTCTCTAGCTCTATTTTCATGTTGCTCTGTTTCCCCTTGATGTCAGTGAAATAATAACTTAAACCTACCTTTATTGAAACAACTGTTTATTATCTGTAAGCGTACTGAAAACTTGAGTGAGGTTTGTCTGGTTTTACAATTATTAGATGGTATTATGCTTATCACTGCTCATCACTCAGTCCGATCTGGAAGCTGCTCTGGTTGAGGAACTGTGGATAGCTGACACGCTGCAGTCAAAAACAAACATCCCTCCCTCCATCACTGATAAAACCACATGACATGACAGGAAACAGGCTGAGACAGAGGGGGAGTGACATGCAGCAAAGGGCCCCAGGCTGGGACTCCAACCCAGGTCCGCTGCAGAGCCTCTGTACACGGGCCGCCCACTCTACTCACTGGGCTAAACGGCGCCCCCATGCTGGTTTTCTGAACTGACATATGAAACACCCAAATTTAATCTTGAATAAATAACAGCAATATTATAAAAAACAAAAAGTAAAGAAAGTTTTCAATATTCAAGCCAAGTTATTCTGTTGCGGTTACCTTCTGAGAAAATAGATGGACTCAATCCATTATCCAGTCTTTCCCATAGTTCCTTTAAAGATGGAAATGATTCATCTGATGACAAGTGTGACCTGGACAGATCTGAACAGTGCTTGGGCCCCACATCCAGAAACATTTGTAATTTGCTTGGCGAAGGAGTGTCCTCGTCGTTCTTGGAGCTCTAAAGAAGAAGAGAGTGAGTATACTTTAAGAAAGCACAATAAGCCACTGATGGGTAAAGTGAATGACATCTATCATTGGACTGGGTACTACTGTCCTTTATCAGTCCAGACTATTATACACAAGGTACTTGAGGAAATTACCTCAATGGCCTCATCACTCATTGTTTTTACTTATATTTAAAATCAAATGGTCTTCATCATCCATTTGACAAAATCATCTATGCTCTGTTTGGCTTAATGATTATCTATGTGAATGTACCCAACAAGAGTAGGATCGTCAGAAAATGTTTGCAGGTGACAGCCAGATGCTGGACTCAACCTGCAGTCTCAACCATACGTGCTGCTGCCGTAAATACATGCAGCTTTTTTTTATCCTGCACTATTCTAAGCCACAGAAACAAAATGTTGTTCCCATTGCACTGTAAAGTGAAATTCGAATCTAAGTCACTCTGAGGTGAATTAACATCACCTTGGGGCACACCTGTATTGGTCCCAATGGCACTGGATACATCACCACCAGGCTTCACACACTGGGGTTGAGATGTGAGGTAGTTCAAAACAAATACAACTGTGGTGTAATATATTAAAATCTATTCGCTTTTTGGCTAAAATGTGTGACTGGATTGTGTTAAAAGCATTAGAAAAATCTGAATTCTTGCAGATGCACTGTCTGAAGATTCCGTGAAGCATCCGCACCCACACCCTTCCTTTATGCAAACTGGAGAGGGTCCTTAGAATGCAGAAACAAACCCTTCTTAAAGGCCCTGGGACAACTCTTTCAAAATATTTCATAAGTCGAGAGGTCAGAGCTACGGGCCTGAGTCCTTTCCAAGCCTTTGTTTTTTTGGAAAACGGGCACAGTGCATAATGGGAGTGTTTATGTCACTGGTTACCAAAGGCTTGTTATTTGGGCAACTTTTGTTTTATGCGGTATAACCAAATCAACACAAAAATGTATAAAGTCAGAGACACAATTGGCAAGATTCTCCACGTCATTGTCATCATCATCATCATCATCATGAAAAATGGACCAGCCAGAGCATTCAAAGCAGCCACTCAGTGTCTCACATGCCTATTCTGAGGCATGTACACCAATTTAGTGACGGTGGGCTTTCTGTGCACCAGCGGGACATAATCGGTTGGCAGCAGCACCACATTATGGTCCCAGCAGTCCAGGGGACAGGACAGCGGATGAGTGAGTATCCTTTCAATCAACATAGAAAAGATCAATTGTTCTGTATTTTATTGTGGGGCAGGTAACAAACTATGTCCCTGTTAATAATGGTCAGGGCATCAGGTGATCTGCTTAGTGTCAGTAGAAAGTTTAGCATTGGCTGATAGTGGAATATCGACCATATTTAAATTTTTTCACATAGAGGAACACACCTCTGCCTGACTTTTTCATCATCCCCAGTTCCCAGTCCAGTCTGATCACACTGAATCCATCCCATTCTGTGTGTACTGTAGCGATCCGATCTGTGATTTTGATTTTGAATGTGATTTTGAATCCAGCCCTCAATGGGTTGATCACAGGGGATACAAAACAGCCTCCCCATAAATGAATAGCACAACACAGGAGGGCCAGCAGAAGGGCCAACTCTGTCCACTTTTACATCTGAAGGAGATTAAACATTGCTTTGAGGACAACGATGTAAACATCTTGGCCAGAGAAGACACATGATTTGAAAGAGGAGTAAAATACTCAATTTATGTCAAACTGGAACAGCCATCTTTGAACAGAGAGGGTGGCCTATAACCTTACTTATCACCCACCTGTCTGCTGGGTCAAAAATATATACCCAGCAACTTGAATGATCAAAAAGTTGTGTCAATCAAATTTGCTTTGTGGCATGGCCTCTTAACTTTTTCTGAGTGATTATGATTACAAACAGCTGATGATGTTTCCTGGCCCATTTTAATCATTTGATTCTCAGCCATAAACTACACTGGGAAATGGGGAAGTCCTAGGAGTTCAGTACTCTGTTCCAGGGAGGAGTTTTTCTGCAAAAGTGCAAGCCCTCTGCCTCATTGTGTACAGCAGCTCCTGGAGGGACAAATATATTACTAAACCCACTCTGCCCTCTAGTGGTAGCACAAAAGATGAAGACCAGGGCCAAGTGTCACCTGTTAATTGTGGCTGTCTTTTTAATTACTTGCCATTCTATCTTCTATCCTACCTTATGGTTATGTAATCAGCTTCAATGGAAATTGCCTTAATAAATAAAACACGTATAGCGGGGTCAAAAAGTCTGAGACCGCCTGCACCACACTCTCCTCTCCAAACAACAACACAGGCCCGATAATCCAAGCGAAAAGCTGAATCTCTGACATAAATTTCAGGATATCCCAGCACCCAGCACACTGCCCTTCCCACATACACAACAGCATGCATCTGAGCCGGTACAGATCTCTTAAGTCTGAAAAAAAACCTAGCAACAATCTATGCCAACCCGAGAGCTCAAGCAGGCCTGCAGGTAAATGGAACATGTAAGGCCAAAATCTAAACTGTTTTTTATGGAGCGGGAGGTTAAGCAGCTCTCCAAAGAGCTAAAGGCGACGCAAGAAAGATGTGAGTCTGGAGGGGTTTTCACCCAGAAACAACCTGAGGATTGTTGGCATTATAGAGTCAGTGGAAGGTCCTTGACCTACGGATTTTATTGTTGGAATGCGCACACATATCATAAGGAATAACTAACATGTTTAGATGCTGAGATAAGGGCCACAGACTTTTGGCATGGCAACAAAACAAGAGAATGTAAAACTCCTGTATTCATGGTTTAAATAGGATATAAGATCTATAAAAAGGGAACACACTGATGTCATTTGGGAACCTGAGAGGTGATTATTAAAGTCTTTGTTGCTCAAGGAGGATCTGAAGAAACAAATATCATAAATATACAAATTGCTATCAAGCCACTCCACAGTTAATAAAATATCATTTACAGAGAAATGGGAGAAAGATCTTGAAATACAGATAACTGAGGAAACAGCAGAGTAGAATTTGTGAGCAATCACAAAGAAACTGTATTAATTACCAGATATAAAGTCTGCAACTATAAACTTATACACAGAGCTTATCTCGCACTGGACAGACTAAACTGCTTTAAAATAGAGCCATCTCCTCTCTGTCCCCATTGCAAATTGGAGACTAGTTACATTGTACACATGGTGTGGTTTTGTGTGAAACTTAAACAGTGGTGGCCGGAAATTTAGAGCACCTTTAGGAAAATTCTGTCAAGGGAAGTATCTCCATCCACATCGATTACAATATGAGGGGACATGACCGACTTAAATATTCCCTCCCAAAGCATAAGGGGTTCCATTAGTCTGGTTATTATGGCTGCTAAAAGGTGTATCACATTCAAATGGAACCAAGAGGAACCCCCCAATACTAGCCAATGATTTAATGAGGTGAACTTTTGTGTCCCTTTGGAAAAGATAACTTACTCTATGAGAGGAAGCCCACACCTGTTCCATAAGACCTGGGATGTGATTTCATTTTATTTCTTCAGTTTTTGTTTGATTGATTGTTTTGTTTAGCTCCTTTTTTTCCTTTAACTGTTTTTATTTTATTACTTTTGTCGTTATGAATATCAATATCACTGGTGTTATTACTCCTGGTTATTTAAGTTATAATTTCCTCGCCCACTATTCCTAGAACTATTTCTGTCATTTTGAAGGAGCAAGAGTGGGGTTGGTGGATCTGAATGTGTGGGAGAGAGGGAGGGGGCTTGAGTGTGGGTCACAATGCATTCTTGACTGTGGCACTGGTATATATATTTGTGTCATTATGTAATGTCCTACATTGTTGTTAAACTTGTATACAGCTGGCTGCAGGGCTTTTTCCCATCATGCCCCCTTCCTCTGGAATAATCTCCCAGCTGACATCAGACAATCTGATCTTTTTCCAGAGAGCAGGTGCAGATGATATGAATTGAGTCCCTCGCAATCTTACATCTGTGAAGATTATCTTGCTGAACAAAACATGCAAGTATTAAATTCCCAGAGGCTTTTGGCTTTTTCCAGAGAGAACCAGGGTGATGCTAACTTAAAGGGTGGCCGACAAGAATACCTCATCCCTACGTAACTGTATGGCGGATTGTGCTTGTTAAGAAAGTGATAGGTGAGACCAACAGTGTGGCAAGGCAGGCTTTCACCGAAAAGCAATTAATACTGTTATGTAATGGTTAGTAAAAGTGTAACTATTACTTAAGATCTGGAAAGGAGTATTATGGAGACTGAAATTGCAGTTGCCCAGTCAGTAAACAACTTTCCGACGCTTGAATCAACTTCAAATAGTGCAGCACAGTACAGACCTATGTTGGTAAACAGAAATAATATCATTGGAGGTAAATGCTACCTGTGAATGTGTTTTTGGTACTCAAGAGACATAAGAAATAGAAATAAGAATAGAAGAAACTCAAAATGGTTCACTGTACTACGCTTTTGATATTAAACATGCTTAATTATACAACTGATCCAAAGGGATGATACATTAAAGTCCCTCTCTTGGTGTAATTAAATCCATGAAATTCAAGTTTTTTTCCATGAACAAATCAATTCATGGCGTTATGGCTTGAATGTAACCTCATGCCTCATTAAGTATACAAGGTTCTACTGATATGCAAATGTATCCAGATTCCACCCTCCCATTCCACAGCAGCTGGAATGTACCTGTATATTTTGAAAGTATGGAAACTTGATTTAAAATTACATACTGGGTACAACTTGTTTCCCAGTAACGTTATGTAATGAGATGGATTGCCCCACAGCACAAGTTGATAGAACTGGTTCCTTTGGTTTGTGACATATGAAACCCTGGCTGTTTGAACCTCTTTATCTAGACTGTCCTTGGAATACTGACACTAGAAAGCAGACACCATATCCTTGACAGGTTATTTCGCTTAAGAAATGCCTAATGAAATATAAAAAGAAAAAAACAAAAACAAACGTTATTTGCACAGGTTAACGAGGTTACATACTCTCTTTTCATCAGAGGGGGTCTTGACCAGATTAAATGTCAGTCATCTACACCTCAACACAAGTATCAGTGGTGTCATATAATCCTAGAAAAACTCGAGAAAAACATGACTTAGTTCTGCTATCGTCATGTTTTCTGCCCTTTACTGGGCTTAAGATGTGACAACTACCTTGATGCTCATTTGGTGTGTCTGCAGAGTTTTGGCTGAGCTGAAGTCCCAGCTTTAATAGTCCCAGTTCACTACTGCACTGACATAAGACATTATTACCTAAATGTGTGATATAGAAGAGCCTTTGATGGAACTGAGAAAAAGGAGCAGTTGATGACAGATGGATTTGAAGATACTTGGGAAACTGAGTTGAAAAAGATACCTGTGTGGCGAGCTGGTATTGCAGCGGTTCCAGAGCAGACAGTTGGTTACCTTGGTCACTTAATTTCTCTGCGGTGGAGTCCCTCTCTGTAAAGCAACCTTTGAAAAAATATAACCAGCAGATTAGTAAAGCTATGAAAATGACCACAGAATCAGTACATCTCTTGGACTGAACTCAATTTAGCTATGTTTACAGAATAAATATACTTTTTTGTATGCGTTCGTTCCTACACCAAATGCTCTTAAAATGTAGTCTGTGTGCTGGTGAGTGTGTGTGTCAGTGTACCTGTTAGTCCAGCCGTGGTGTTCTGGCCGTGGAGGCGATTGACCATCTCAATCAGCTGCTGTTTCTCTCGGCTTAGACGTGCGATACAGAACGCCGCTCGCTTTAGCCTGGAGCGCAGGAGAGGAGGATTGCTTTTAGCCAACCGCATGTTTTCCAAACAAACACCTGACATCAGACTTGAGACTTGCTGCTGCTGTAAATAGGGATTCTCCTCTTGGAGCGGTGCACTCTGGAAAGAAGTAGAGATTAAACTTGAATGAACTGAGGCACTGCAGCAGCTGACACAAAATATTCCCATTTTCTCACATAAACTGCTGAAACTGAAGCCATTAACTTGCCCATTTATGACAACTGCATGCTGTTGTTGAAACTTTAACACAGTAATTGGGACTCACTACATTCTGATTTATTTTTGTGCTTGTATGGCCTGTCTACTTCAGGGTCACCACGGTGGAGAGGAGGGGTTGTGTGGCTCTGGCACCACTTGGCAATGTGTCAGCCTGCTTAGTCATCTTTCTGGATCCACATACTTAACTTATCTTTTCATACAATCTTACTCATATCAGATATTAGTTAATTCATTCTGCAATTATGTTGTTCTGTTCTGGGAGAGGGATCCCTCCTCTGTGGCTCTTCAGGAGGTTTCTTCCTTTTTTCTTGCTAAAAGGGTTTTATTTATTTATTTATTTTATCCTTACTGAAATCGAGGTTCTAAGGCCAGAGATTGTCGTTCATTATACAGATTGTAAAATCGACTGAGGAAATGTGATTATGGTTTTGTGCTATATAAATAAAACTGGCTTGATTTGGCTTGAGATCAGTAACTTTAATTCCACACCAGTTGTGCAGTGTAAGTTACCAACAGGTCAACTGCACCTGTTTGACTGTTTTCCTATAGTACCTGTTTCGGTATGTGTTCCACTGTGACCTTCTTTGTCAAAGCAGAGCTATTGGCATTTTCCTCAAGGCACACACCACCTGAAGAGCCATACCACATAAAAGAGAAAAAAAATACAGTTAAAAAGACAAATTTTCCTCAAAAACCCTTTGAACATGAAACTCATACAAATGGCATTCATGCTGATACAACGATTTTAGCCAAAATATAGAATTATAAGTTAAAATATGTCTATATTAAACAATATCCACAGCCCGGTTTCACCAGCCAGCATACTAATTCTTTAACTGGCATATTTCCCGATATGTCAGGAACTGCTCATCAAAACTATTTACTAATCATTGTATGTGGTCTGGGTCAACACTTACTAATTTTTCTTTATCTACTCGAAATATACATAACATATACATAACAGCATTAGATGATAAACGGTGTTATGTTACATAACCATAACAGCAGCAATGCAGCTGATTTTTGTTGGAGGCACATATCTATTAAGGCCTGAAGACTAAAATATGTTTGTGTCAAATTGTTATTCATAGTTGTTTCACACTAATTTTAATCCCACCTTCATATCCAATTAAAATAAAAACATAATTCTATTTTTTTTTTTTAAATGACATTCTAATGTGCGCAGGTAGTACTTTTGAAAGTGTTACACCTGAAATTCAAGACAAGAGGACTTGAAGCGTGCATCTACTTGCAAGAGCATCTTCTGCAACATTTATAAGCGTGCTTGTTTAATCAAATACGATGTGACAAAACAAGACAAGACAGTGTAACATCAGGGAATCTCCTATAAAATGTCACCAACATGGCCCTACTCTCTTAGCTCTTTGTTTGTATTCACTGTGGAGGAAATAAAGCATGTCTTCCTCTTGAAAACAGTAATTTTTTCCTGGTGACCTACTGCGAACGGCACATTGTAGCCATCATTACATATTAACAAGTAAGAGAAATTAAAGACAGCACTCCCATCAAACTGTGTATTCTCACCACAGGGACGTTTCAGACAAGATGCACTTCTTTAGCATGTATTCTGGCAAAATCACAGTAAAACTCCACAAGGGCTAATTATGGGTTATCCAAAAACTGCACGATAGATGTACCCCAATAGGGGGAGCTGTATCCTTTTGAAGGAGAGCAAAGGACCACAGAGGCCAAACGGTCTCATATAAACAAAACAAAACCTCACAACACCTTACTTTATCACAGAAACAATATAGCACATGTTTGTATCACATGAAATTAAAGTAAATTAAATCTCCTCATTCAGTCCCTTTGGAATCCGAGTGTTGTGGAAGTGTATCCATTAGGATTCTCTCTGGAGGAGGATTGTGTCCCTGTTACTGACTCTTTGTGGCCTTTTCACTGTCTCGATGCCCAGATGGTGTAGTTCACTCAAATTGTGGTTATGACTGTTGGAGTTCCTGGCTACTAATGATTTAACATCGAAGTTACAAATTGAACACTTATGCTCACAGATTCTGTTTTTAAGCTCCTGTTTTGTTTTGCCTACATAATACATGGACATTTTAACAGATAAACTAAATTTTTAGTCTAACATTTAATCCTCCTCTTGACCTACTGTATATGTCGACACCTGACCTTGGATGGTTACAATGATTCCTCTTGATCATAGCATATAGCATGTATATCGTTATGACGAGTGAAATAACCACTTGGGAATTGAGACAAAGATGATGAGTAGTAGTAAATCTGACTTCACTAAATTATCCTTGTCCTCATAATTATCTTTTTATCATTTAACATGTACTAAAGAGCCAAGAATTAGCCGTCTAACATGCTATTTCCTACCTGTTTTTTCAGAGGCTGTCTGGTGTTAATGGGTTGGGCTTGTGTTTTTCTTGTGGTTGTTTAAAAAGCCAAAGCTGCCCTGGTAAACACACCATAAAGCAGACATTATCAGAGCTACTACGCGAGTTAACAGTTTGAGTCGAGCATGAAGAACACAAGCAATCAGAGGTGGAGTTGGATGAGTTTTGTGAGAACATACTTACTTTATCAACGGTGACATGTTGTGGTTTCTTTTTTGTGACAAATGTACTTGTTGTAAGTCACTTTAGACAAAAGCATCTGCTAAATGCCCAAAATGTAAAAGTAAATATAAATGTAGTGTTTTTTTAAATATTGTTTGTGTTTTCTTAAGTATTGTATTTGCAAAATGTCACTAGTTTTATGAAACGTTGCGATGCCAAATCATCAACAATCTTTGTGTTATAAAAGTGCAGGTCACACCTGCTGGGCTGAAGTTAGAGGAAATTTCAGTGGATTGGGCTGGTGGACCAGTGGCCATCTGATCAGGGGCTCCTTGATGAACAGGCTGAGGAGAAGAATCCAAAGGCTGGGCCTGGGTATGGGGTAGAAGCCGGCTGAGATCTTCCATGTCTTTCCGCATCTGGGTAACCATGGCCCGCAAATTGCTGTTCTGCTCCTGCAGACGACGGAGCTCTTCTGAGGCCACAGATTCCATCTTTGTTGTGGGAGCCTGTTGGCTGACACACAGTTATCCGGACAGAGTAGTGTACTGTATTCATAATCATGTTTTGTAATATGTCAACTATGCAGGGGCGCCGCTTGCCAACAGGCAGGGTAGGCATCACTTTGGACGCCAGGCCCATAGGGGGCCCCGAGGGCTGACAAACCTTAAACAACAGCAGTGTCAATTCATAAACTTTGCAATGATAGTACGTGATGTCCCTAAGCGGGCCCCACCTGACTCTGCTCCCGATTCAAGTAGCGTATATACAATATATATATATACACACACATACATACACACATACATATGTATATACATATACATATATGTATATACATATGCGCACACACAGACAGGTATTTAGCTAGAAGTGTCTTTTTGTCATTTGAGAAGGTTTACATGTACAGGACCTTGTGTGCTTTTCGTCTTGGTGCCAGAGTAAAAGGCCAACATACCACTCACCACTCAGGACCCTTTATCAAAAGGCCACAGTCCAAAAAAAGAACAGCCATTTAATATATGGGTGTGTAGGAGTGTAGCCTGCAGTGGCTTAGCAGACCCTTATGAGAATGGTTGTTACATTGTGTCATCATGTCATGTCATTATCCGTAACCACTTATCCCTATCCATGGGTTCACGGGGTGTTGCTGCTGGAGCCAATCCCAGCCTTGTCTCAGGGCGAGGGCAGGGTGCTCCCTGGACAAGTCGCCAGCTCATCGCAGGGCCCTCACTGATGAGCAATGTAGGGTTCAGTATCTTGTTGTTACATTGTGTGAAGTATAATTTGCAAACATTGTTTCACGTTATTAAGAAATTATTTGTCATAGAACTAGGACTAACGAAGCAGGTGTTGTATCACTCTGATCATGGCAGTGCTGAGATCATGGGGGCAAGGGAAAGATGCATAATGAAAGATGGAAGAAAATGTGCAATGGCTAAAGGAACACTTTTAGTGTTGGTATGGTATAGTGTTGCTAATTCTATACTTGTAAGGGCCAGCACCTTTACTTTGCTTAGTAAGGTGGCTGCATTCTCACCTGGATTATCTGGTCTCTCTTCATGTTGACAGTCAAAGCCTGCAGCTCGTGCTCTTTCTCCTTCAGCTCTGCTTCTGCCTGATAGAGACCAACGTAGATCCTCTTTTAGAATCCATCAAACTCCATCCTCAGAGATGAATGCACCTACTGATTTAATAAGCCCTCACTCCTTGATGGTAATGCATTCACAAATGCTGTTTGTAAAACAAGTATGCCAAAGGTGTGACTGTACACATGCAGCAGGTATGTGTACAATGGTGTATATGCATGTAATGTTAGAATAAACAACTGACAGTACATTTCTAGTTTAATCTGAAGCTTATGATTAAATCATATGATGGATAAACAGTATTATCCATATGATCCATATGAACATATCACCCCCACAGCAAAGGGGGTTGCTGTGGGGGTGATAATATTGTCATATGAATGCTCATGTACAACCATCCACTTTTTGCATCATGGTACAGTCACACTTGCAGCAAATTGAATGAACTTCACTCAGCTGAACTGAATTAAATTAATTTCACCTCTGCAGTCAATTGTGCAACTAATGAGAGGAGATAATATAAACATCTGCCTATTCTGCTGGATTTACAAAGACTCACACAACGTGTACACATACAGCGGTGTCCCATTCATGTCTGTGGCCATTTTTTCCTTCTGTCTCCCACTGAAACACACAATGTTTGACCAATGACCCCTTGAAGGCTTTCAGTCCTCTATTCAAGCCCAAGGGCCACCCAAGGACAGATCTGTCTCAACGCGCCTCTTCTATATCCATATAAACTCTGCTGCACTTATTTGCTGTTGACTGAAAGTCTGGGTTGGAATGAGTGATTGATGACTGTCAATGAATGGTGATGAATGGTTGTACGGCGCATTATGCTAAACGAAAACATGAACAAAAATATGTTGATGGGTGCACCAAAACAAAATGCATGTGGATTCAAAGGTGTTTCAAATTCAAATAAACAACCTCTGTTTTAATAAAACAAGCGAATTAGATTTACTTTCTATTAATTTTGAGAATGGAAGACTGAGATCATTTGCATTCACATTCAAAATCCTACAGTGTTTGGAATCTGCTATGCATGTGCGCCAGTAAATCCACAGACATTGTGCAGGGTGGTTGTGTGATGCATGGGAGGCTGACCTGGTCTCTAGCCTGGGTCAGGTCTTGTATCAGCTGCTCATGAGCAAGGTAGTGTTCAGCCTTCATGTCCTCACAGCGTCTCTGCCACTCCAGCTCCACCTGAACTCGCATCTGTTCTAAGGCCTTCTCTCTCTTCCAACCAGCACTCAGCTGTCGCTTGTAACTGGCAACACATACATGCATTTTACACATTGTAAGAATAAGGCAGACTGGGTCATTTCATTCAACTTCAAAGCTATATAATATCAAATCTTTCTCCTTTTTTTTTGTCCTTTTTTGTATCCATCAAATGTCTTCACTGTGTCCTTGTGATATTACATGGGGCTTCTTGGTACTTAATCCATGCATTTTTTTCCATCTCCTACTTTCCATCATTTTCTTCTTCATTTCTGACTGTCTACCATCTTCTTCGTGTTGTTTTCTCACCGCTTGATCTCCTCTCTGCTCCTCTCCAGCTCAGTCCTTAGTTTGGTTTCTCTCTCCTGCAGGGTGATAATCTTTGTCTCCTTGAGGACCATCTCACTGGACACATGAGTGATGTACTTGTTCCAGCCAGCACGGATTGTTTCTACCTCTGTGTGAAGCCTTTGAAAACACATACACACACAAACACACTTGCAGGAGGATCTCCGGTCAACTGGGTACATCATCACAGCTAACAGGTGCTGGTCTGAATGAGCAGATTTTTGCAGTACACACACTGACAATGAAGGAGGGATATTTTTTATATATGCAATAAATATCAACACTTCCACATACTAAAGTTTCAAGGAAATCAAAATAATCCTTCTTGGGAAAATCTACATTCAAAATAACCCCAGATGAGGGTTTTAAGCTACAGTGTATTTCACAAGATACAGGAACAAATAATATCTAGATGTGACAGAACGACATAAATAGTACACAGAACCTAAATGTGGTTGAAAGAAAGTGAAGACAACTAGAAATGTGAAATTTAGAAAATGGCAGAGTCTGCATTCTGGTAAAAAAATTGTACTTCCTGTTATTAGTTTGATTACTGTAACAACAGCAACAACTGTCTACAAGAACACATGTTGTAAATGATCCGTATGGTCTCTTGGATGTTCAGGACAAAACCAGAGAACACTGAGCTATTGGTGACATAAAAGGACTCACAAAAATGCTGGAATTTAGCTCAGAGGGCCACACTTCAAGATTCACATATTCAAAAGTGTATGGAGTCCAGATATTGATATGGATTTCTTTTTTGAGACAATCCCTAACAACTGGGAGGCCTTAAGAGAGTTGGCATGTAATTACCCTATCGGCAATACCATGATTTTGAACCTTTTTTTTGTCTCTTTAATCAGTGTCAGTCTTACCTCTTGATGGTCTCGTCTTTCTGTTTCATGGCCTCCTGCTGGTCTCCCTGTATATTGTGTGCCTGCGCTGCCAGACGTTCCATATTGTTCTGTAGTATGAGCATGTATTTCTTAGTCTTCTGCAGCTGGTCTGTGTGGTTCTGACACTGACCCTCCAGCTGCTTCCTTCAGAGCCGAGACCACATCCTCACATCTTGACAGAAATGGCCACACAGTTAGACATCAGTAAATGTTAAGACATAAGACTTACCACCAAGGTTTTTGATGCACAGCTGATGTAGCTTATATGCAAGATGACAAAACAAAGTTACATGAACAGCTACATGCAGAATTATTACCACTTTAGTTAAATGAGAGAAACAGGCACAGATGTCATCTTTGAAGCTGCTGAGGAGCTTTAACCTCTCAGCTAACAACAGATTATAAGAATATAAACAGTTACAAAAATGATCATCGGTTGATGTTCTTGCCTGTTTTTTATTCTTATTTAACTTACTAATGTTCTGTATTTCTGCATTAATAGGACCTACAACAACATCATATTTTCATGTAAGTACTACAAGTAGATCAAGAAAACTCAATTAAACAAATAAGATGAAAATATCATATGTGGTCATTTATCTATTGAGGAAAATGATCCCATATTACATATCTGGGAGTAGCAAAAATATGTGAGCCTTTGCTTTCAGTATCTGGCGTGACCACCTTGTGCTGCAATAACTGCAACTAAACATTTCTGCTAACTGTTGGTCCTGCACATCAGCTCGGAGCAATTTTAGCCCATTCCTCTTTACAGAAAAGCTTCAGCTCTGGGATGTTAGTGGGTTTCCTTACATGAACTGCTCGCTTCAGGTTCTTCCACAACATTTTGATTGAATAAAGTTCAGGACTCTAACATGGCCATTCCAAAACATTAACTTTATTCTTCTTTAACCATTCTTTGGCAGAAAGAAAAACGACCCACATTCTCTTGCGATTCAGTGCACAGACACATGTCCTGACTTGTCCCTTTAAAATTTGCTGGTAGAATTCAGGATTCATTGTTCCAGGAATAATGGCAAGCCATCCTGGTCCAGATGCAGCAACACAGACCCAAGGTTGATGAGCATCAACGGCTCTTTTTCTGAGGTACTCAGAAATCTCCATTGTTCGTGCCATGATACACTTGAACTAACACGTGTTGTGAAGATCATTTTAGATCTAGATAGACTAGATAGATCCCTGTTCTTTAAATAGAATAGGGTACCCACTGATCGTCATCCCATTGTTGGAAAACTCCCAACTTTGATTTCAGCTTCAAATTAAATGACAATCCTCGTAATATATATAATATTGGATCATTTTTCCTCAATGCATAAATGACCAAGTATAATATTTTTGTCTCATTGGTGTAATTGGGTTCTCTTTATTTACTTTCAGGACTTGTTTAAAAATCTGATGTTGTCTTAGGTCATATTTCAGCTACTAGGCCATACTTCAAATGGTTTGACATGGATGTATTTCAACAATAAAATTGGCAAATGTATCAGTGCAGGGCAGGGAAAATGGGTGAGTCTCTGGTTCAATTCCCTTGGCTGCCCCAGCTGCACATCCAGGTATTCTTGAGCAAGGCACTGAACCCCAAATCGCTCCTGATAAGAAGATGTTCACCATGCAGGGCAGCCTCTACCATTAGTGTAAGAACATAAGGGTGAACATGACAAGTGTTGTACAGCACTCTGAGTGGTCAGTATACTAGAAAAGTGCTATAGAAGTCAAGTCCATTTGCCATTTATAGGAAAAATGTCATAACTGAATTAGTAGAGTTTTATTAGCAGCTAATGAAGACAACCAATCAGAGGCGGAGTAGGGTGGCCCTAAGAGAACTTAGCTGGGACACATAATAACAAGGGCTGTCTTCTTGACCAGTATGATTGTGCCATATGTTGCTCAAACAGAAAAATACAATGATGATAGACAGTTGAATGCATTTATACTGATTATACTTACTATATCCATGAGCTTTATGAGCAAAATAACCATGTGATAAGTTGGTAGATATTGTCACAGTCCCATGATGCTGTAGCAAAATGTGGAACTGTATATGGTTACATACCTAGTTTTTACTGGTCAAAATTAGTGTGTGGGAGGGCTTTGTCTCCGCTGTGACTGTGACTGTGGAGCTGCTTCAGCTCCTCTTGCCTGCAAAGTACAGCAGAGTCTCAGACTATGCTGGACCATATTTGTCACTGTTTTGGAAGGCTGCAATAATAATAAACATACACTGGCATAAATCAACCATATTTTTCCACTTCCATGTTGATAAGCGTGTTCAAACTTTGAAAATATCCCTTTTAAGGTGCATTTAAACCAGCAAGTATTGCGATTATTTGCAAGTTAAATATTTTAACTGATTGACAGCCCTTGATAATTGATAAATAAAAGATACAAATAAGATAGCTGAAGGGCATTTCAGATGAACCAAAAACAGTCAAAAGAACTAAAGAATATAACAAAAAGTTTGACAAATGCATCAGTCAAAATATACAAATATTCATATTGTTCCCTTTATTCCTTTTGCTCCCAAAGAGTTGCACAAAAAACACCAAAATGCAAATCTTTCATGCACTATCCGTAACCACTTATCCTCGCAGCGGGCTGGACCTGATCCCAGCTGACATTAATCACCAGTTTATCATAGGGTTGAAATATAGGGACAAACAAACATTCACACTCACATTCACACCTATGGACAATTTACAGTGACCAATTAATCTAACCTGCCTGTCCTTGGACTGTGAGAGGAAGTATCCGGACAGACCCCTATGTGAGCAAATCTCAAAGAAATGGAAATTAAGGGTAAAAACACAAAAAAGGCTCAGTTGTTCAGCTAGACACAATTATTTGTTTTTTTTGAGAATTTTGCCCCTCATCCCAATACAATGGTTTTGGATGGAATTTAGTTTGTGGTGCAGCACTGAAAAAAACTACATTTCAACATTTCGGTATAAATAGCATGTGATAGCAGTGTGTCATGTAATGTCCCAGTCCTGGTTACTTTTGATAAGCACAGACGTTCATTGTACTACGCGGGAGGCAGATATCTCTGAAACATATTTCAAAACCTGAGCAAATATAACCAAAGCCGTCAGCATGGATAGATTCCAGTGAAGGTTGCTGAAGAAATGTCTTCTTTTGTGACTTTGTTTGACCCTTTCAGAGTTCACATATGGTGCAAAGATTTAATTTTAGTTGACGAGAGGATTGATTTCTAAACATTTCCACAATTAAGCAGGTGAGGCAACTCTACCTATATTTACATTGAGATTACAAGTAACTCAGTGTATGAGACTGCGAACAGCCACACACAATAGAAAAGCAAATTCAAGAAATGCCAGTCACCCAAAGACAGTGTGTCTGTTAAGTATCACACTCCACAACATAAACCATAGACAGAATGTTGATTGACAGGCACCTTCCAATTACTAAACAACCCTTGCTAACTTTTAAGCTATAGCTTCCCGATTACCTGCTGAGACTTTTTCTTGAAAACTAATTGACAAAATAAGTGATAGTGAAAATATTTTTTTCCAACCTGAGAAGAAACCAAACATCTGCATATACAAATTGCCTCGTTGGTGACATCAGTCTTGAGACTGGGGTCCACTGGCAAATCTATATTCTTATGGGCATATTTTCAGCTAATGGTGCTTCTGCATCATAGTCATAAACAGACTTGGGCAAGAGTTTGATGACAGGTTTTGTGACTTTGATCAACAGAAAACATCTGTGACATTCATTTAAAATCCGTTCATGCAAGTGGACCTGACATGCTGAGAAACTAAGCTCAACATTCAGCTCAGATGCTGGACAGGTGGAGGTTGAAATCCTAATGTTGCGAAATGACCTCCACCTCACACACCATCAGGGTGCACCAAACTTGTGGTGCCTTGAGTACACAGAAAAGCACAAAGGTGTATGCACGGCAGCTATGAAAGTTGCCTGCCTTTTTGGTTCAACCTGTCTCTGTGAATCAGCCTTTTTGGACATGATCTTCACCAAGAAGTAACACAGAACACTGATAAACATCTACAAGACTCACTCAGTGTTGCAGTGTCAAAATATGGCCCAGATTACAGTACACTGGTGAACAGAATGCAATACCAGGCTTCCTACTACCAGACATTTACAGACAAAGACAGACATAACAGGTGGTTTCAGTGAAACACCATGGTAACGTAAATATTATACAAAAATGTGAAAAATGATTTGTTCAAAAAGTGCAACAGATGTGATGATTCGTTAAAAATGCTACAGATTGGTGATTAATGTAAAAATAATATAGTTAATTTAAAAAATGTGGAAGAGTTGAGGATTTGTTCAAAAATGTTACAAAAGGTATTGGTCCGTACAAACGGAGCACGATTTGAAGATGTGACAGTTAATGATTTCCTAGAAGTGATCATTTGTACAAAGATATAACAGGTGTGTTTTTTTAATAAAATACTACAAATGTGCTCATTCATACAAAACTGTCAAGAAAGAGATAACTCTGACTTTCAATGTTGAAACAGACTGAGATTAACAGAAATAAACAGTGTTGCATGTTAAAATGTATCTGTGTTTCCTACCATGGGAAATCATTGTTAATTATTGTGAGGAATCATTAAACTGAAACTTTCACCAGAATGCAACCTAGGCTTTCTTTGTGAATGTATATGAGTCAAACCTTTGTGTGAAAGCATAATTACGCTGAAAGAGGCACTTTTAAGATTGACCGTATTTTCCCATTGAAAATTAGTTTGAGCCAAAAAACGAAAATACGCTTATACATTCACAAAAAAAGCCTAGGTTGCATTTTGGCAAGAGTTTCATTTTAACAATAACTTGTGATAAGACAGTCTCTTCACATACATGAATATTCATCATCATTAATAATATTATCATTAAAGGTGAACTTTAAACTTGAGGTTATTCAGGAAGTTTGTATCAAACAAGTAGCCCTTCGTATTAATCTGTACTCCCGAAGCAGCTCCCAGTTTTAAAAAGGTTGGCCTCAAAGGTCACAAGATCTTAGTATTGTGGTTACATTCATAACCTTTGTTCTATTTCATCGCTCCTGACTGCCAAGGCAGTGCTTATCACTGGATGACTTATGGCAACAGAGTAGCAAGGAATCTGAGGACAGATCTTATAAGGATAAAGCATAGGAGCTTGGCTGAAGAATCCCACCCAATGCATGGGGGGCTGGCCACATCTGTAGTATCTGGAATATGTGCTGGGCGATGCCGGCTGCATGACAGATGTTCCCCAAGCACCTTAGTGAGGAATGCTTGTATTTGCCACAGAGTGAACCTGAGCTGTCAGGGTTCCACCTTAGACAGGAATCACTCACAGCCAAAAGGCATGTATCTCACTAACATGCTTGGCTGAAGTGATGGCCAGGAGAAATGCAGTTTCCATCTGAACTCTGCCTGTGCTAAGGCTTCATAGGGAGGCAGGCTAGTGGGGTCCAACACCAGGGGCATGTCCCATATAGGAGCCTGTGGGGCACTTTAGAGAGGTAATCTCAGGGCCCCCTTCCAAAAGAGGGACACCAACTTGTGGCCTCAATTGTCTCATTATCAAACTTCACAAGCTACAAAGAAATGGCAGCCACATAGGCTCAAGGAGTAGAGGGAGATCGGCGAGGAAGGACTGCAGAAACTCAAGGATCATAGCACTGTAGTGGGTCTTACTTTCTCTGACACTAACTACAGATGTAGTAGTTGGTGGGCTTTACTCTCTGTCTCTGTCTCTGTCTCTCTCTCTCTCTCTCACACACACACACACACACACACACACACACACACACACACACACACACACACACATATGACTGAAGCAACAGTTAGCCTACCGTCAGTAGCTGTAGCAGTAACGTTAGTCTGGTGGTGGCGGCTCTGCAGAATAAGTACCGCTGGGGCCCGTAAGTCTTCACTCTTTACAGTCAGCACGACTTTTCATTTAGCGACCACACAAACAGCTATTTATAACTAACGTCAACTATTGATTTATCGGCAAAGACTATCACCTAACGAGGCCGCTCGCCCAGGGAGGGTCGCTGATGCGAATACGTTTCCATGGCAACCGCACGTCTGTCAAAGTCTTCCCCAGCTACTGTGCTGGACAAAAGTTCCTGGTTAAAAATATGTAATTTACCACATTTACAAAGTTACTTTGAAGGGAAAAATATATATATATTATTTAAGAAACACATATTAAAAGATGACGACACAAGCATACGCAGAAAAAATTAGATAGCAGTACAGTTTATAGCCATTTCACCCAGAGGGACCTGCAGTGAGCACGTTTGCACCTACCAGGGTCCCGCGTCCCTGCCATCACCTAAGACACGTATTAAATTGGTCGTCTGATATCGCTTCAGTATTTCTACAGAAATGTAATAAGTTGGCTTTTGAGGGTTTGTTAGCAACTCTTATGATTATGCTGGCGGCAAAACTGAGGTACATCAGAGAAATAGACATTGCGGTGCAGGGCTGCCGTTGATAATGTATTCAATTTGATCAGGAAGGGACGAGGTCGGGGGGGGGAGAGATGAGGCGTGTCGGCCGGTGTGGATCACGTACTTGACAAGGCGGAGTTCTAATGAACCACCGCGGGAGTTTCCTGTTTGGCCGCTACTGTATGATAAAGGAAGCACGCTCAAACGGTACATGTAGAGGCGCCTCTGAAGGAAGGAGGAAGACAGCACCTCAGCAGGTAACTTGTGATTTTTGATTTTCTTTTATAACCAGTGGTATGTGCAGACGATGGCTCTGTGCCACCGCCTCATTCGTGCTCTTTTCGAACCTGTCGTACGCCTGAGAAATAGATCGGCAGGTATTAAGACTGGCGACCAAGAGTAAAGCAGATAGGCCAATTTATTTATTTATTTACTTATTTTATTAAAATAATATTAATGTGCTAGTTGTATTATACATCCTTAACGTGTCGGGTTTATGTCGGCTGTTATAACATGCTAATTTCTAAAGACCGAGGTTTCTCCTCACTTACACTGGTCCGCATTTTGACTGTGACATTTACATCACATGTGCAGCAAAATACAAGGTCACTTATAAAGTAGAACAAGTAAAATAGGCAACTGACTCACCAGGTTGGGTGAAGTTTTTATATGTACCGTGTTAAGTAAAATAAATAAATAAATAAAATAATAATAATAATAATAATAATAATAATACAAACACGCAAAACAAAACAAAACCGCGAAGGGTCTTGACCGTGCTCACTGTGGACTTTTCCTGAACTTCCGTGAGTTCGAGAGCGGGTTAGGTGTGAAATAAATCAGCTACCGAAATGATTTCCTCTGTATTAGTTTGTCGTAGAGTGAGTGGGTGTCACTTCGCACAGAGACCGTTCAGCGTACGCCTCCGTCACAGGAGAGATGGACGTCACGCAGCAGCCGGGCTGCCTACGTGCGCTCGGCTGCATCCCTGAAGCGGATGATGTCAGGGCTTTCAACATCATCACTTCTGGGTTTTACGAAACACTGAAGACATGAGCTACGCACGTCCTCTAGAGTATCTAATGTACCAGCGTGGACAGTGCCTTGATTAATGACTGATTCCTCTCAGAGCGCATAACATATATGTTCCATATCGTGTGGTTACTGTTTTTCGGTGGCAGCCATGTGTTTGATTGCCTGTCCTCTTGGAGTGATGAAGGCATATTCGCCTTGTTAGGCAATAAGGCTGAGCGTCAGGGAACCAAGTGTAGGGCAGATGGATAAAGATGTAAATGTGGAAAACTGTAATGTAGGTAGGCAAAGTTATTATAACTTGTTGAACACATTACAAAGCATTTGCTCGGAAAAGCCCCGGAAATTGAGTATTTTAAGAAAAATAAATACATAAATAAATAAATATAACATAACTGTAGCACATGGTTAATGCAGTGTGTGTATATATATATATATATATATATATATATAATATGCCTCACACTTAGCCTAAATTCTACCCATTACAGATCATTAAATTATATGCAACATATACTAGATTATATGCATTTTACATTCCGTTAACACTATGAAAAAGCCACACATTTACAGTTGATTTCTCAAGTTTGGCAAAGTTGATGATGTGATAACTGAGTTCAGACAATATATATAGCATAAAGACATGTTGATGAAGGTTCTCAGTCATCCAGGTCATGGTAATACTAAGTGTTGTATCGATGGCAACTGGACTTGTTTCTCATTTCTTGAAGATGTTTCACCTCTCATCCAAGAGGCTTCTTCAGTTCTGAGTAACTGAAGAGGAGTTGCAGGTTTGAAACTCTGTGTGTCCTTACAGAGTCCGTAAGGTCATGTGTGAACTCAGAGTTACAGAGTTGCCAGGGCCACTTTATGTGGATAATGAGGGCTAGGTGTTAGGATGTTAAGCTGTGCAGGGAGGGAACTCGGTACTGCTCCGTAGGTGCATGATAAGTACCGTTGTAGGCCATCTCCTCTGGTCAAAGATAGTTGTTTCAGTTTAATGTGGTGGATTCTTTTATGTGTCTTTCAAACAATCTGTCCTCTCTGGCCAAGATGTGAACATTGTTGTCCTCAAAGGAATATCTATTCTCCTCAGCCGAGTCTTGACCTGAGGAGATGGCTCTCCTGTACTGAGTCTGCAAACCCCGACCACACTGTGTTGTGTTCTGGTCCGCAATCAGACTCTGGACACAGGCGCATCATGTTGAACTTGGATTTATTCCTGTTTGAATCCAGAACGAGCAAAATATTGTCATGTAGCCTCTGTCTTCTCAACAACACACACACACACACACACACACACACACACACACACACACACACACACACACACACACACACACACACACACACACACACACAGCAGAAATGTGTTTAGCTTAGCTCTTTCAAACCCTCAAGCTGAATATCAAACAGACAAATATGTGGTCTACCTGCCCTAAATCAGCATTAAAACTTTTTCATTTTGGTTTATGGACGAGCTGCCTTAATACATGTTAAAATACAGAGGAGAAAGATTTTTTTTCATTACTCCCAAAAAGCTCTTAAATAACACGTGCAAGAAACACATCCATTTTGTAACACAGATATGACTATTTGAGCCAAAAGGATCTTGAATGCAGAACACGTCAACGCATTGAATGAGAGAAAGATAAGGATTATAGTTATGTCAACAATTAATCAGCCCCAGCAGATACCGTGTTCTCACGTCACTACAATGAACACAACACATGCTGAAACAAATTTAAAAAAACAAACTCTTCCAGGTGGAGCTGGATGGGCAGTAACAAACGCACCATCCTGCACTAATGGAAGTGTTAGATTAGATTAGATTCAACTTTATTGTCACTGTGCACAGTAGAAGTACGAAGACAACGAAATGCAAATTGCATCTAAGCAGAAGTGCAAAAAGAAGCAGTGAAGTGCAAGTGTGTTCAGGATAAATAGTGCAGCAGAATGTAGACAGATTCACAGTATTTACAGTATATAAATAGGTCTAGGTAAGTATGTATAGAATAAAAAAATTACTAGCAGTACTAAATGGAGATACAGTATGTACAGTATATACTAAAATTAATAGTAATACTAAGGTTTTTTAATACTTTCTGACACAAATCTGTCTTTTACAACTGTGTTTACAGCCACTGAAAACATCACCAGCTGTCAGAGAGCATCATGGGAGGAGCAGTGGTGGACGACGGGCCTCCCGGCGTGAAGGCGCCAGACGGTGGGTGGGGCTGGGCAGTGCTGGCCGGCTGCTTCGTCATCACCGGCTTCTCCTATGCCTTCCCCAAGGCCGTCAGCGTCTTCTTCAAGGAGCTGATTCGCGAGTTTGATGTCGGCTACAGTGACACCGCCTGGATCTCATCAATTCTGCTTGCAATGCTTTACGGCACAGGTAGACTGGATGGATAATGTCTGATAGTGATTAACTGATTTGCTATATACCATATTACACATATGTATACTGTATAATTATTATTATTATTGTGTTTTGCCCAGGCCCTCTGTGCAGTGTATTGGTAAACAGGTTTGGCTGCCGACCGGTGATGATGGTCGGAGGGCTCTTTGCCTCGCTGGGAATGATTTTGGCCTCCTTTGCCACCAGCATTATACACATCTACCTATGCACCGGAGTGATTACAGGTAAAGTCGCAACGTAGTTTCACGAATAGGAAAAATGCAAACATGTAACTAGGAAACGGAAGACACCAGTCGATAATAGACAGGACAAAAACTCTGCTTGAAACAGTATTATTTGTCTGATACGGTTTTTCGTTTCTAGTTTCTTTAATGTCATTTTTTGCTGATGTTCTCCTGTTCGTGTAAGATGAACAGGAATGAAGAGTCTTCAGAACCAGAATCGGAAATCCTTTATTTGTCCCGTAAAAATAGGGACATTTCTTCTCCACAGCAGCCAAAAGACAGTAACATTGCAATAAACAATAATAGTATAAGATAAACAATATAACGAAAAGGTGAGAAATAGAAATAGACTCATATACATTGTGTAAACATAATATTTTACACTGTGAACAGTGTAATTGTAAGCAGTTTGGCGGTGTGTGGTTGTTAATAAATAATAAATACGAGTATGAAAATTGTCCACAACTTATATCGCATCTGACAAATTACTTTTACATACTTGGTCCAGAAACCAGAGAAACAGTCTTAAGGGCGTTTATTTAACACACAGATGTTAAACAATGAAACGTGAGGGCAGGCAGGTCGGGTGGCGTAGTGTGGAGATGACGGTTACTTCCTCATTTTTCTTTGAGGAAGTAACTTGAGCTTGATTATATTCACCACACATGACAGAACAATCTGGCACCGGGGTAATGGAGAGACCGTGGGTCATTCAGACAGAGGATGATGAACTGATGGGAAACAGGAATTCTGGAATTTAGCCTTCCTAAGTTTCCATAGGAAGTAGAACCCTTCTCTGTGCTTTTTTAATTTTTTTTTTAGCCAGGGTGCTGACGTGTAATGATCAAGATTCTCCGCGATGGTAATTCCTGTTTAACTGTAACTGCTCACCTGCTCCACCTCATGACATGGCACACCACCCGTTTGCCCCCCTTTTTTTCTGAAATCAATTATAAGCTCCCTGATTATGCTGACAATGAGCAGTGGATTATTCCTTAAATGAACTCCCATCATTGTTTAGAATTTATAGATGATGAGAGTGTGGATCCAGAATACCCCCTCTCTTTTTTTTTCCTTGCACATCATGATAATCGTTATGCTGTGGTGAATAAGTGGACTTGATTTAAACAGAAGGATTACTTTGTTTTTGTTTTTTTAGATGAGTGTATGTGTGTGTGTGTGTGTCAGTTAATTACTTCTGTTCTCCTCAGGTCTGGGCCTGGCGTTGAACTTTCAGCCATCTCTGATCATGCTGAATCGCTACTTCAGTCTGAAACGTCCTCTCGCCAACGGCCTGGCTGCAGCAGGCAGCCCTGTGGCGCTGTGCTGTCTCTCTCCGCTGGGACAGGTTCTCCAGTACCATTACGGCTGGAGGGGGGGCTTCCTCATACTGGGAGGGATGCTGCTCAACTGCTGCGCCTGCGGTGCCCTCATGCGGCCCTTGATCGCCACGAAGGCCCAGGGGCTCGATGAGAGCGCTCCTCCAGCTGCAACAGAGGAGAGGCCAAAGAAGAAACTGTTGGATTTCAGCGTGTTCAAGGACAGAGGCTTTGTCATCTACACCACCGCCGCATCCATTATGGTGTTGGGCTTGTTTGTGCCCCCCGTTTTTGTGGTCAGCTATGCTAAAACCCTCGGCTACGAGGACACTAAATCGGCACTGCTGCTCACCATCCTGGGATTCGTCGACATGTTTGCCCGGCCGTTGTCGGGACTCGTAGCGGGAATGAAGTGCGTGCGGCCCAAGAGTGTCTACCTATTCGGCTTTGCCATTATCTTCAACGGGTGCACCGACCTCATAGGATCGCAGGTAACAGTGCGGCAATGGGTTGTTCATTACAAAGACAATGGAGAGGAAAATGCAGTTACTTCACAAACGAACTGGAAGCCGTGTCTGTTGCCATCATACAGGTCTAATAAAATAAATAACATTTTTAATGACATAAAAAAGTTAACGAGAATTTAACAATGAAGAGATTCTGTCACTTGTGTATATGGCATTCAGACTGCTAGAAAGAAAGTGATGTAGATGTAGGTAATGTCATCAACATTAAAAGTTAATACTGAAGAATAGACAAATGACTGTGTCTATAGCTCCGGTCTGAACTCAGTAACAAGGCCCTGCCTCATCACCTGCCCCTGTGTCGTGTTTTATAACACTTTCCTGTTTATTTCCTTGCAGGCAACTGACTATTCAGGTCTGGTGGTCTTCTGCATCTTCTTTGGTATATCCTACGGCATGGTGGGAGCGCTGCAGTTCGAGGTCCTCATGGCCATCGTGGGGACGGAGAAGTTCTCCAGCGCCCTTGGCCTCGTGCTGCTGATGGAGGCTATTGCCGTTCTGCTGGGACCTCCCGGAGCAGGTCAGAGCACGGAGGGAATGACTGTGAATGTGTCTCTCCTCATGTTCAGTCTTCAAATTTGTTTATTTGAAACGGCTGTGGTTAATTATTTTTCTTACTTTCTTTGGACCATTTTACGACTATTTAGTGATAGCAGAAAGATAGGAGTAAACGCTGGAGAGCTAGATTGTGACTGGGGACACCTGGTTCATGGACACAGTTTGGGGGACTCTTTCTCTTGTAAACTAGGTCCTGTAATGTAAACTAGATATTTCAGTGTCCATCTAAGTAAAAAAAAAATCATCATGCAAATCATGTTTTTATGATTTTCACTGATTTGTGAATTCATATTTTATTTAAAGTGCAAACAGGTTCACACAACTTTTTTGGGGGGGGTTTGAATCTAAACAAAAAAGCTCTAATCATTTTTGCCATGAAAACAAGTTTACATTTGATTTCTAGCCATAAAATAACCACAAAATGAAAAATGTTGTGGTTATTGTTGTTTCTCGATTTTCTCAGTTGCGGAATCTTGCACAGTGAAGCTGTTTTACCAGTATTGTTCTTGTACTTTCCCCCAGGTCGCCTGCTGGATGCCACCCATCAGTACATGCACGTCTTCCTGTTGGCAGGCTGTGAGGTCACACTGTCGGCTTTTGTCATCAGTTTGGGGAACTTCTTTTGCATTAGAAAGAAACGAGAAGAGCCGGAGGTTAACGTGGAGATGGCTGTGACTGCTTCAGAGATGCAGAGGCTGAACCGTGCCGATGAAGGCCAGGAAGCCGACAAAGGCGAAATGCCGGGAGGAAAAGAGAATGGGACGGTTGATGCTGTGATGCCAGGGGAGGTGGTGATGATGAAGGAGCAGGGGGAGGAGGGCGGAGAGGAAAACAAGATGTTGTGAAGAATAAGATTAGCAATGAGGAAAGGCGAACTGTGACACGTGAGGACACAGAAGTGGATAATGATTTGCAAAGGCATGGAAAGAGAAACAGAGAAAGTACAGGGGGACGGATGGTTTGGAAAGAGGGCAGATGTCTCCCTTTAAATGAAAACCCCAATCTGATATAATGGATACATGGCGGAGGTGGTCCATTATTAAGATCTTCTGAATCAGAATTAGTTAAATGCTACATGTGATCAGATCCTGTTTTCTAAACTCAAGCTAGTCTACTTCCTAGCTAGTCTACTTCCTATTTCCCTAATGATTTTAAATGAGTTCATAAAAAAAATAAAAAAAACACCTTCACTCAAGGTCGACCCGCTGACCTTTATCCGGAACTTTCAGCTTCTTCTCACAGCCACCAGATGGGAGGCACTCAGTTAATACCTAGTTCTTGGTTTAAATGTGTATTTGTCATGAACTGCAAATGCAGTGAGGTTTCGTGATCCATGCTCAGGTCATGTGATGACAACTTAGCAAACTCAATTTGCTTATGAGGACTGTTTTGGAAAGCCAGTCAGTGGACCTTGGATTATATGGAAAAAAAACACAAAAAAAACTACTTCTTTGTTGCACTGTTTTCGCTTTATTTATTGCAAGTATTTATTGACATCGTATGTCAAATTAGGACAAGAACTCACACTCAAGAGTAGAAAAGTGAAAATTTGCTAGTAAGTATTTGGGGCAGCTGAATTACCTTTTGCAGCTGTTGACTGATACATTTCAAATGAAGTCTTTTTTTTTTTTTCTTTTAACTGCCGTGTGCTATTTTCAAAGACTTCAACCTGTTGCTGTGTGATGCATTAGTCTGAAGGATACTGGAACAAAGTTGGACTGTTAGTCACAGGGGACTATACCAGTGTTACACTCAGTTGATGAATGTATGTCCTATGCTGTCTTTACTTTTCTGGCCTATGAACACTCAAAGCTGCTTTGTTCAGTGTTGGTAAGACACCAAAGGGTGTGAACAAGATGCTCTATTACTTATTTATTACTCAACATACCAACACAAGAAAGCAAGCCCAACTTGCTTGAGTGAAGAAACGTAGCACTCACTCATTGCACTTGAGTGAAGAAATGAGTGCACTCACTCATTGCGTTTATTCTGAGTACTGTCTTGCACAATGTAGGCATCCAATGCCTGTTTTCCAAAATAAATGACTTTTCTCTTGAGATAAATGGCTGGCATCCTTGTACTGTTCAGCACAACGCTTACATTCACATCAAATGTGACTGTGCTTAGCTTCTGCCAGTTGACTTCCCCAGTGATTAGTGTTAACTGGAGACCACACATTAGATATCCAAGCTGTTGTACAAATGGACAAAATCCATGTATGTTAAAATGAAGGTCTCCCAACTTTTTGCACCCTTTAAGTCTTCTTGCAGTCGGTCTTTAATCACTGACATAAACCGGTTCATTTGCAGGTAGAATTAATTCAAGACACAAAAAGATACAAGTAGTTCATTTATTTACAGTTTAAGTGGCAAATATAAATGTGATAAAGTAAATCTTACTGATCTGGTTGCTTACATAATTCAATAGGTGTAGAGGGCTTAGCCAAAGTAGTCGAGGATCAAAATCAAAAGTAAGTTTAAAAAAAAAAAATGAGCAGCAAGAATTATTATTAACAACAGGCATGGCATAAAGTTATTCATCACACACTGCTGCTAGAGAATCCTGTGAAAATATATTCAGATTACCTCTCAACACAGAATCATTTCAATAACTGTTAATGTAAGGGGATTCATTTAGAATGTGTTTCCCTGCAGGGATCACTTGAGTTCTCATACAAAGGGGCAAAAGCTGTGACAGGAAAGCGTGTCGTATAAAGCTTCTTCCACATTCAGTGTGCCAACATCAATGCTTCATATAAGAACTCCATGGCTTTGAGGGGCCAGACTGACTACACTTGCGGTAGCCCAAATTTGCAACTAGGTTCCTTGACCAAGCTTAAAAGTTATGTTAGACCCCATTACTAAAAGTCAGTGAAAACAAATGATGAGAAAACATGTACACATCAATATTACAAGTAATTCACAGCTTCAAAATCATAAAATAGGAAAAGTTTGAATGAGCTGGAAACCTAGGAAACCAGGTCTAGATGATGCCTTTGCCCCCTCAAAGTGCACTGCTATTGTACAGTAGAAACACTAGAAAGAGAAGGGGCTCACTGATCAGTACGCCAGAGGCTGGAGGTGAACAGAGAGAATAATAACTTATAGGACAGATGCCAAACAATGTTTTTGGTAGGTTCGTGGGTTCAACTAGCACTTGAGCCTCTGCACCTGACTCCGAAGGCTCACCCTCTAAAACATGCAAAGAAGTTTCTTTCCTTCTTATTTAATACAAATGGGTGCAGAGTTACCGAAGAAAGTGGTGGTCATTATAAAAAACAGGGGGGAAAAAAAAAAAAAAACAGTTGGTGGGAGGAGAGAATGAAAACTGCCTTGCGCCCCCTAAACCAACAGATATATACACACAGTAGTGAAATTCTGGTTCAGCCTGATACGCCTTGCTGCAAAATATAGAGAAATTACATTTTATTGATCAGGTATGAATTAACAGACAGTGAAAGTGCAAATGTAAGGTTATCAATGACGAAAGTTTCAGCAGATCAGCGTCCTAGAAAAGACTAGCGGGAGGCCATGTCTGCCGTAAACAAAGCACTGCCGATTCAAAATCTAGTGATGGTGTGGTGGTAGAGATCGGAATTGCAGCGCGGAGGGTTGTGCAAATGTCTCCTGATAAAGTGGGTAGAGAATGCTCCTGAGTCCGACACCCTGAAATGTTTTGGGAGGTGGGGGATTTTGCCAGTCTAGCAACAGTCGTTAATAGTGGTGGTGGTTGTGTCAGTATGTCAGATTGCTTCAGGGCTTGGCGCGCCAGGTTGCATTGTGTCGGGGGGGGGGAGGGTCATCGAGGAGCAAGAAGATGGAGACCAGCAGATGGTGCACCAGACACAATCTAGAGGAAACACAGGACAGGAAGCAGGAGGGTTAAAGAAAAGGAAATAAACTTTCCATGCATGCTTACCTGTACAGTCATCTCATCTGGACAAACACATATACCGGTCTTTAAATTCATCTAGAAGTCTACATGCAAACTCATGTTCATGAGCTACATTATCAAGGAATTAAAAAAAAAAAAAAAAAAAAAAAAAAAAGCATAATTTGAGAAAAAGCAAGTTTCTAAGCTAGTGATGGTGTGATGGTGGAGAAAAAGCAGCCCCAGTGTGTAGCACTAACTATCTTTAACTACAGTTTTGGACTGATTGCAGTAGATTCAGATCACCTTTGTGCAGGGTGGGGAGACTGACTAGTGATTAAAGACTGAAAACAGCTTGGGGCGTTCCCCTCCAAGCCAATCAGGGTGTGAAGATGTCATTTTTATCTGAAGGCTCAAGAGAGGTGGGGGAACCGCATCGAGGAGAGATCCATTCCCTTTCTGATTCTGTCCATGACACACTGCAGACCCAATACTGCAGCACAACAAAGATAACGGTGACGACGATATAACAGAGGCTTAGACAACTATAATCTTTCAGATTGGCAGATGCAAAAAGGTATTTGTTAGGCCAATCACAAATATATTGGAACGGATAGAACCCAAATAACAGCTCCAGCATGAAGCCACACCAGTGTGTCAATTCATACAGCACACTGGCGTTACACATCCAACAGAGGCCTGATCTACACATTTATCCACACATCATTATCATTCATTTGTTTATCGCTTGCCAGCCCTGATAATATTATTTCACTATTTACTAATGTAAAGTTCTGAGCTCTCCAGGGCTCTGCTCTCTGCACTTTGCCCCTTTCTTTATATATTTCACCATTTGGCCAAAGAATTTACAGTTATGGAACACATTTCCACTGCCAACCAGATGATACTTGGGCCGTTAGTCAGCATGCGCCCATAAAAGCAGATGATCGTTCGCAAACTACAAATCTGGAAGTCAGAGATTTTCCTACATCTGAATTCTGACAAACCTGGGATGTTGGTCAGTTGGACATTTTGGTCAGGGGACAAGTTCTCAAAGTTTAGCTGTGAAGAATCTTAGTGTTACATTTACAGCCCACCCTTTTTTTTTGATCAGCACATACAATAAATCATCGAGATCACATTTTATCACCCATGCAACGTTGTGAAAATGAGGTCTTTCTTGTCCATGGCTGATGCAGAGATCGTAATTCATGCATCAGTTTCATCTAGATTGGATTATTGCGATGTTTTTTCAGGTCTGAGATGTGCTCGCACTGAAAGTCTTGAAATGATTCAAAATGCTGCAGCTAGAGTCTCAGTACGAACAAGAAAATTGTATCATATTACACCAATCCTAGCAGCATTTCGCTGGCTCCCCATTCCTATCAGATCAGACCCTAAGGTGCTGATGATGACCTAAAAATCTGTAACCAGCCTTGCTCTTTTATTCGTACTTTATAATGGGTCGGTTTCAGTCTCAATTAGTCCTTAGTATTAAGAGAAATGACTATATGCTTACTTCTGATTTACAGTGTATTTCTCTAACTTTTGTTTCTGTTTTCTGTTCCCTTGAGCTCTTTGTCTTCTGTCCATAACTCTCCTTCACAGCAGCAAAAACTCTCATCCATGCATTCAACACTTCCAGACTGCATTACTGCAACAGTGTCCAACAATACTCGAAAACTCCAATATATCCACAACTCTGCTGCTCTCCTGCTCACCCGCCACATCACCCCTGTCCTTCAGAACCTCATATGGCTCAGTGTCCCTCCACAACCTGGCTCCCCCCTACCTGACTGTGCTACTCTACTGCCACTCTCCATACAAACAGAGAAAATCATGAACTAAAAGACAAGGAACATTTTTTGACAGTCTTTGGACTGGCTCTTTCTCATCCATAAAACACTCTCTGAGCAACTGATGACATGCTTAGTATCATGCAAATCTGCACATGAAATAACACCTGAGTGCACAAAAAAAGGCTGGAGAGAGGGCGTAGTCAGGTGTATCCTTATACCGAAGTCTCTTCTTGTATATGATGCTTTTACCGCGGCGTTAAAGGTGAGCACCAGCGACCACCAGGCGGCACATGTGAAGAGTCCAGACTACTGTGAAGACATCAGGACCATTCTATTTCCTCTTGCTATAATCAGACATGCTGTTTATTTCCTCAAGCACATTAATTAGCAAATCACTGAGTGTCAGAATCAAAATCCTGGTTGGATATTAGTTTTTTCCTCAGGACTATCTAAAGTAAGGGTTAGTTTATCACACATTAAGTGTTAACATGCATTGGCTCCAAGCCAAGCTGCCACTGGACAAACCATTTTGTTAGCCTAAAAACTAGATCTCAGGGTTGTAAAGCGCACACACACACACACATATAGTTCTCTTCCGGAACTCACCTGTCAGCTCCAAGTAGAGTTATTATTTTAAAACACTTACAGCAACAGACAATGAACAAGGCTCAATAGTAATGTGCAAATATATAATTGCAGTAAATAATAAATCACTGAACAAGACAGAATGAAACTGTGTTTATTTATTGACATTTTTCCCTCCCCAGGATCTTTTTTAAAGATACATTTGCATAGTCCGCATATAGTCTTCTGTGTGCGAAGAGTGTGTTATCTCTTTTTTGCAAAAAAACAAACAAAAAAAAAAACGTATATACAATATCTAGATCTGTTTTTGATTCCTACTTTGTGATGTGTTTTTCCTTTCTTCTTCTTTTGTTTTAAAAAGGTGCAATATAATTAAGTTCATGATCATATTATTATGCTCTGGAAGACTTTGCAGTGGGTGCTAGAATGCTGGTGGTCTTAGCGGTAAACTTTTGTGAATAATCACTTTGCGTTACCTTTTTGACGCTTTCCCCAGCTTAATTTTTAACATGAAAGTGCAGTCAGCATATAGCCTTCTGTATGTTATGTGTGTTGTTTTAGCAAAAATAAAAAAACAAAAAACAATCAAAAACAAAAAACAAAAACACACATGACAACATGCTGTAGTAATTTAGAGTTTGAAATAAACTTAGGTATCACATGCATTGTGTACATGACAGATACATGTATCATTACCACTCCGTCACGGACATTTGTAGCCTACGTATGTGTGAATGTTGTGTAAGGATGGTCATCAGGTGCAATGTGATAGAGAGATTTCAGAGAGGTTAATTTCCAGTGTCCTGAAACCTGAAAGAGTTTCTCATCAGCACACTACACCAGAAATTTTCGTCAGTGGAAGTGAGGGATGAGAAAATGCTGGTCAACTGCATCAACAAGATGCTGTGAACACCGCATCAGAGAAGAGACACAAAGAATTTGTCATTTCACAAAGAGATGTTTCAGCTTAATTGACAAGACATTAGCACATATTAGCTAGTTTAGCTCCATCATCTGAAGAAGAACAACCCCTAAAATTACAATTTGGCATATTTGAACAAAATCAACTACAGTTACCTACAGTCATAGTCCATACAACCTTAACTTATACTTTGTCACGGGTTAGATCGCCTAAATCAGAAAAATATCAGCTTAAATCCCTGAGGAACTAAATTAACATTAGTGACGATTGCATCCACAGTTGGCGGTTACCTACAGTTCCCTCTAACAGTGTAACAAAGATGCCAATCAGAGGGGCTTTAGAAGTGGGTATACGCATATAGAGGTATACCTGCACCACTGGTTACACTCATAGACCACAGTTAATTTTTATTAGTAAGTATTAAGTATTTTTTTGGCCTTTTCTGGCTTTATTGATAGTACAGATGAAGAGTTTGACAGGAAACAGGGTAAGAGACGGGGACTGACACGCAGCAAAGGGACCCAGGCCGGGAGTCGAACCTGGGTCCGCTGCAGAGCCTCGGCTCATGGGTCGCGCGCGCTACCGACTGAGCTATGCGGCACCCCAGACCACAGTTAATTAACAGTGATCTCCAAACTGCCTTCGAGCTGGGTGTAAACGTATACATCAGAGTGCATGTTTCACTTAAAGGCTTATGCTACTGTAAGTACAAGCAGTATCTCAACATTACACATCTTTCTTTTATTTCACTTAGCTCACTGAAAAGCTCTTCAAGTTCAATATCAGCCAAAGCAGTCACATAATTATATCACTGGACAACATGCATACTTCCTGTGGAGTCAACCAGCTGAAATACAGACAGCATCACTCTGCCATTGCTGTAGATGCTATAGCTGTAGGCCTGCCATCTGCCTGATATGGCCTCCGGCATCAAATCAACAGTGCAAGTGACTAGCCATAGGCGCATTGCTGATTAAAGGGCATTCTGTCAACACTGAATAGGAAACGAGGGAGGAAATATTCTGATGAACTATGATGCATTATCCAATACAGTACTCATAAGGACTGTAGCCTCCTGCTCAAAAGCAGTCAGTATCTGACTGTTTAATGAGAGTAAAGCTGGTATAATGCAGCTATGGTGTCATCAACAACCAGGTGGATGTAATAACTAATAGTTTAGTTGAAAAATGACATCAAAAACTTGCTGTTTTAGCCAAGTCTCATTCACAAAATGGTGAATGACTCAGCATCTGCGTGTTCATCCATGATTCCTATTTTTGTAATGACAAGAACCTGAACTGACACAAATGCTGCAGATCTGATGTCATTGTATGTTAAAATGACATAACCTTAGCGAAAACAAAAACACATTGGAACCAGGAGTGAACACAAGATACTTTTGCAGTCCAGTGCAGAATTTGAGTTTAGACCCATGCATCTCTGGTGTTTTAGGGACAGAGACTCACCCAGTGTTGCCACCGTCACACAAGGACGTGGCGAGCGTCTACTTGGCGTGATGTTCGTAGGGAATGCTATTCTGAGGTTGGGGGAGGGAGAGAGAAGGCCCAATATGTCAGAACCCACATCCTTCACAACCACACAACTGAGTACTAGAATCGTTTCTCGAGAAAGAAACACAAGTCGGAAGAGTTTCAAGACTTCTGCCGCTCTTGGATCTGAGTCCTGTGTAAAGCAATTTACTTTGGTCTTCTGTAAATCATATACACGTTAATTCCATGGGTATTACTCTCCAGTGATAAGTGACCAATGTTTAAGTATTGAGATTTAGACCTCATCAAGACAAAGTATATTCAACTTTAAAATGTTATTCTTCCTGCTACTGGTTACTATAAAGCATAAAGCACAGCTTTTTCTTAGTGTATTCAGAAGAGGGCTTCTACTTCAAGCCTACCTAGGATGTGCCAAGTACAGAGTTTCCTCTTTCTACCCACACTAGGGGTAAAGACACATTTGAAGGAGAAAGCAGATGTGCCTCAGGGGAGTCTTGTACCTGTGAAGTGGACATGCGAGACGTGTCCTGCCGTCCTGTTAGGTCTGAGGATGATATGTTGACAGGAGCACCCCGGTGAAGTCGCATGCTGACCTTTCGCTCACGCTCCATACCGGACACTTGTCGAGGGGATGTGTTTGCTGGAGAACATACACAGAAAACAAACACCATCATCTTCTGAGGGGAACATTTTCAAGAAGGTGAAAAGAATACCAGCTACACTGCTGCTGCATGTGTGTCATGATGGGAAAATGTGGTCATGGAAACACCTACTGGTCAGACTTTACCAACTCACCTAGGGTATCCCAGTTCATTTCATGGATTTTCTTGGGAAAAAAAAAAAAAAAGGAAGCAAATTTCTATAGCTGTTATGTAATTTCAGCTAAATTTCCTCATTGTGGTATTTTTTGTGTGTATTTCCAGCTTCACCAATTGCTTATTATGCCAATTATTATACCAATTGCTGAAACTAAGGAGACTTGGCAACATGTATTCATTTTAATTGTTCAGACAGAATGTTTACAATAATCAAATTAAAAACAAAAAATTAATATCCTCACTATCTTCCAATATAGTTCTATGGCATCAAGATTATGATTATGGTGATTTTGTCCAGCACAAAAAAAATTCAGTGCAACAAGTCTTAGGGACATATTAGGGATGTCATGATATTCCGCCGCTGATTGGTTAGCTACATTGGCTGCCTTCTCAATGCCTGACTCAAATTTTAGCTCACAGTAGCTCTGGTTATGCCAGTTTTGGACAGTGTTTCAGCTTGTAGTAACACTCCAACCCCTACACACCTACACAACCTCGGCCTCTCTCGCAGTCTCCCACTGTACAACTAGAGGGAGGACTGGCTGTTGTGTTGTTTTGCAGTTGTACACAGTCCAATCACTCATTGCCAAAGACAGCTGATGGCTAGTCATTACACATGGGTCACAGGTGGCAATTTTTTTTTTTTTTTTTTTTTACCATAGCAGGAAAGCAGAAGTATATATAACAATACATATAACAAACATATAAATTGTAAAGAAAAATAAGGCACAAAAAAAATATCAAAGAATAAATATACAATCTCAAGTATGATGGGTTTACAATGCAGACCAGATGTACTAAACAGCAGCAGGATGGTCCTTATTGTAACGTAAAGTGCTGGTGTGTACGTGGACTATAATCCACTATTTACTGAGATATTTTAGTACCGTGAGCTTTTGGTATCATAACATTCCTATTTAATATAGCTTGGGAGCTCTTCATAAAATCAACAGATTTTATACATTTTATTATCCTATTATTGTTTGTTGTAATTTTGAGTACCTTAGAGTGTCCATCTGTGGACAGATTTCTTAACTCCACAACCACGCAAAACGTAGTCACAAAACATAAAAATAAACACTTCCCACTGATGACTATCAGGATGATATTTAAAGTATTTGTATCAGGATAATGCCACACTGACATTTGTAATGAGTCTGAGTCCAGAGGGGCTGAGGGCGGTTGGAGTGAACTGACCTGTGTGTGAGGTGGGCGTCAGTGGGGTGGGCGGGGCTCCGTCCTGGGTTCCTCGTGGTCGTCCTGATGCAGCAGATACTCCTCTGGCCCCTGGGTTCCTGCCATGCCTAAGCCTGTCCTCCCGGTCCCGGCGCTCTCTCTCTGCTTCCTCTGCTGCACGGTTTGCTCCCTGTGTACAACAATTACACACTGTCAAATAAAACAGAACTGTTACTTCTCTGGTGGAATCACAGGAAAAATAAAAAAAATTCTATAAAGAACATTTGCCTTGCGTTGGTGATTATCATCCTCACTGCCGCTCATGAATGTCCCGACAACAGCATTGTCAACCTCATGACCTCAGTGTGAACGTCAGTGCCACAAAATATTCGCTTGAGTTCATTTTTGTCAATTGAATGATATGAGTTTCATCTTTTCATTGACTTTGTATATAATGTAGACACATGAATAATTCGCCTAGTGTTTTGCCTGAATACCTCAAAAGAGTGCAGAGTACTAGCCATCTGATCTGATACTGAAAGGTGGAGTCAAAACACTGCAGACCGCTGATTCACGAGGCAGAACAATCAGTGTGCCAAGTCCCTAAACAGAAGGGTAGCTAAAATATAGGACGGTATGGAACCGAGTCTTTTGGTACCAGCAACAACCTTTGACAATGGACATGCAACATGTTCCAATGTGTAACAAACTGAAATGAACCAGACAGCTTGGAGTAAACGAGGCGTGAGCACAACTAATAAGAACGCTTATTCATATTCTTATATCATATCGGTCATTACTATCCAAATCATTCTCATTATCATTTGATGTGGAAGGATTTTTACTCAATCCTCCACTCCTCTGTTCAAATACTGTCTCAAAAGCTTTTCCACCATGACAAAGATAAAACCCTTTGGGGAGTAAATCCAACAAGAATACAACAGGAAAATGATCAAATGAAGTGAAGTTTCAAAATACCAGATTTTGATTTTCGTTAATCTAAAATAAAATGCCAGGTATTAACCAAAAGTCCTCACACCATGAATCAAGGCAGGTATCTACAAACACTTAAGATACTGTAAATGATGCTTCAACCTCATACAGTTCAGACGTATTGATTAGTACTCACGAATTTGAGCATGTTCCAGTCAAAAACATAGTCATAAGAGAAGCCCTGTCTGTGGAACAGGTTCCTGAAGAGCTGCCGTAGATATGAGTAGTCTGGCTTGTCATCAAAGCGCAGGGACCGACAAAAATTCAGGTAAGTTGCAAACTCAGCTGTGAAAAGGAGGGGGAGAACATTTTTCAGCTGATGGGACAGACCGAATGTTCTTGATTAATACCTGTCAATGTGGAATATAAAACCATTTCATAGTCATTTTAAATGAAGAAAACTTAAAAAGACTCACAGGGATATCCCTTGCAAAGCACCTCAATGGGAGTGGACATTTTCTTCTCACTGATCCGTTCATACTTTTGCCTCTTGGTAGCAGCTTTAAGACCTTGCCAAGGAAGGGAGCCCAGATTAAAATACATGAGAACATAGCCTAAGGACTCCAGGTCATCACGCCTTGACTGCTCTGTAGAGGAAGAAGACGGACAAGGAGAAAGATGAAGCAAAGAGGTTGGATTAATGGGTCGCTCCTATATTCAGAAATACTACTTCAAATTTATTGCAGTTATGCAGTAATGAGTTCACATCACACAGACTGATTTTTTGTTTTTACCAATCCCCAGATGTGTGTTGATTGAGGCATAGCGTGCAGTGCCAGTCAGGTTCTTGTTTTCACGGTAGGGGATGTGCTGATGTGTGCGGGCGTCACGATATTTTTTAGCCAGGCCAAAGTCGATAATGTAGACCAGGTTGCCCTTTTTGCCCAGTCCCATCAGGAAGTTATCAGGCTTCACATCTCTGTGGATGAAGTTCTTGGAGTGAATGTACTCAATACGACTGATCTGAAGTGGAGAGCAACAAAAGAAAAAATATACAACACCATGTTAACATATGGACAATCGCCAAGTTAGACGACAACCACACATTCCACTCTGACTAATCATTCCATACACCAGTCAAGTCACCTTTGGAGGCACAAAAAGGGCATGTTTACCTTGTTAATTTGATGAACATGAAAATCCATGGCCAATTATTTATTCTGTAGATCTTCTTTTGTTGTTTTTTTTTACCTCTACTGGATAGTGACAGATTAAGATTGTAATGCTATGATTGTGTTAAATCTCAAGGCATGTCCTGTCCTGGGGAGCCAGAGTGTTGCAAGATGGAGAGCGGTTGATCGCATCAATCACTGACGTTGGACCTGTAGTCCATTGTGCATTGTGGCCGGAACATTTTGGTTTTTTTGCAGCTCATTTGACCTTTTGGATTTAAACTGTCACACTTATAATTTGATACTTTAAGACCTCTGTGTGGAGTTTTATGTTGTTATGAATTCCAAAGTTAAGGCCAAATCAAGGCCACATGTTTTGTGTGCTCACATTGACAGTGACCTGTGATATCTAATTCTTAACATTAACACCTAAATCTTGGTGGAGTTTGTGCCAAATTTAAAGAAATTCCCAAAAGATGTTCCTGAGATGCCATGTTCACAAGTATGGGGTGTAAACATGTACATAACTACATACATATCTATGATGTGCACACATCCAGGAAACATAATGTCATTGGTCAAGGGTAAAGCAGGGCCTGCAGGCATCCTTCCCATAATCTTCATGCCTGGACTGGCCGATTTAAAAAAATTATTGTCCCCGTACAAAAAAATGACGAGTAAAAAGATTTTAAAAGATATTCACCATGATTTGTCTTGTAATCCAGTTGACAAACAAACAAAGACACCTCACTGAAAACATACCATCATACTCATTGTTGCAGCTCTGAGAACATCTCCCCGAAAGACAACATTGTCTCTGGACAATCTCAAAAATAGAAAATCATATGCTCATAAGTAGTTGTATGATTTGAAGTTCAAATGGCATTTGTTTTCTTTCCAAAACTCAAAGTAAACAGTCCATACTGTATGTCTCAGTGATATCCAAGATTCAATGTATGTGACATGAGTGGGAAAGTCTCACCATCTGATCAGCGAGCAGCAGGACTGTCTTGAGGCTGAACTTGCGGGAGCAAAAGTTGAAGAGATCCTCCAAGCTAGGCCCCAGCAACTCCATGACCATCACATTGTAATCACCTTCTGCTCCACACCATTTGATTGTTGGAATACCCACTGTAAGAAAATACGAGTAAACACATTAACAACGGTAGGAACACAAAATTGTGGTCTAGGAAAAACCCCACGAGAATGTGTTTTGCTTGCTGAAGGCAGTAATCCACTTAAACAAGCAAGAAGTCAGGCTGGCTGCATTAGCATTAGAGATGGGTTCCGAAACCCTGTATGAAATGGGCCCTGGGGCTAAATTTAGAAGAGACAGTTTAATCAACCAACTCCAATGTTAATGGTTCTGCTAACAGTATTGAAAAAATGAAGGCGATGATGGATTTACCCATTCTCAACCCTGAACAGAGATGGAGCGAGTTTACTGTCCATCACCTTCACGCGCACACCGGCACAGACAGAGACAGACACTGCTATGAGTGCCAACGTCAGAGTAGCCAAATATTCAAAAGTGTGGTTATACTTCATAATAATTGATGCAGACAATGCTCATTGTCACAAGTGCAACAAGTCTTTTGCATATAAGAGCAGGAACACAAACACTCTTTGAAGACATCTAGTGAAAGTACATCACATACAGAAAAAAAAAGCAAAGTTTCAACAGCCGAGCATGTAGTTCCTCTAACATTTCCCCATCCCATCTATCACACGTTTATTATGCTAGCAGGAGCCTACACAGAGTTAAATTAATCACACAAACATGGGTTCATAACTGTAAGTAACCATAAGTTAGCTAAATGTTTAGCTATACAGTCATGAATTCTGTCTGACATGGTGCCCAGTAATGCATCATCCAAACTGTCCTTTAGATATGCTTAGACTACAAAGTAATAATTACATCCAATAAGGCTACTTATTTAGCTATTTTCTGAATGATAGCTTGGATGATGCGTTCATGACAGACTACACGAACGCATAGCTAAATATTCAGCTTACTCACAGTAATGGTTATTAACCAATGTGTGTATGTATAGAGAACCTTAAACTTAATAAAATGGCAATGACAGATTTTTAATATTCAGTGCTTTCTTGTAAATTCAGCATTAAAAAATCTTAACTTCACCCATCCCTCAGTAGCATCCCCATCAAAGACATCAAACACTTTATGTATGCGAGTTGTTACTTCATTAAGAGTACGGTACATCTTTGTAGTCTTAACCATTACAAATTTTTCAAAATAGCATTACAGAAATTACTCAAACAGGGGATCGCTTCTCGTAGACTTAGAAATGAAGTTACGTGATATTGTACAATATCCCACTATTCTATCAAGTGCTGGGCGATATAACAAAGATAATTATCCTGAAATAAGGTTGATAGAAATGTAAGACATGGTTGATAACATTGATAAAACTCACACACATCAACATATAAAATGGAGAACAGAAGTCCAATGAACTATAAGGATTTCCGCATCAAAGCAGATACATCACCTCCTCCTTGCATCATCTTGTAGATCTTGCTCTCGATGTGGAGTTGAGGGTGTTTGGTCTTCACACATTCCAACTTTATTGCAACCTCCTCGCCAACTGAAATATCTGTGCCTGAAACAGGACAAATGATGTGATCAGTTCATCAAATTCCCAGACTTTGTGGTATTATATCTGACAAAGTTTTTAAATATAAAAACTATACTTTACTGAGACTTCAGTAGCAACTTATTTAGGCTTGAGAAGTGATACTAATTGTTGATCAGTATGACTGCATTTCCACCAAAATTAGTGGTGCTACACAGGTTTTTTTTAAACATGGGTAGACCTGCTTAGAATCGCATATAGACCCCATTCCCACTTCCCACAGGCAAGACAGCCCGTCTGCAATATGAAGTTTTACATTATAGTTGTACATCACTGACGTAACGTTTCCCTGAGTTGTAACAGAGGAGAAAACGATAGACCCATTGTGAAAGACGGATCTGTAAACAGTGGATACATTCTGTGGAGCGTCACAATCCCCTAGAATGACTTGTTTGACTTTCATAATTTAAGCCATGCGATCCAATCACCGCCAAAGAGTGACTTGTGTATCCCAGGAACTAACATGTTTTCTGCACTGTATACAATGTGGTTACTGCAAAAACAAGCACTCTCAAACTCGACCATGTGGATCTACTAGTGTCTTTACAGAAGAACCTAGATATTCCCAAATGCTAAGCAGTGTGCTGTCTGTACTGGTATGTTTAGATGCTAGGCACTGAGATTTTCACACATATATACAGTCAGTATTTAAGCTCTTTCAGCCTTGTACTTTTCAGCTTTCTGACCTTTCAGCTTTTTTCAAATATTCGGCTTTTTCACAAAACAAGATTACAATGGATGGGAATGGGAAAATCTTCCCAATCATGATGATGCGGCATTTCTCTCTGTCTTTGCCAACAAACAGGTTTTCTTACATCTAGAGAACAAGCTTAGCAGGCCAGACCATCTCTGCAGCATTAAAACATTTCATCGAAACATCGTTTCGAGACATGTTTGCAGTTCGTGCAATTCTGGATATTGCAATTTGTCATATCGTGCTTTCCATACTTTTTGATGAATTGTGCAGCCCTGGTAAACAAAATGTTTATCAGAGCCAGGAAAAGATCATGAGTCTGCTGGCAAACAATTTCGTGGAGTGGGCTAACATATACCCCCGCTTAAGCCTCCTTGCAAGTGTTGCATTTAGGGATGTCCCGAGTTGGTTTGCAGGATCGGGCTCAGGGCCTATATGGGCATTGTTACACTGACAGGGATGGGCAATTTTGAACGCAGACCAAGGCCCGATGATTCTCACATCAGAGTGTAATTTGTGGCAGGACACAGATGCGCGTGGAACATTTCTTTGTCTGCAGTTAGGAAATATTTGAAACAAGAAAGCGAAAGCAGCCCAACTGTGACATAAAACATGGTGCAATACATGGTGTACCACAGCGAGTTAACATTCTGAAATCACCGGTGTAGAAATATTTTGTGTGCCCAGTGAGTTATGTCAACAACATCAACCAGAAAACCACAGTTTGAAAGCTACACTTTGCATTTGTAGCACACCCATCCACAGGCAACACAATAAAGATCGCAGGACATCTCCGCAGGCATCATAAAGATGTAGACTTCGCTGAGAAAACGGCACCATTAAAACAGGCAACTCATCCAGCCTCATTTGGAGCTAAACTTCAACAAAACGTATCTCACTCTCAAGCAATAGCTATCATTATAGGAGTATTTGCTGCTTCAGATATGCAAACTTACTCAATGGTGGAAACTCCAGGATTTAAGCATTTAATCAGCATACTGGAACAATGTTACGAAATGCCAAGCAGGTTGCATATTACCAGAAAGTTGCTGCCCTCCATGACAATGAGAAGGAAAAATTACTTGAGAGCCTAGAAGTGCATATTTAGTGGCCTTAATGACAGATTGCTGGACCTCCAGAACAACACAGAGATACATGATCATCACAGCACACTACACCAATACAACAGGCTATTCTAGGCTAGAATTTTGCACCAATGTATAGCTCCTGAAGTTGTATTAGGCGCTTATTGCATCACAAAAGAATGCAACTGAGGAATTGTGAACGTAAGCTTAAATAAATACATACATGGCAGCATTATGTCCTGCTTTTTATTTTAACAGCTTGCAATAATCATGTTCCATAGAAACAGAAACCATATAAATATAAAATACCAAAAAGGGCTCTAGCTTAACACTGAGAAGTGGGGGAAATACTGACCCCTATCTGTGTGGAGAAGCGGGCTGAGAATTACAGATGGGGTCCTGAAGGGGTCTCAAACCACTGCAAACAAATGCAATTTGCTGAATCTTTGTAGTATTTAAGTCACACAGCGCTGTTCTAGCTAGCCGCTAAGCTAACCACTTTGTGTTTATAAAGATTCATGCGAGCCGACAGTAGAACGAGAGTTTCACCTCTCTGTTTTTTCGAGTCCCATCATGTCAGTGTTACACCTGCATTATTTTTTCTAAAAATGCCTGCAATGCCCCAAATCGCTGAATGTGCTTCAACTCCCACAGACTGCTTTGTCAGTTCATAAGAAAGCTTACAAGAGTTAATTTGGCAGGACGAACGTGGGGAAAAGTCGCAACTTGCTCGCTCGCTGGCGTGAACTGAGATTAACACAAACATGAGACGAACGTTATGTCATTTATACTCGGAGACGTTTTTAAAATGGTGTTTGAAGCTTGAAGAGTGGCGAAACAGCGGCATGACACAGTCAACGAATTGACGAGAAGTGTAAAGATAACAAATGTCACTCACCTAAATAGATGTCCCCGAAAGATCCGCTTCCAATTTTTCTGCCCAGTCTGTACCGGTTCCCCACTCTCAGCTCCATGTCGCTAGCTAACTGTACTGTGGCTTCGTTGGTACGTTTAAATTGACGTCGTCTAATCCAAATGATTAGCTTGAGAGCGTTGTTTACGTTACCTCGGCATATGATTCACCTTCCCGAACTGCTTTAAAATCCCGTTGGTGCAAAACTAACATAACCCCTTCCCCCAGAATCCGGGTTCCTTTTGTGACACTACAAATTTCACCATCCCTTATTTATCTCTCCAGGAAACAAATGCCTGTAATATCGATATCTTCCGATAGTTTGGACCGCTTAGTTTACGTTCGCCGAGTTGTGTGGGTCATTGTTGCCAAATAACGTAGGGATGGAGACGGATTTCGCTGGTTGACTTCATCCCAGTCAGAGGCAGCTAGCGGCTTCACTCTACTGTCGGATCTCTCCTCGACCGCCGTGAGAGCTGTCATTCGTGAGTGACGTCACTTCCCGCAGCATCTGCAGGAACCAGGCAACAGTCAACAAACCGTAAACAGCTGTGCACATCTGCCAAGTTGTAGCCAGAAGTCGGTCAATTAACTATCTGGTAATGTTATTTACGTAAACTTACCGTCATACATGATGAGTCACATATGAGTGATTTGGCTCGATCCTACACGTAGCAGGACCACACAATTCAATGCCAGTGTACCTTAGGCCCTTACATCATACAATAATGTTAAAACACAATATTCATAATAACAAGAAACTTGAATTTTGATCGATTCTTCCATCAACTGGGTGATTACGTATTGCATATACGCGCGTGTGTTTTGCTGTCTGATGGTGGTGGCACTTAGTTTGTTGGCAAAACCACCTGAGTCATCCCTAAATGGGCCCTTGGATATTATTTAGGATCACAATAAAAACACTAATATGGCTCATGATGTATCATCTTAAAGCCTTTATTCATAATATACAAGATTTCTCCCTTATTTCTTCCACAAACAGGCCTATATCTCCCAACATGAACGTGATCTGAAATGACTAATACTATAAAAAAAATGTAATGAGTCATACAGATGTGATGACAAATCGATACCTGTCCAGCCTATGATTATGACGGTCCATGGTTTTGGTTGATAGGAATTGATTCGGGGGCATTCTGGTAATGACATTTATTAAAAATCCTTTATGAAGTCATGAATAAACCAACATGTTTCGAGTCAACGAGTCCCTGTCAGCTCATGCGTGGATTCAGGGTAACAAAGCGTTAATAATTTACAAAATGTTGTTTATAATTACAAAAGGATAAAACGTGCCTGAAAAGTTATTTGTAGTACCAAACAGTTGTATAAAGTTATGAATCAATGTGACATTGACTTGAGTGGTGGAACTGTTGGAACTGTTTGCTGTAATTAGGCCTCAGTCTAGTTGGTGGTGTGAGAAATATTGACATAGAAAAGACAGTCATGGCCAGATAAAGTACTGGGCACAATACACTTCACATAACAGGGAAGCATCCAAACAGCTTTTTATGAACACTGTCAGCTGACAGAAACTGTAGAACATGCGCTTGTCCATTTCAGAAAATAGTAGTAGAGAGGAGGGACATGACGGAAGACATGACAAGATCAGGGTTGAATGGAGGAGGAGTCAAGTGCATTTTGGAGTGTGGTGGAAGCAGAGGAGGTAGAAGATGCTCGGTCAGCGTCCCAATGAGAACAGGACTCAGGGAACATACGGAACACAGAAAAATGTAGGTTTGATTAATCGTAAAGGCAGTAGAAAAAGAAGAAGAAGAAGAAGAAGAAAGAATCATAGTGATTGAGTGTTGTGTGATGTTAGTTATAATAAGAAGTCCCAGGGCATTCCCTGACATACACTATGTAGTATTATATAACTTTTTTTTATCATAACACTCGTACTATCAAGCAGGTTGAAGATGTTACTGTGACTCAGCCTGTCAGGTAGTTTGTGTGAATGCTCGACACAAAGTTGCCTGACAGCAGAATATCCCTCTTGTCAAGTTGTAACCACAGTAATAAGACGATATTCATTATACACCCTCACCAAAAATGAATGCTTTCAAGAGGAAGAAAATCTTAATGTCCTCCATGGGGAATACAAAGGAAGAGAGCGCCGATGTTACTGATATGACAGTAAACACTGTGTTGGTGGGGTCCTGTTCCCATGAAGGAAAAAAATAAATAAATAAAGAGCTTGCAAAATGATGACTGTGGATGATGATGATTGTGGAGGATGATGATTATCAAAGGTAAACTCCACGTAAAGGTAGGGCAGGCAGGAACCGCGGCACAAGGTGAAATAATCCTACAAGAAAAAGAGACATTATATAAAAACAGTCTAGAACAGTCAAAGAGCTTGAATGCATTTATGCAACAACTCTGACCGAACAAAATCTAAACAAACTTAGATATATAAATCAGACTTCTCTGATATAGTAGCACATGAAATAACAGTAGTAACATATGAAATAACATTTTCGCTCTCTTCGTACTCTCCCTCCATCGCTCTCCCTCTGCCACTTTCTTGCTCTTTCAACAGAAGTGAAGGAAAATCTCACCATCATATATATTGATAATTGTCAAAGGCACACTACATAAACAGATAAAAACAGGACTCTTACAAAGTCTTTAATTGCGAGGCGACATCAGGTCTTGAAGAGCTATTACCCCACTAGAACAGTACTAGCACCAGTACCTGTACTTGGAGAATGCAGGTTTGCTTTGGGTTCCTGAAGTATCCAAAAGCAGGATGGGAAACGCACAGCTACCGAGGTCCTCTTCTGTGATGTCACCCTTCAGTTTCAGTCTGGGACGAAGGTGACTTCTTTTTCCAAGGATCCTGGTCGCCCCTGATCGTCGACTGCAGTCAGATATCTACAGTATATGTTTTTGGTATGCAAAATGGCTGAAATTCTCATTTGGAGTGTGTTGGCTTGTGTAGTTACGTCAGTGTGCTACTTTGCTTCATGGTATGATTTCGACAGTCATGGTAGCAAAGGCGCAAAGGGAATATCGACAGTGGAGAGCACAAAAAGACTGAAAAGATATTGTGAATATGATGCAGGAGGTGCAGCAGCCCCTCACAAGATAAAAATGTAATAATAATAATATGTAATTAATCACGTAATACTTGTGTTATGCGACTATATAGTTCAAAAGGAAAAAGGAATACAAGTTTAAATAAATAATAAATGCTTAAACTTTCAACCCCTCCCTCGATCATCAGTTGTAGTTAGACACTAGCTTAAAAAAAAAAAAAAAAAAAGAAGCTCCATAGCTCTACTTTAGTCTAAAAGTCCACAGAAAACCCATTGCCCTCTGGAACAGGTACTCATATCTGCTAAAACTATCAAATATGTTTGATGACAGATCTAGGGAAGCACAAAGCACTGGCTGGACACAGGACAATTTATTTTAAGAGTGTTGATTTTCGAGTCGAGAACAATTTGGACCAACATTTAACATGAACTGTACATGTAGAGTACATGTACAGTACACACACTGCCAACACACAGGTAGCTCACATCAGTGTTACACCCACATAGCATTTGCCATTGGCTCAGGGGACAACAGACACATTTTCATTTCAATTAAAGCACACTTATGAGTGAGCTCACAGGCTTCTGTTGCAACAAGTAAAGCTTTATTCTTCAAATGTTAGTACGTAACTGTATTTCAGAGCTGGATCATTTGTTGTGTGACTGTACTTATGTATCATCAACAAGCGAGTTAAGTAAATAACAAGCTTTTGTTATGAAGCGGATTAAAGGAACAGTTCTGCCATGAATTCAACCATCAGTTCATAAAAGATTTCTGGAACGTCAACAGCAAAAAAGCATTCAGCTGAAGTAGATGGGGACTTGATTTAAAACACGCTGTGGACTACAAAATTGCACCCATCACTTGATAATGACAAACTTTAATTTTTTGGTGAACTGTTCCTTTAAGCCTACAAGCTGCCCCAAAATAACTGACTTTAATTGGCTATGAATTTGCCTGTTGTCAGTAATAGGCAGAATACAGTAAACCTTACACAAAGTAGATCAGAACAAGAGTACCGGGTGGCTGAAATGACAATACAGAAGATTTGTTTTATAGCATAAAAGTGCCTGTTATAACCACCACTGACTGAAGAATTACTCCTAAAAATATTATTTATTTTGTTGTTGTGCAACTACAACTTATATTGTTGTATAACCTTGTGTTGTAAAATGACAGTTAAAGGAACGTTTGAACCTTTTCTGTTCAGCTATAAAATGATGACAACATTGCATCCAATAAATGCTAGCTGATATTTCCAATTGTGGAACTCATAATCTCAGCAGTCTGTCGTACATGGAATGTGTGCCCACAACACAAGTGCTGCTGGGAACGTCTTTCTTTTTCTCTCTTCCCTTTTTATAGTTACCAATTGCAGTAAGGGTAAGATAACCATGCAGTTCATCAGTGTGTTGGTAGCAAACTAAGATACTGTATGTCATATGTCCAAATAAAAACATCCACTTGTTTTAAACAAGCATTTGTGCCCACAAGCATAATCTTTAACCAGCAGAGCATCAACCAACGTACTGAATTATTTACGATGCTAATGTTCTGACCTGTTACTTCAGTTCTGGCCTTATGTTCTGAGTTATCATCAGGAAAGTGAACATAGTTTTGGATTAAATACTGTTTAATGAGCATTTGGTCTTAGAAGAAGGAAGTGTCTGAAGAGAAGGCTCCTGCCAGCCTGAACTCCTCCCTCATCAGCACACAGAAGAGCCGCTGCGGAAGCGCTTTGGAGTACGGCGCCGGCCGTGGGACACAGGTACGCAACAGAATTTCCCGGCCAGCTGGAGGAGGAAAGTCGGACGTTTTGTTGCTTCCTCCAGTGGGCTTCCTGTCACGCACGGTGTCGTCTTCCAGGAGGGCAGCCTGAGGGTGGAGAGAGGGTGAAAGTATACTTACTGACAATACAAAGGCAGACAAGAAAGTTGCTGAAGAGGTCTGTAAGTGGTTTGAAAACCCAAAGCCTGATGCATCAGTTCAAATTAAAAGTGACCCCTGTTCACATTTATACATTAAATAAGCTCATTCACTTCAAATAATTAATGAAATAACAAAGCAGACAAACTGTTTGACAGTCTTTCAATACCATCTGACTTCCCTCACCTATTTGTGGCACATAGCTACCAGGCTTAACAGAAAACTAAAAAGAGTACAAAAGGGTTTATTTAATCTCTTTTCGCTTTTCCCTGTAAAACTGTAAATGAGGAGAATATATACAAATCAACATGCATAGCTCTTACTAAAAAAGATTAACATAACTGATGTCAAATGTCAACACAACTGTTAACAGCGTAAAAAAAAACCTCAAGCCACATGCACACCCTTTATTTTTTACACTTGCTTTTACCATCATTAAAATGTTTATTTTCTCACCCTAACCCTTAATTTAACAAAGAAAATATATATTTGCACACAGTCATCACAAAACGTTAGTTATAATTTTCAGTTATCGAAGTCATGGTAAGTATAACTGCTCTGCTGTTGGTATAATGCAGTGTAATCCAAGGCATTATATTTACATGCATTTCAAGCAATTATTTTTCAAATCACTTCAGCTGTGTATTCACACTGTATTTTATCAGCTAGCACACATTTTGTAGTTCATAATCATGAAAAGCATTGAGACAGAAAATTAACGAAGTCTGCAAATCAAAATAATCATCTTCGTTATGTCTCATTTCCATTAAAAGGAATATATACTACCAGAAGTTGCATTTAAATTTTTGATGTTATCACCTTCATGCCACTTTCCTATGAAAAGCTGTGGAAATGTACATTTTTGTCGCATTAAGCATGAAAATTAATTTTTTGCTTGGAAATTTGGCAGACAGTGACGGGTAGAGATTGTGATTATGTGCCCCCTGCTGGTCACAGCCCTAACTTAAATTGAAATGCTGAGAAAAAAAAAAAGAGTGCAAGTTGCTCTCGTGCCCTCAACAGAAGCTCTTCACTACATTACGCCTGCCATAGGCTGGCCCTGATGATGTGGATGTTGCAGGGGCAGCAGCCTGCCCCCTATATAAAAAGGGCCAACATGTTGTCATTCATCATTCAAAATAAAAATCGACTAACAGAAGACAAAGCCCTCAACAGAACACCTACATCAGAGCCTAGCTTCAATGTTCAAAGATGTGAGCACTCAAGTCACAGCACAAGTGTTTGACGTCTCAAACAGTTGTGCTGTGTTCAAACCAAACATGAGGTGAATTATTCACCCAACTAGATTACATGCAAAGTCAACGATAAACTGGATTAGATCCAAATGTCCGTCTAATCGCACTTGAGGACGACATGTTAACTGCATGTTAATGACGTGTTAACATGCTTACTTTGCATGAAATCTGTATCAGTGAATAATTCACATCACGTTTGGTCTGAACACAGCACAAGTGTCTGAGACATTTTGACTGGTTAAACAAGTGACGGGATTTCCTTTTACTCTTAAAAGTATGGGATGACAAGTACCATGATAATTAATCCTAAACATACATTAGAGTGATTCAAAATTCAAGGTTACTTTATCTGTCCCAAGGGAAATATAGTGGAAATAAAGGCTGCAACAGTAAAACAATAACTACACCTGGTGCAGTAACAGACATAAGCGTGACTGCTTGACTCTTCTTGTAGTGGGGACATTGGTGCTAACCAGCAAAACCTAATTAACAATCCTCAGGTCTATTCAGATCAGGTCTGACATGGGTTTAGGTTTTCTTTTTGTGTAAATCACGTGCATGTCAGGTAGGTCGTCCACTTTTTTTATTTAAAGCAACATATGTAACTTTTTTTTACCTCAAAATAAAAGCTAGATGTCTTGGTGTTGGCAAACTAGCCAACTTGTGAATTTTCTGTCTTTAGGCAATTCAGCCAATTTTGACAGAAGTTAAGCAGGCTCCAGCCAGTTCTTACCATCTCAGGTTACGGTTATGGCCGCTTGACTTTCTTTTACTTTTCAGAGATTTGTGAAGCATCCTGACTGCCATATGGAATAAATGACTGAGCCTGTATGACTACTTGAATATATTCATCTTAAACTTTAATATAAAGAATAAATGTTTTCAAACACAACTGCTGCCTGCCTAACTTTCTTTACCTTTAGGATTACAGATAGTCATTTACTTTATTGTAAATTCTTACATATCTATTATTGATGGATTAATAGATTTTGATCTCAGTGAGACTTCTTATCTAAATAACTGGCATAAGTGACTTAGCTGGAAACAAACCTCGTAGAAATCAATACAGACATCCTACACAGACTATAGCCAAATCCCCACAGATTTGAAAGAACTTGGCTGTAACAGTGGAGCACATACAAAACAAAGGAAAATGGAAAGTACATTTTCAACAGGAGGTAGAGTTATCACAATACTGGAATTTTTAACTTTGTTACAATGCCTTGAAAAATATCCTTTTATGTACCACAGAAAACAGCACAACAGCATCTAATGTTATCAACCTTTGACCACAGTAATCTTCCAATCGACTGAAATTCAACCATCTGAGATTACTAAGGCCTGGCATCTCTGCGGGAGGATTAGCATTGCTTTGAGAATTACAGGTGCAAGCTGGGGCAACAACAGGGCAACACACTTATTAAAAACAGCTGTTTTCCCATTCATAACTGAATGTGTAAGTATTCTTTTTTGCTCATTAAAAATCAGATTTTAAGAGGAGAGCCTGCAAACATGATTAGTGTATCACCATTGACCTGGAAGCAAATCCCAGTCCAATATTCAGCATGAAAACTGAAGCCTCCAGCGTACATACGCTGGGAATGGTTTTTACAGTGAAGTGAGGCATCTTGAGAGTTAAACTTGTGAGATAAAAATATTTGCATGCTCATATTTGTGACATTTTTGTAATGACGGAGAAGGAGCAGGTGTCATTTTTAGGAATCAAGGTGGGTTAATCAAACGTTTTATCTCCAAAAACTGCACTGATGCTTTAACTCACATGTTTAATACTTCTGTGAAGTTGAAATGGCACCAACCTCTCACCAACTCTTTACAGAGTTCAGCAGGTTAGGCGTTTCGACTGATTTTCTGCGTAAGCACTGGTGTGTGGCACTGCTTCCACATGGGCATGCTTGTATCCTTTGCCTTTCCTAGTTATTTGACTCAAATTCAAAGTATTTCCAAATCACAGTGCAGCTGATTTCTTTAGCAAACAAAACTGGATGCTGAGGCGCTGCACTTCCCGTTGTGAGCTAACACCTTAACAAACTGGAGTAAAGAAGACAAGTAATGGATTTTGGGGGAGATTTGTGTGTGTGTGTGTGTGCGTGTGTGTGTGTGTGTGTGTGTGTGTGTGTGTGTGTGTGTGTGTGTGTGTGTGTGTGTGTGTGTGTGTGTGCGTGTGTCTTGGTTTATTGTTTTAATGTTACTGACAGACTGTCGTGGAGGAATACTAGTAGTTGGGAGGAAAAGTCACATTGCTTGTGGTTACCTCGTCACTGGTGAAGTCAGCCAGCTTGACGTAAGCAGCAGAGGGGAGAAACAACACAAAATCACAATGGGATGTCGGAAATGTACAACAAAAAGAAAGACAACCGACTTGTGTCTCAGGAGGGTCTGCGGAACTGCCCGACAGCCCCATTACCTTACAAGCATTCACATGTACTATGCAGCTGCTGAAAATAAGAGGTGGAGGTTCTTGCTTGCTTTTAGTGAAAGAATGTGCAAAAATTATCGCAAGGAATCTATAAGGGCTGGAATCAATAAGCAGAATGAGACCAAAGCTCATCACCTGAGCACATGGCTCATAATCCTAGTGGCAGGGATTCCAGCGCACATTTTTCCAATTAATTTCCAAACATCATACAGACATACACATGGTTGATTGGATGATTGATCACACCTGTGGCAGTGTCTGAATGTTTCTGAATAAACTATAATATCTAATAATGTTAAACAATTGAAACCTCATGCTTTTACAAATGTTAATGCCATCAGTTGTCCCAAGGTTGTTTCTAGTTAAGTAATTTCGCGCACAGGTTACAAGTTAACTGTTGGAAAAAACTGTGAAATTGTGTCAATAATATATTCAACAATGTACGAAATATTCAACTCAGTGTGAGTGAATTAGTAGAGTTTACGCCCTTTGTATGGAGGATGTGTCCTTGCCACAGTGGCACTGGATTCAAATCCACCTTTTGCTGCCTGTCACCCCCCATTCTCTCTTTCCCAATTCCCTGCCACTCTGTCCTATCACAATAAAGCCATAAAAAGAAAGAGCAAATAAATATTCCACTTAGCTCATATATAATAACCCTTATTTAACTTTTAAAAACACATACTGTACATACTGTCAAGTACAAGTGCTGACACTTCAGCGTAACAGCATCACAAAATATGCCAACCTCATGTATATAGGGAACTAATTTGAACTTCAACTTGCCTGCAAGACACCCGATCATCCGGCTGACAGATTTATGAGAGAAACCTGTTTGTGCCACTTGTATTGGTTTCATTTCCAATATTGAAATTCAAAAATAAAATTACAAAACCTGCTTTTTCACATAGAAAGACAGACCAGCTACCTTAACCACATAATCAAATGACCACCCCTAGTGAATAGAGTCAGAGTGAGGTTTTTTACCTTCTGTGCGTTGACAAACAGCCTGCGGATGATGCTTCCAGCTGGTCCTTGGCCAGCTCCGTTCACCACCACCTCTGGTTCTTCCAGCAGGGAGCTCACGAACCTGGAGAAAAAAACAGAAGGTGATACCTGTGATATTGATGCATCCAGTAAAATTGTCCAGTGACACTTCAGAAGTCACAGTGGAGCCCTGTTGCCAGCAACCAGAGTCACTCCTTGCAGATAGGTCAGTGGAAATGATTTGCATATATAGAGCAAAGTGTTAGTTAAACCACAGCGAGTAATTTAACTATGACAAGTTTTCGACCAAAATGTTGTTAAAAACTCTGCATGGAACTTACTTCTCTAGCTCTTCTCTGTCGTCCTCCTTCTCACCCTCACAAAGGGCAAACTTGGCCTTTAGCGAGCGAGCTCTGGTGATGACTGTCTCTATGGCCATCAACTGGTTAATGAAATCCTACAATTACAGAAAGGTCACACAAACATATTGTCAGAACAAGAGCTGGACAAATTTGAACACATGAAGTATGCCCTGACTCAAACATGTCAACAAGTAAAGTGCAGTCCGTATTTGAGAATAACTTTAGTTTGTCTTCGCTCTGTAGTTTGGCATGAAGGATGCATGAAGCATGAAGAAAAGTGTTGCTGATTGTATGAAGATGTGTCATAACTAAATACGATAGGTGACAAATAAATTCATCTGAAAACATGTGGTTTGGTGCCTGCAGACTGTGAGATAATTTTAGACCATTTGTTTGAAAACAAAAAGTAAAATGGAATGGCTGGAATTTGCAACATGTAACGTGTCTCATCCTAGTTAAAACCTGCAGCTTGTGGAGTTTACTTCCAGTCTTGCCTGTCACTGACCTCTAACTTCTTGTAGTCATGGTTGGGAGGGTGCAGTAGTTTGCTGGCTTGGCTTGTCGCTTGCTGAATGGTCTTTTTGACTGATGGAATATCTTCTTTTAACTCTGTTTGGGAGGGAATCAAGAGGAGACAGAGGAGAGGTAGAATAAAATAAGGGCTTTGGAATGACCCCCGCATGAGTTGTATCAGACCCCAATATATTGTTTCAACAAACATATATATTATTCCCACACTGTGTGGGAATGTCCATACACTCCATATGTCCATATATTCCTTCCACTTATTTATCTGTAGCCATTTTCAAAATATCAACATAAAGTTTTTTTATACCCTTCAACAAAAGTGTACACTCAATGTCAGGATCAACAATAAATACTTTGCTGTATACTTTCTTTCTTGCCTATACTATATCCTGTGTGTGTGTGTGTGTGTGTGTGTGTACATATAAATATATATCTTACAGTTTGCAAGATTGTTTTGAAGGTCATACTGATAACATCTTTATGTAGACAAGTCATAAACATCTACAAAAGTTGTAGATGGTGCAGAATAAAAGTGTCCCTTTCACATATTATGTACTATGATTAACAACAAAAACAAAAAAAAATATGGTTGGGTCCAACGTTATTGTTTTATCTCTGTGTAAGGAAATGAAGAGTTTGTGTTCTCTCAGGTATGAATAGTCCTGTTCGTTCCAGTTTGTGGGAAAAAAATGGAAAATGGCTGAGTTCTACAGTACATTCACTAGGAATACTGTGTTGCCTAATGTAAGCTAGATAAATTGAGCTAGTAGCTAATAGCAATGTTAGAAAAGTAAGGTAGTGCAACAAACTGGTAACAACTTGAGGGGGCAGATCATTTGAACAACAGCAGTGACGCTACATGAATCCAATGGAAGGGTAGATGAAATGCCACATTTAGTAACTGAATGTTATCAATAACACCTCTAAGTGAGATGAGATGAGATTTATTAGCCTTAATAAGACTCACTGTGGAAATGTACTTGTTATAGCAGCTCAAGAGTAATAAGCAGAGGGATAGACAGTGATTGTGTGACAGTTAAAAATGAAACAAGAAAAAAAAGCTGATAATAAAAATAAGTAATAATAAGACTATATACATTCTATTTCCATTTCAGTGACAGGTATGACCAAAAAGGACAATTGCTCAGGATATTTTCACCCAGTATTGTAATATACGGGATCATACATACCATCTGCTTGAAAATGACATGAACTGTAGATCATGGCAGTCTTGAGTTCAACGATTACAACAACTCTCATTTTTGATGTTTTATGTGTTTTGTATTTTATTATATCTATGTAACTTAACAATAAGTTGCTTGCTTGCGCTGAAAGCCTGCATCGCATGCTGTTTGATGTCAAGACAAAACAATCTTGACTCACCCTCCTCCTTTAACTTCAGAATCCCAGCATGGAGTATGCAGGGCAGGAGGCTGCAGGTCAAGTCTGCAGGTTTCTGCACTGCTAAATAGTGTAGAACCTGAAAAGACCCCAGGAAAGAGTTTTACTGAACAGACTCAAATATTTAATTAAGTCATCTTTTTTGATGTCAGTTGTAGGCATACCATACAGGTAAACCAAAAAGTACCTTCTCGGCCTCCTTAGTGTCGTCAAAGAGTCTTCTCTGGCGGCGTGCAGGTGTGACCCTCGCTGTCTCCCATGCCTCCACCCACATGTTGCCAGGGATCTTCATCCTGGCACTAAGCTCGCCTTTTACCACTTTGTTATCCATCTCGTCAACTACCTCCTCCACCACATAATCCCTTGGTGAGTACCAGCGCACAAAGTCCTCCAGAACACACCCTGGGTTGGCTGCCTGTGGATAGACAGGAAACTAAATTCAGTTTTCAAATGTAACTGCAAAGTGCTTTCATATAATATTGATAGGGTATCTGAGTTAAATTTGGCTATCAATTAAAATGAATGATTATCTGGGATAACCATTAATTATGAGGAATAATAAGAGCCAATTTACATTAGATCGCCTTGGGACCCTAACCTAACCCTAAAAGAACAAAAGCAAAATAGTGGCTAAGTGCCAATCCGAATGGCATGGAAAAATGAAGACTACGAGATCGTGGATCACCACGTTTCTTTGAAAGGGGAAAAACAGAGTAACACTGGTGGTTCTCCCATCATGTGCTCACTGATAATCACACTTAGTTATGAAATGGTCGAGGCTGAAGGGGTGTGTGACATGATGCCACTGAAGATGGTTAGTTGCATGCAAAGACCCTTAGTCTGTGTAAAGCATAATTCAACTAACATCAAATTTTCAGTGTAGCAAAGCAAACGACCAATACCTGACCACACAGAGATCACAATAACACCCAAACAGTGAAATATACCAGCATTCCCATGTCTCAACAAAATAAGGACATGCTTAGTCACTGCCTGTATTACCTTAAATGACTCCATATCAGAGAGCAGACAGGCACTCTGCATCCGGGCACGGAGGTGGGTACCTTCAGCTGATGAGCCCAGTTTAGCCAGTACTTCTGACTGCTCCTCTAACAGATCCTCCGTCATGGGAGCAGGTTCCTGAAAATCAAACACATAAGGACACAGACACACACAGACAGACACACACAAACACACATACACAGAAGCAGCATCAGCATCAATAGACTTTCATTCCATTATGTCACTTGTAAATTTTGATCAAGCATAAGACAGAGGCTTTCAAGCTCTGCATCAATCAAACATTGCCAATGTGCTGGGCCCCTGAAAAACACCATCTACTTAAATAGATTAATTGTTAAAGCACATTAAATTAAATTATCTTTTTTTTTTTTTAAGTATTTTTTTGGCCTTTTTCGGCTTTATTGATAGTACAGCTGAAGAGTTTGGACAGGAAGCAGGGTAGGAGACAGGGAGTGACACGCAGCAAAGGGACCCGGGCCGGGAGTCGAGCCCTGGTCCGCTGCAGGGCCTCGGCACATGGGTCGCGCGCGCTACCGACTGAGCTATGCGGCGCCCCTAAATTAAAATTTTAACAAAATTCAAACATTATAAAAGTCCTTTACATACACTTGTAAAGAAAATGTCTATTACGGAAGTCTTCAGATTCAGTGAGTTCAATGGCTCAAATTTTTCTGTGATAAAAAATATCAATTATAATAATAATAATAATAATAATAAAAATCATCAATGGTCTCATCTTTCTCAGAATCAACAACATGTGTGTCCTGATTAATGAAGGGGCAGGTTGAATTTACACTAAAGATTTGCAGACTCTTTTTGGTCATTACAGTATATCAACAACAAATTATTTGAAAGATGTTTCCTTTTTTCCCCAGTGGTTTACAAAATTGTCGCTCAAATCTTGAGACAAATTCACATTCACTTCGTCATGTCACGTCATGTCATGTCATTGTCCGAACCGCTTATCCCTTTGTATGGGGTTGCGGGGTGTTGCTGCTGGAGCCAATCCCAGCCTTGTCTCAGGGCGAGGGCAGGGTACTCCCTGGATAAGTCGCCAGCTCATTGCAGGGCCCTCACTAGTGAGCAATGTGGGGTTCAGTATCCCGCTGAAAAAATGTGTGCTCTCAAGTTTAATCTAATACAATGCAGTATTTAATACAGTAGTAGGATTTATACAGGCAGTACAAATCACCAAACGGAGACACAGAGATTCTTACCTGTGTGACAGGAACGTAGAGAGGCTCTGTAGAGTTGAGTAGAGTCATGTTGTTGTAGGGATGCAGCCTTCCCTCTGCTTTGTTTTTACTTCCACCCTCATTCCCCTCGGTATGTGGAACCTCTGTGTCTCCCTGGTCACTCAGGCACTCAAAGAACTCATCCTCACTGTCACTCCATGAGTCCCAGGATTTCCCTGGATATGCCTCCTTTGTTGAGGTGGATGACTCTTGTGCGGGTCGGGGGCTTTGGTGGCTTGACGACTTGCGCTCACTCTCTTTATTTCCCTCCAGCACCTTGCGAGCTTCATCTCTGGACCTCTTCCTCTCGATGCAGCAGTTCAGCATCTATGCCGGAATACAAGAGTGCGTCAGACCACAATACCTAACATGGCTGTCTTTATCTATCTGCTAAAAAGGTGGCGTGTTGATGCAACAATTATGAGAAAAGCAAATGGGAGTGGTGCCTCTACTAGAAAACAGCGAAGAGCTAAACATTTAAAAGGATTGTGTGGAACTTGTGTGTTGTGCTGAAAGCCGGTTGTTAGTTTATGTCAAAGGACCCTATTTCTAAACTAAAGTTAGCGACTGTTGCTCTCCAGACCCCCCAATTCTGTAGTGAACCCACTGATAAAGAAGACAGGGGCTGTTGTTGGCTCTAAGCTTGTCACCCTGGACACTGACAAAGCTGCTACCAATCTTGGACAATGACTGTGGACGAGCTTAAGAGCAGCTTCAGCAACAGACTCATTCAACCCTGTTGCCTTAAGGAACAGCACAACAATTATTATTTTCTATCTATCTATCTATCTATCTATCTATCTATCTATCTATCTATCTATCTATCTAGGAGCATAAGTTAAAAAAAGACAAGTTGACAAAATAGTAAATTATATAACTTCTATATTGGTAAGCACAGTTGAAATTTGAAAATATTCATATGGGAGATACATTTTCTGAGAATTTTCAGATTGACTGGACTTGAGAAGAACAACAACATAAAATAGGCTTAATCACAATATAAAGATATTGTATACATTTTGTTTAGACAGTTTAATTTTTTAAGTGAGTACCTTCTTAATTGAATCTTAATTTCAATATTATTAAATCAAGTTGTTGACAACCCATGCTTTTGAATTAGTTGTACCATACAGAATTAGTTTATAAACTGAGATCATTTATATAGGAGAACACTTTTTTACTTGAGGCCATTCTTAAATTCCATTTCTCTATTTAATCCAAATACATTTTGTGCTGTCAGTAGTAGAGTAGAGACACTTCTTAGATAGTGGTGAGAGTGCTTTACTCATTGTAATGACAGGATATAATTGTGCAATTTAAATGTACCCTAATGTGACAAACTTAATGAAACCCTATAATTCAATTAATTAAACAAATAAAAGTCAAATGTCTAGGGAAATGAGGACACTAACAATTAAACCCTAATTGTTTCTAAGCTAACTGAGCAAATACATATTCAAGATCTTACCCATGCTGCCATACTGTCATTGTGAGTGTAACTTTGTCTATTGTAATCCAATTCTATAGCTTTTATTTTGTATGTTTACATTTGTTGCTTTGACATGGGTAAATACTCTATAATAAATAATTAGAAACACAATTCCCTTTAATATTTAACCAAAGCTACTGATTTATGTGCCATGTTTATTTTCAAGTGATGTCATCTATCTTTATATCTCAAACACAGTGTGCATTTGTATGAATGGCTACCTGGAGCTTCTGATGTAAAAGGCAACACCGAAGATCAGGAGGACCACCAGCCAGCCTGTAAATTAGGAAACACATGGAGAAGTTGAATGAAAGTGAAAGTGAAAATAACTTTAGAAATGACGGTGACTGCCATCTATTCCTTGAACTGCTTAGTTACTCATTAGTACTTCAACTGGTACAGGATTTTGTTAATCATAAAATAAATACCTTCCATGATAATGATTACGTGTGTTTGAATACTCAAAATAGGTAGAGATGAAATGTGTAAATTGAATCTATGTGAGTCAATTGGATAGAGATGTGCTCATATCATAAAACTCTTATATAATAAAACAGGGTTCACGGTGGTTGTTGTAATGTTCTTTGAGATGTGGATCTCAAAATATTAAACCATACTGTAGCCGCTATGCCCATAACACTTTCCAAACAAGCCTAAGAGCAGCCCAGGTGTGTCATACTCACCCGTAGATGAGGTAGTTGTTTTCCCAGCGGTAACGCAACTCTAGGACAAACTCCTGCCAGAGGTGGGCAACAGCCCGCAGTCCGCCATAGCTGTAGTTCACCAGACACATACACAGTGCCAGCCGGTAGGTCAGACTGTCACTGGGGGCTGATTTCAGCTGGAGATATAGGTTCTGCAGACAGCAGGAAGACCAGTGAGTAATGTTTAATTCAGTACAAGACGCAAGTGTAAGGAAATATGATATGAGTTAGCTCCCATGTAGATAAGAAAATATGATGTACAGTAATAATTATGTAATGGTACTGAGTACACAAAGGATGACATAATGGTGTTTGAAGTTGGGAGGAACTTGAAAGGACATAAAGTTTAGGATAAATGTGTTTTAAGTTTTGCCATTGGTTCAGTTGATTCCTTGCACCAAACTTAGCTTTGTTCCATCTGCTTCTTGACAATGAAATCCAATCATCATTGAGCTATGAACACTATTTGAGGTCAACAAATGCTCACCATGACTTTGTCTCCTTAGAAAACTCAGAGGCCTTGATGCCAGTCGGATAATTTGAGAACTGATATACAATCTACTGTTGCGTGTGTGTCTTTTTACAAGATTGCACCTGGCTGGCACCTCAATCAAGTCATCACAATGTGTGGGGAAGGGGCAAACATACGTCAGACTTTTTGTCTTGCTCCGCTTTTCCACAGGCATTAGACTGTGCAGGGTTTTTTTTGCTATTCTCTGATGATTTCTCCACAGCAGCATCTGGAAAGAGATACTGTGACAGAAAAAAAACACATAACACATAAAATAAATCCATCAGTTATACATATTGATTATGGCCTCTATTCTCTATTCTAATTAATTCCATTCAAAAGCTTTCTTGGCATGAAACAGTTTTGCAAAAGCAACAAGTGATAAATATTAGTACAACACACAACAGCTTTAGAAGCAATGCATAAATTATAGGGGAACGAAAACAAAGAAGGTAATTATAAAAATATATAGATGACAATGAGAACGTCGCTAAATATATGTGAATATGTAACTGTGTGTGTGAGCTGGGGTTTGGTGTGTGTGTGTGTGGGTAAGATGAAGGATTACAGTATAGTCTTTGTTGGCACAAAGCCGATCTCCCAGTTTTTGAAGTATTTACTCTGATATCATTATATTTGTTATGATTAAAGAGGAATAGCGTCAGTGTCTAGAGAGAGCTGTCAAATTGAAGCTGCTGGGTGTCTGAGAAGCTTGCTTTTGTATTTTTTCCTCTCTGCCTCACTGATTATGTCCACTAAGTAGTGGATTACCACACTATTGAAACTCCATCCATCTGATTGTGGTTGTTTTGGATCCAATTTTCCAACAGAGAAAAATGCTGCTTTCTTCTCCACGTTTCTTAATACAGAGCCTAGACCTATTTTGTAATTTCTAATCAGCACATACTAGAAGTCCGGGTTTTCTTGAAATAAAAATGTCCGAACCCTTTCTGTTACAATAATACTGTATATAACAGTCAACGTGAAAACTTTACCAGTAGGACGGAATTGAGAATATCTGTGTTGAGTGGGGAATCATCAATGTGGCGGCGGCGGCGGATATGCTTTCGGGCACTGTGCACCATACTGGAGACGGAGAGTCTGGAGATGGGCACTGTTGCTGCTGGCTCAGTCAGCTTGGATAAAGCAGAACTGATGTCACTGTTTTCTGCAGGGGGGAAAAAACAGTTATTTACAATAACATTAACCAATTACATCAAATATTTTTTCATATACATTTTGGGTATTTTTTTCTGCACATGTATACTGTATCTGTGGAACAGGATTCAGAGTTGTGGTAATAGATGGCTATACGGAAAATAAAAACAGTGAAAGCCAGCAGTAGAATACACCTCTGAATATGGTGTGAAAACAATGCCATTCATTCCAGTGTTAGCCAGTACGGCCAGTATCCTGACCTTTGCCCTCCTCTTCAGCCAATCCTCTTCCCAGAATCTCTTCTGTAGACTCCTTCCTGCAGCAGAGCTTGAAAAACTCTGTGAGAAAGTCACCTGCATAGGAGAGGAGAATGGATCAAATCTTTAATTCCTTCGCTTTTTGTTTGTGTTTGTGTGTATGTGTGTGTGTGTGTGTGTGTGTGTGTGTGTGAAATAAAATAATTTTTTTTAGTCATGCTGTCCTTTATTGTACAAGAGTTAATGTTGCCAACCTCTACTCTCCAAAATCCTCCCCTCACTACAACTGATTTACGTTCCTTGCCATGATTTCACATAAATTCTCTAATTTTGTATTTAACCAATTCCCATTTATTCAATCAATGCAATCAATGCGTCATTTTCAACATTCCTTAGTAATATTCTAATCTTATTCAAATAATCATTAAATAGCAATCTGGCATTAGGTTTTCACTATTCTTTATTTCTGTTAATCCTTCTTGAGCTTTCTAAGATAAGATCTATAACATAGCGACCCAACAAAGATGCTTTGGAGATCTCAGATTGTGAAGTTCATCTCAGAACTGGATTATATTATTTATACTGTTTTAAATGATCATTAACAAATGCCTTGAAACAAGACAGGGTCAGAAAACTGATCATTACCACTTATAACTGCAAAGAGAAAAATCATTAAACAGGACGCTTTGCATTCAAAGAAAATATCACTTAATTGCCTTTTTAAATTTTATCATTATGCATGCAGAAACTGTGTTTGAGAATGCCTACCAGCAAGGGATATCAAGGAATTCAGCTTACCAAGTAAACACTGAGGGTTTTCGGCTGTCCTGACTCGGACTGACCAGTGAGGAGCTTGGAGAGGGTCGAGGTCGCTGTTGGGTTGCACAAACAGAGCATAGTGTTAAACAACACCATAACAAAATGTTTATAAAAAGTTCCATGGCAGAGAGGACCAAACCGCTAGATGTCACTGATTACTGTGACTATAGCACCCATGTCTGATCAGTGAAAAACAAAAAAGTGATTAATACATATCAATTAGTACTAACTGTTACATAGAACCAATCTAAATTTATCCCTACAGAGCAATAAACCAGAAGCTTGCTTAAAAGCTGCATTTTTAATCATGAAGCCTGTATTTTTCATCATACAAAAGGTAAGATAAATGGTTTTGGCTTGACTATTTGGCTGAGGAGGTAGAGCCTTATCGGAAGGTCGGTGGTTCACTCCCCGGATCCCCCTGCAGCACATCAAAGCATCCCTCTGTAAGACAGTGAGCCCCAAATTGCTCCAGATGGCTGTTTCAATGGTGTGTGAGTGTATATGAACAGATGAACATGGAAATATTGTGAGGGGGTTTGAATCGGAAGTGCTGAATCATTCCTGATGAGAATGTCTGCACCTTCATGGCAACCTTCGCCATCAGTGTATGAATATGTATATGGATGGGTGAATGTGACGATTGTTGTATAATGCTTTGAGTTGTCACTTCACTAAAAAAGTGTTATACAGGTCCATCTACCATTTACTTGAATGTTCAGTAAAACATACAACATACAAGACAGAGATAAACAGAAATCCAGTAGCAGTTAAGTTTGCTGCTGATCACATTGCAAGAAAATCAAACAAACAAACTAAAACCTTCTGGAGGAACATTCTGTGGTCAGATGAAATAAAAAAGTTGTTGTTTGGCCAGACTGACCAGCAGGGTGTCACTGTGGTGGGATTAAAAGACAATCTTACCTGTAGACATCATTATCCACAACTATGCCTTCTGTCAAATGAGGCCAAGTGGTTGCAAGATGAAGCTCACTGTAACAGCCAAACACAGAGCAAAGAATTCATCACTTATACACTGAAAACAATGTGGAGAACTGAAATGTGATAAGAACCCAGTGAAAACACAGTAATGCCTTTACCTGATTGGCTCCTCACAGGCTCCAAATGGAAGCTTCCCAAACTCCACTGCTCCCACCTCCCCTCCGAGGAGTGTATCAAAGTCTACAGGAGAACAAATTCTATTATGCAACGTATGCAAAAAACAACAGTCATCAAAACTGTGTTTGCGAGCTAAGCATGTTACAACACTCTCCCTGTTTACTACCCAGGATCACATGTACTATATATATTTTTTCTTTATATTAAGCGAAGTGAAACATAGCAAGTGGGGTAAGACGAGACTCAATGTGATTTACTGGGAGACATGATAAGATTAGCATGTCGAGGTAAAACACTGGGTACATATTGTAGCCACAGACTGTATGAGTACAGGCATAGCCCTCTAAGAGCCGTCGTTACTGGATTTACAAAGTGTATAACCGAAGACAGATCCCTCCCTGTAGCCTTTATGACAGGATGAAAAGGCAGCGGCCTATTCTTTAACTGTTGATAGAGCCAGATTTCTATTCACTAACAGCCAGAGGACAGTCAACACCAGAGAGACCGGGCAGGGTGTGGGCAGGGTGACACAAGAAAATACAAAAAATAATACAAAAACAACACAGGGTAAAGGGTTTTCATAAGAGATATTCCAGGTCCTGTTCTTTCTGTTGATATTGTTTTTTTAAGTATCCTATCCTCTCAAAACAGTAGTAATACACCAGGACGGTCCTTTCTTCTTTAAGTATCTGAAATGTTAACAACTCCCTATTTTTTATTGTTTTTGTCTTTTTTTTTTGCATAGGGTACAGTGAATGAATGATTATGGGAGTTATTTTAAACATTGTGTATGCAGTAACACAATGATACACATTTGAGACTATTGAAAAAAAGCACAACATTTCATCTACTGTTGGCACAAGGGAAAATTTCAATATCGCATAAAAACGGAAGCTAGTTTAGTGAAAAAAAGGAAATCAAAGATTGGACATCTGTGACAAGCAGACATGTGGTGTCCAGAGATCATTTAGGAATCTGATGTCTATATGTGGAAACCACTATCTGAAGATCCTATAACGGACAGGTTAGAAGTTATAAAATGTGTAGCAATTTTTGACAGTTTGTAATGAGTATTGTAATACTGTAATGGAATAATAATCATAATACAATACTGAATTACTGTACTTTTTTTTAACTTTGATATCTTAACAGCCCTGTTGTCAACATGACAATACATGAAAAATTAGATTATGCTGTGATGTGTAATGCCATCACCCTCTATATATCTTACCTGGAGGTTGTTGTGGCCACGAATGCTGTTGCCAGTCCTGAAGAATGTAGGTAAACCGAATAGCAATGATGACTGGAGGTAGAGGTGACAGGGTAGTGCCCTGAGGAGAAACACCATAACAGAAAAAAAAGAAGCCACTGTGACGATCTCGATCACGATCTGTGTTAAGTGGTCAGGGCTATTTATGCTTGGTAAATTACAATATAGCTCTGAATGATGAACTGTTCCAGCAACTGCGAAACCTACTGAACCCCAGTTTGCATTATTGCTCCCCAACACTCTTCCATCTGTTTTTAAGTGTGTATGAATGGTTATTGCTCCTGATGCTGTCTTGCACTGTAAACTACTTTAAACTGTTATTACGGGCAAGCTCACATTAGGCAATCTGTACTGTGGCCAAGCACGTCTGACCCCCAAAGTCTAGTTTGTTTGACAAGTGTGAATGCTCTGTACTGTACTTAAGCACGGTACACGTTATTGGCCCTGGCACGGTTATTGAAACAGTATTCAAAATATTTAACTTTATTTGAAGCTCAAACTGTTTCAATTCCTTTATACAATGCAGTGTTGCCATTCATAAGCTCTACCTGCTGTCAAATTTAAGCCTCACCTTAAAAGTTGCTATCGGTAGCTACATGTTCTAGTAATATAGAATTCTAATAAGCATTACATGTGAACAGTGCGAACAGCATACTGTTGTAGAGCTCAGCTAGGGTAAAACTACATGACAATTCAAGAACATAAAAATAGTAGTAGCAGTAGCGTACTTAATGGCCCCCTCCAGGCACTGTTTTCGGCATGTATAATAATCATAGTGATTATGATTATGGGCTCTGTTGTAGGGTAATTCAGCTGTTAGAGCTGGATAAACAAACTTTTACATCAAAAGTTTAACATTCAAACTTCGGCAAACATTACACATCGGTTTCTAATGTGTCTTCCTTCAGGGCACTTACTATTTTAGACTTGAAGATGTCAAGCAGGCCAGACAGGTGATTGTACTGGCTCGGCACCTTTCGAAGGTGGACCATCTCAAAGTCAGTGCGTACTCCTGGTCCCTGGCACTCTCCAGCATACATACGCCTCCACTTTTGCTGAATCTGTACAAACATGGGCACCTGGCTGAATGCACAAGACAAAGAGGAGCAGGTGTTACTATGAAGAATATACCATCTGTGCACACATGCTGAGTCTAATGCTGCCTAAAACATACAGCGTAATGCTTGTCATTGCATGTTTAATTGCCATTACGTACAATGTAGGAAATTCAGAATTGTATTGATTTATAGCTTATAAATGTAAAGTTTCTCTGAATCAACAACATTTGGATTGTAATGACATATACATATTAAGAGCCCTATAATCTAGAAAATAAAACAGAAGTAAACTGAAATTCCTTGAGCAACATACAAACAAAACAAAACAAATAAATATGATGACTCACCAGCCACTGTTGGCCAGAGAAATGGAGATGGAGCTGAGAAGCAGATTGCATTTGGACTCGCTGATGATAGCCTCGCAGTTGGTTCCAGGAGTAATGACGACAAATTCTCGTATACCATACCTGTCAGCAAAGACACAAATACAGCAGAAAATACAATTCAGCATCACCCTTTTCACTTCTTCACTACCTTTCCGGACCTGGTCTACCAACCTGTTTGCATCTCTTAAGTGTGGTACATGCCTATATTTTGTCATAGTTGACATCGGCCTATTAAAATATTTAATAATATGTGTATACGTAATGCAATAAGCAAACCATGATCTTAAATAAGGTTTGGGTGGGCATATTCAACTGATCTGCAGCATGTAAAGGATTTTTGCATCAACCAGGTCACTAAACTGAGTGTAAACACCTTGTCTGTTTTTTTCCTGTGGACCTGATTCTCTTTGCATTAATCTATTGGTTGTGGTCTCTGAGAGCTGCCAACCAATATTTTGTTGTACGACTACAATAACAAATAAAGTGTGTTATGCCATTAAACTGTATAATGGATGACTGAACAGAACTCACCATCTAACCAGGCAGTGGGCTCGAGGGGGGAAGTCATTGTTCATACATAGAAGGTCCTGCATCGCCAAGGGGAAGGAATCTGGACACAAGATCAAGATCAAGAGATAAAACAAAATAACTGATGCCGGGTTGACTTCAGATGTCTGGGTATATTCCTTCACATGTCCACTTTTACCAACTTCTATCACCACTATCACTGTACCTTCCTCAAGCACGTCCTGTCCATCGTCCTTCTCACTCTCTTGCTTCAGGAAATAGTGAGTGATGTGGAACTTGAAGTCAGCAAAATGAATCTCCTGAGACTTCTCCCCCCAGGTGCCACTCGTGTATATACCCTGTGTTAAAATAGTGCAGCGTCATCTCAGACAGAAGGTGAAGTAGCTACTGGCAACATACTGTTCTCTGGCGTTACTCAGCGCAATACCTTCCCAAGAGTAGATCTCCCTGCAGAGTTCCCAATCAGCTTCCAGTCATTCAGCACTTCTTCGACTCTGGATACAAACCTTTAAGTCGATACAAAGAGCTTTTCTGTTAACAGCAGGTAGCAGTTGGATATACACAACATCCCACTTTGCCGTTAGTGTATAGCTGATTTTTATCGAGGATATGAGGTAACTTAGCACTGAAACAATTAGTCCACTAACTGATTAACAAGAACACAAATCAGCAATTTGGTCCCAAAAATGAAAAGAATCACTAATGCCTAAATCACACTTGACATCTTGTCAAGTTTCACATCACTATACTATTCACACCACACAATCTTCTGTCTTGTTATCAGGAATCTTGCAGACTTTGTGGCTTTGCACACTACATGACTGATCAGTGACAAGTCATCACACGTTACAAGGTGTCACACAAGCATCGTGCTTTCCGAGCAGTCCAAATTATCTGCGCAAAAGACTAAAAGAAAATCAATATGGTCTGGAATGGATTACAATGCCTGGCAACATGGATTATCTTAAGTAGAAATGCCTGCTTGTGTTGCAACAGCGACATGGTTACTAATACTGAGAAACATATCTGTGTGCTGATGTATTCCGGTAGCCTGCTCGATACACAAAGATGCATGATACAGTTTCAGAGAACTACAACATCTGACAGAGAAGAAGAGGAAGGGGGGAGAAAATGAGTGTCTGGTCTTATTGGTCGGAGCTTATTCATGACTCAATAACAAATACACAGCCCTCCCTATACATATGCTATACTTGGGACCTGCACAGTCATGGGGTGTTTATTTCACTGCTAAAAGAAAAGGAAGCAATAAACATAAATCACTGAATATGAAAACAATTCATCAAATCCAGTTAAATGTAAACGTTAACGCTGTCAGTTCATCCAGAAAACCCCCAGTTTTCACATCTACTTGTGTTTGTTTACAGGGCAGACCTGCCACATCCAATATGGCGGCGACGTCAACGTACGCTGCAGACCGTCAGTGTAGCATCTACGTACGTATGTGTGTGTGTGTGTGCCTGTTGCCACCGCGAAAGACAGTGGGTCAAACAAGACGAGTGTTGGAGACACAGCTCAGCACAGGTTTGCTGGGACTGTGCAACATATGCCTCAACTGGCACTTTTAGTATAGAGTGATTAGCTCGCCTACCGTTCCCACTCTGACGCAGTGGTGAAGTCGGTGATCTCAAACACCTCTGACTCGGGCTGGAAGAGAAAGAAAGGACACTCATTCAGTTCTGGCATGTGCAACTGCAACTACAACTACGTTGTGCTCCTGTGTTAAGTTAATATGCTAAACAACGTACATCACTGTCAGCAGCCATGTTTGGATCCTGTTTATTTTCTTCCACCTCTACTGTTTTTTCTCTTTCTCTCTTTCTATTTCCGGCTGTCCAGACGCTGCGCGGTGCTACACTGCCCCCTACAGTTCAAGACGTCCAGCTCAGCTCTGCTGATGTACGCAGCACAACATTTGGTCTGTAACCTACATTTGGAATACAACTTGTAATAATTCATTGGGAAATTGAATGTTCAACCTTTCCAACTGTTCATACCTCTGCAGCTGCTCATTTCTTAAAAAAAAAAAAAAAAAAAGACAAGGCAGCAATTCAGTATGTGTGAGCTTTCAAAGAACCTTTAGATATTTCACATCTTCACACTCATATAACAGCAGGAAGTTCTGATTCCTCTTCAGAAGTTCCTGCTAATATATGAGGTGAGGTGGAGTGCTATCATATCTCAACTGAAATTAGCCTGTGGAAACGGGTAGTTTCCTTTAAATGTAAATCTGAATCTAGGGCAAATATTGTAAATATTTGAAATTTCCAATGAATGTTTCATAAAATGCATCTCTGGAAACAGGTAGTGTCCTTGAAATATCCATCTGAATTTTAAGGGAAATGCTGAAAATATTTGATTATTAAGTTGGCTTTTACTTTGAAATTCCACATCAAAAGCTCGTGGTATTACTTGACTAATTATTCACACATTCTAAGGCTTCACTGTGTTCAGAATTAGGATGGTTTAATGAATTAAGTAAATAAGGAATTATTGAATGCTCAATCATATAAGTAATAAGTCGACCATTTAATTCATCAGTTAATTAACAGACTGAAATGTCAATCAATATGTGAAACTGCAAACTGCGTTCACAGGTCGCCGACAGTGCTTTTATTCTGAATTCGGTTCTTGCATTGCATTACCGTAATATCTACTGTATACAAGCATCACGATGGCAACGGTGATCAATAAATAACCGGGGAGTGGTTTGACCTGGGCTTTCAGTGCGGCGGCGGACTTGACCGCAGTCCTGATGGTTTTCCTGTTTCTCCCCTCTGAAGGATGACTGAGGCAGATCTGTACACAGTGTATAAAGGGGTCTATATGCCCTCACTGCTTCACCCTCCACACAGTCTGAAGTATTACGAGGACTTTTCGTTTCGCCCAGATGATATCCTCGTTGCAACCTATCCAAAGTCAGGTGAGCTGTCACAGGTACACTCAGCGGTATCTCACACTGTCTCTGTCACGGGTTCGCTTGGCTCTCCCTGTTGTTTGTCCCACAAGACGGAGGTGTTTGGTGCCTTGTTTCAGCGTCAGCCGGGCGTTGTACTGGGAACATGTGGCGTCTTGTGGCGTGATCAGGTGGCACACGTCAAGACAAGTCCGCGAAGAAGCTTCTGAAAACACTCGTTCGCACCTTTCACACAAGGCTGCCATCTAGTATGTACCAGTAGGCCACATGTTTCAAAGCAGCGTCATGTTTAGATGACGCTGTAATGGTGCGATTTCCATGATCATCTTTAAAATAGTTTATTTTAAAATAACCCATAAGAACCCACGGTGACACCAGTGTAACAAACGTTTTGAATACACCAGTCTCTTCCTTAAAAAGCTTTATGTCTGACTTTAACTCATTAAGTCCCTAAGCGACATATACTAAACATCCTGGTATGATGACCATGTGACAGTCATGTGACTCTGACAGGAAGTGGCCTCTCCAAAATACTGGTATGGCCTGTGTGGAAATTTCAAGAAAGCATCTAATTTCAAAAAGCTGATTTTTAACACTACAGGTAATTTCAAACACATTTAACAGTTCCAATGCTTTGATAACATGTCCTATATCACATTCAACCTTGTCTGACCATATTTGTTGATGAAAGTAATATCAAACCAGTTACGGAAATATCGCTGTGACATATATGTCACATTGGGCTTTTAGCCTTAAAATACGACTGAAAAACTGATGTGACCTATTTGTCACAATAACAAAAAACGGTAATAATTCACCCAATTAATTTAGCTGTATCAGTTATATTAAGTTGAAATATGTTCTGCTGGTCAATTAAAAGTGTACAGAACAAATAGAAATATTTAAAAAAAAAAATGTAAAAGTATTTGGTTTGTATTACAAAACACTTTTTGCAAATCTGTACATAATGCTCACAAAATTTTACTATCCTATGCTGATACCATAAAAATATAAATGTTTTATTCTTGTTCTTCTGTACTCTTTCATTTCTATTTAATTTGTAGTATGCAAAAGAACAAGTGCTACACTCTTCAGGATGCACTTGAGGCCATCTTGGGAGATGAGAGTGAGTTTGAGGGATGTGACGATAGCTCAGATGAAGACCCTGATGACCCTCTTTACAATCCCAATAGCCAAGACAGGGAGAGTGACGAGTCAAGTGAGTGTTGTGATTTAGACAGTAGTGAATCAAGTACATCAGATGATGTACCACAACCAAATGTGAATTCAGGGCAGCAAAATCAGCAAAAACAATATTCTTGGAGGAAGAAACCTTTTGAAACCCCTGAGTGCACATTTAAAGGACCACATGTCACACCTCCAGACAATCTTCTTAGTCCTCTGGAGTACTTCAGAAAGTTCATAACACCAGAAATGCTTGAGTTACTCAAGGAACAAACACATTTGTATAGTGTACAAAAATCTGCAAACCACAGCAATGTTAACACCACTGTAAAAGAACTGGAAATAATGATTGGCCTTTACCTGCACATGGGAATACTGCTGTCAGACGAATGGAGAAGTAAATGAGTAACATGTATAAAAAAAAAAACCAAAAAAACGAGCCCCTGGTACAAAGAACTCTGGCCATAGGTCCTGATTGTAAGTTGTACATGTGCATTTCACTTGCTGAAATCTGACCTTTGCCCTTAGGCCATGATAGAGAAACTGATAGAGGACCAGATGACGCAGACGTTGTTAGAGAGTCGGAGCAGGTCTGAGCTGGTTTGTAGCCCATGCTGCCATCTTATCTGTGGATTCAACTAATCACGTTAAAGCTGTTACTGGAAAAGCAAATTGGGATTGGCTCGGTTTGAAAAAAAGTGCTTGTGGACACATGACAACTGAGCAGAACAGCAGAGGAGTTGGGACTAATTTAGACAGACACCCCCTTTAAATAAATGCCTGCTATTGATAACACATCAAACATTAACATGAAGAAAAGTCACTAATACTCAAAATATTGTGTTAGCATTGCATTATTATGATATCATCATTGTATCATTATAACAAAAAAATAGCCACTGAGTTTCAAGCGGAATTCATCCTTATATCTTAAATGACACAAAAAGATAAATTGATATAAAACAAAATTGTTAAATTATTGTATTTCATGTTATTTTGCCTTAAGGGCAGATGGAATTGTAACCTCAGCAAAGGGAGAACGCTGAGAACTTCCATCACCACATTTATCATTAATGGTTATAACAACGTTTGCATTGCTCATTGAACAGACTCAGAAAACAGGGCTGTGTACAATTTAAACCCATTAAAAAGAGAAAAACAGTCTCTCTTTTTGCTGTATACTTTTCAATAAATGTACAATTAACACATTTTTTTCCAGTGTTTGTTGTACAGGAACACCTTCGTAGCTTTCATTTTGGTGTGTCAAAGTAAGGGGTAAATCAAAAATGAATAGAAACAATGAGCATTACTCATTAGTGTAACTGTACACTTCTTGTTTCCTTTGGTAGGTACGACCTGGATGCAGGAGATTGCTCCTCTGGTCGTGAGTGGAGGCGACCCAGCTTCTGTTGACACTCTTCCTAACTGGGACCGCGTTCCATGGCTGGAGGAACAGCGCTCCTGTGTCCTAAACCTTGAAGAGCGGCCGTCCCCACGCGTGTTCGCCACACACTTCCACTACAACATGATGCCAGCATCCTTCTTCGAAGCCAAGCCAAAGGTAATTCTGCCACGTATGAGACAGGAGTCAACGGTATGAATACAAACTACTAACAAGCAATCACTCGTTATGAAAGGAATTGTGCACAATCTTTAGAGCAGCATCTCAGAGAAGTAATTTGACTCCTTCCAGTTAGCCCCAGTTGTCTGTTCCAGATATATGATATTTGAAAAAACTTAAAGCCCCTATTTAGGGATTATTATTATGTGTGAAGCTGAGTTTCATATAGCAAAATGTTTTTTTTGGCTGGAATACAAAGGGGCCTTGGCCTTACAACATGGTGGAGCTGAACACAGTGATGTCAACATGACAGAGCACATTAATGCCATGTGTTCATGAATGTGTCACACAACGTGTTTGAAGACTGACAGGGGTTGAATGTTCAAAACTCTGTTAATGATTAATGCATGTCATATCATCATTTCAGGTCATCTATGTCATGAGAAACCCCAAAGACGTATTCACATCTTCCTTTCACTATTATGGGATGGCATCGTACCTGGTAAACCCCGGCTCACAGAGCGAGTTCCTCCGCAAGTTCCTCGATGGAAAAGGTTTCTCTCACTGTTCGATGTACTGCATTTATTCCTAATTCAACACACAGGAACCCTCAACCTGACTTTATTTTATAAACCAGCTACAGTCATTTACCTGCTGACCAGATTTAAAATGGGACAAACTTCAGTGCAGTGATTATTTACAGGATGATTAAGGCTTTCTTTTCTCTTCCAGTCATGTTTGGCTCATGGTTTGATCATGTAAAAAGCTGGCTGAATGCTGAGGATAAAGAGCGCATAATGTACATCTCCTATGAAGAGATGAAAATGGTAAGAGGTAACATTAATCCACAAAAACTGCCCAACAATTCCGGCATAACGAGTAAAGACAGTCAGTACTGTGAGGATAAATGCAGGTGTGTGAGATGTGTGTCTGTCTGTTGCAGGACCTGAAGGACTCAGTGTCACGAATTGCTCAGTTCCTGGAGAAATCGTTGGATGCTGAGGTGATCGAGAGGATAGCGGACCGATGTCTGTTCAAGAACATGAAGCAGAACAAAATGTCAAACTACTCTACAGTTCCTCGTGAGTTCCTGGACCAGACAAAGTCAGAATTTCTCAGGAAAGGTGAGTTAAAAGAACCTGATCTCATTGGCTGCTACCTATAGAGACGAATGGCATTCACTGGGAATGGCTAACTATGCGATACAACTTTACACAAGCTTCATACAATGTACCAAACTGCAGACTGTATTTTTAGTCAAGAAAACCATCATTTAAAATACGCACACGCATCGTTTTTTTCAGCTTTTATTATGATTTCTGTTGCATGTTGTGTTTCAGGTATTGTGGGAGACTGGAAAAACCAACTAACCGTGGCCGAAGCAGAGTACTTCGATGCAGTTTACAAAGACCAACTGAAAGATGTCAAATATAAATTTGTATGGGATTAAAATGTAAAAAAAAGCGGAAGCTGACTCAGCTGTATAGAGTGACTTAAAAACCAAACCAAGTGACTTGCTCTGCCAAATCTCATTTGTTTATACACTCATACCATGAGGCTCTTCCTCTTAGCAGATCTCAGACTCACACTCGCAGCTGCTGTCAAGTTAGCGAGCAGCATGTTGATGGGGTCCCATTCTTCTGATCATTATTTTGAATGATTAGTAATACCACAAAACAACAGACAAAGTGAATGTATGCATAATTCTCCTTGTGGGGCTGTGACCTGACCTGCCTGTCATCAGTAAACTGTTATTAGTCCATAAATCCACTCGGCCACCTTTCATGTTATTGTTCATTTTTTATTTTACACCATGTCTTTACAGTTTTTTTGTGACAAATGTTATGAATTCAAATTTTAATCACTAGACTAAGATCCAAAGGATGATAAACTATGTGTATTACACAACACTACACTATAAAAAAAACAGTAAAATGTATACATATGTAGTATTATATAAATTAAAACCTTCACATATTTTCTCTTCTCTACCTTCATGACAATGACGTGGCTAATGTATTTCAGATGCCTTTTTGTATACAGGCCTGAAATGCCCAAAACCACATGCTGGGCATGTTTGGGAAGTGTCTGAGGAAGGAGCATCACGAGATTGCCTGTAATGCATCCTGGTACATGTAGGCGGGCTGTGCAAGCAGGACAACTGTAATAACCCAGCTTTCTCAGTCAATACACTACACACTGAGGGATTTATTGCCTCAGTTAACTACATTTACCATCAACACTGATTGGGATATCCACATAAAACATGGTGAATCTTTTCTATAAAGGTCCATATGCTGAACAGGAATGATCAAGAAGCTCCATCTGTAAATCTGGTTCAAAACCAGCAGAGAAAGAATGCTGTCAGCAGCTGGTCTTTATAGCCTTAGCCATCCAGTCAGATCTGGCCACCAGTAACCTCAGTCTATCACCTGATGACTGGATCAGCTCCTTTCCACTGCCAAGAGACAAAGAAGTGGAACAGATGCTTTTTAAAAAATGTGTTTAATTAGATTTTAATCATGAGAATCCTCAGGTTTCGATTACCTCTGGTAGTCAAGTCCAACAACACTGATTCCGTTAACAGCCAGGATCCTGTCTCCTGGTGCTAATTTCTCACACCGGGCTGCAGGAGAGTCTGGGACCACCGCACGGATGAAGATGCCTTTTACCTTCAAGGAAGTGTCCTGTAAGATGACGTCAGATGTCAAGGACCCACAGATGACAGATACTGTGGTCAGAAGCAAACAAGGCTCGCTGAAACTGTGATTATCCTAGTATTAGTAATATGCAGACCAATTGGTGGAGTGCGTCTAAAGAATTGACTTATTAATAATTCAAAGAACACAAATCACTTTTGGTCTTCCAGTGTCCAATTTTACTTCAGTGGAGGACAGAATTACTTCAGTGGAGGACAGAATTATGTATTAAATCATTATTCCACGTCCATTCTATTGTGAAATCAATGTTTAATTATTAAACAGATTAAAAAGATTGTAGGTCAAAGGCTCGAGTCAAGTTTTCATACTGCACATACTAAAGAATGGTGTGTTTGGCTGTTAAAATCACATCATACCCGCCTTATGTTTTATTTCAAGAATATTAGTATTTGCCATTAAACACAAGATTCAGAGTCCCACAGGTTGAAAAGGCAGCAGAACTCTTTTGGTCCTCAGTCTTTCAAACTGTTAAACTAGAATTTGGGCCTCAGTGTTCCTCTGGAGACTTACCACTCCATGTAAAAGTTAGGACTTACATGAAAACGTTCTGGTAATGAAGTAAAAAAATAGAACAAAAACAAGAAAAAAACAGATCCTCATCGTTAAGACTGTTATATTCACCATAGTGGAATTTAACATCTCTGTACCATCTATTCAGAGTAATGACTTGTACCTGTCTGGTTAAAATTTACAACAAAAAAAAAAAAGTAGTTGCAAAGCAGAGACAAAAAATTGATTAAACTATGCTAACCATCTTTGTTTGGCATATTAACATTTACTTGTTAGCAATAAACACAAAGTATGCTACAGCTGATGTCTGGTGGTGATCCATTTATACTAAGAAGAAGACATGTTTGGGAGCTGTCTTAGCAAATACAAAATGTTACAGTCCCGATGTGGACTATGTTAACACACCGCACATTTTCATGGGGACTGCAGATTTTTTTTTTTTTAGTATTTTTTTGGCCTTTTTCGGCTTTATTGATAGTACAGCTGAAGAGTTTGGACAGGAAACAGGGAAAGAGACAGGGAGTGACACGCAGCAAAGGGACCCGGGCCGGGAGTCGAACCCGGGTCCGCTGCAGAGCCTCAGCACATGGGTCGCGCGCGCTACCGACTGAGCAATGCGGCGCCCGGGATTGCAGATTTTTTAATGCAAAAAATGTCACCTGCTTCAAATGAGAACAAAGCAGCAGAAGGCAATTTGTCCAAGAATATGGAAAATGAACTGAAGGAAGATGCTTAATGAGAGACGGCATTGAGCTACGGGAGCTAGTGGAACAGTGGCTAGCCCTGACTCAACATCATGACATCAGAAATCCAAGGTAGGTAGGTTTTTCCCAAGGCAACTAGGCCGATGCTAACTTCAGGGGTAGCCCACAAAAATACATGTGCTCTAAAGAAGGCCACATCCAAAAAACATACAGAAATTTAAAGAGTGACGTGATACGAGGCTCTCTGGTTGGAAGTTTCAGGTGTGATGCATCGTTAACTATCGTCTTCTTCACTTACCCTTGTATCAACGAGAGCGAGGCCAACTCCTCTTTCGCCTCTCTCAAGCTCCAAGCTAAAAAGCTCGTCGTTATTGACCTCAGAATGGTCGTCCGTCTCTTCCTCCTCCTGCTCCCCCTCTTCCTCTCTCAGTTCAACAAATCCTTTCACGCTCGGACAATCGGATTTCATGTCTGCTTTCAGCGCAGCCAGACATTCAAACACTAATCCACCTAGGGATGAAATAAAGGATATATTCAGTTTTTCGAACAAACAAATAACAACATGAATGGTATTATATTACTTACCTTCATCATGTGCATCTGCACAAGAGGACCATGAAAGCGATTGACCGTCACCCTTCGTCCATTTATTCTGGTGTGCGTTTACCAAGTCAGCAGTTTCTATGATGTGGGGGTTGTTGGGTGGGGTCTCTCTGGTTCGTAGATCTGTAGTTCTCAGCTTTTGGGGCAAAAGAAGGGCACTGCAGGAGTCGAGCTCATCCAGGCACTGGATGGAGGAAGGAGAGGGTGGTGATGAGGGTGATCGAGGTAAGGCACCAGCGGCAGCAGAGGGGGGCGGGCACTCATGGGTGGCAGCTGGGGATAAAACCACCTGAATTGTATCCAAGGTGCCCTGACAGGTCTTTGGAAGATCATCCATCTTAGCCAGTTTAGCCTCCGTGGTAATAGTTCCACCCTGGTTGACAAAAAGCATGAGAACAATTAGGAGCGATCAATCCATCAAAGCCCCAGTTTGGGTTAGCTTTGAGAAATACACTTAAAAAGAGTTAGAGGACAATATCAATACCACTTTCATTAATGTCCATTGAACATGAAACTATGCACTAAACGTAAAAATGTACCGTGGTTCTGTAGAAAGTTTACAAAGAAGAGTAATTTAGAAACGTGTTTGATGGAAGTTGTGTTAAATTATTACACCCTTAAGAGAAGAGAGAGTTGTAAACAAAACAATGACACATACTTAAGTAGATAACGTGGTTGTGGCACTACAAGTAGCCCCTGTTACATACACAAAGTCATTTAGATTTTTTTTTAAATGGCGAAGGGACCATCACTTGATGAGAGATAGAGGCAACAGTTTCCCAACAGCAACAATCAAAAGATGGCCGATAAATATATAATTCATTAAAAGAAATGTCACAGCAAATTTAACTACAGTGAGTGAGTGACTATACCTATCAGAAAGAGGAAGAAAAGTCTTGCACGATGTAGAAAACACAATGACAAAGAAGAAGGTCAACTGCTGTAAGCTAGTAGCATTAGCCACATGGAGGCCAATATGCAGCTGGACAGCGATTCGGGCCTAACCCGTAGTTAAGTTGGACTTGATATTGAAAGAGCTACAAGAATTCCAGAAGGAATCCAACTAAATGGGATACAATAGCGGAATCTACAGAGGAGTGCAAGAAGCAGAGACACAAATCAATGCGGCTGAGATCTGAATCCAGTCGTTGGAGGGCGTTTTGTCGGAGCTGGTGAAGCTTACGATACAAACGGAGACTAAATCGACTAATTTGGAGGGACATTCGTGTTGTGACAATGTAAGAATACATGGGGAAAGGGAAGGAGCTGAAGAAAGCGTGGCATCAGTGGTTACTTTCATGAAACATCTGCCATTGAAAGGATTGGAGCTCCGGGCACTCACCCCGAAACCTCCGACTGAAGCCCCACCAAATCAATCGCGGTCAAGTTCTCAATCTACAGAATGAAGGAGGTCAGTAAAATAGCCTGGCAGAAGAAGAGATCGACTTCCAGGGGAAAAAGAACACATCTGGACCACGACTACGCACTTGAGCTGCTGCAGAAATTGAGGGAGTATTCAAAGGCGAAAGTTGTGCTGGAGGAAAGAAATATAAAGTTTCAGACTCCACTCCCAGCCAGACTGAGAGTGTTTTACAATGAAGCTACAGTGATTTACAACTCGGCAGACGAAGCAATGGCTGACACGGCAGAGAGGGGGATACCGGTGATGGTTCTGAAAGAAACATCTTCCCTCGTTGATCAGATATCCCATCTGACTTGGCGGTCAGGTGGAAAACGACAAAACCGGTAAAACCCCCAAGCCCCAGGAGAGGCTTCAAGGAGTGGCTCCAGTCACCGAGACACTTGATAAGTATCGTCAATACACTCATGCTGTAATAGAAATAGCATACATATTGTTATAACAAAGAGGCCTTCATATTGGAAGTAAATGTAAGTATTCACAATCTAATTACTGTGTTAAAGGTTAACGATTTTCTTGTAGTTCATGCCATTGTTCTTTACAGCACCAGGGGTGCTAGGATGTGACTTAGGTATGGGTTTACATGAGCTTAAAGCAAAGACACAAAAATGCAAAGTATTCAGTCATCTAAAATGATCATGTACAATATCAGTGGGCTGGGAAATCCAATCAAGAGGAGCAAGGTTATGACAAAGTTGGAGAGGGAGATACAAGATACCAAACAGAATCAGGGCACGAAAAACTAAGTGATGGAGATTTAACCAATACTGTATTCTTCCTCCTGCAGTCAGGCTTAGATTTCCAACAAATAGCATTTTAAGTGCACATATGAAAAGAAAGCCAGAGAGGGGAGATTTGTATCAGTCTGGGGATATCTGCAAGAGGTTCTGGTTACTTTTTTAAATGTTGCGCTCCCCATGGATCTAAATGGAAACTGTACAAACAAATGATTAAATTGGTGAGCTCTGAGGCTCAAGGTAATGTAATCTGTGGAGGAGACTTCAATGTTAGACTTTGCCCGATTCTTGACACATCGAAATCTTATTTTTCAGGAGAGAAGAAAACTACCAAAAATATCAAATTAGCGATAGAAGAGCTGGGACCCTCAGACGTTTGGAGAGATTTGAAACCTACAAAAAGGGCCGATACTTCTCACCCGCACAGTGTTTGCTTGAGGCTCGACTATTTTCTTAGGTTTCAAAGAGATTTATATACAGTAAAAAAATCACGAGATAGATGATAGATGATGATAGATGATTTCATATTAGGTTCTGAGAAAAACGAGGCTATTTGGAGATAAAACATAGGGATCCTAAATCAAAGGATACAGCAAATAAGGATGGATATAAAAGAATACGTTATAAAAATAAGAAATGTTTATTCATCTCTTTATAACCTAATAACTCAAACTCAAGACATGATGTTGATGTTCTGTCTGTGTTGTTTTGTGTTAAAACAAAAAAAACTCAAATATGATTTACTGTGAAAGGACATATCTAAAGATGAATATGCAGTTATTGTAAAGACATGACACCAAATAAACGAAAACACGGCAATAAAAACGTTTTTAAAAGACGATAGTTGCAGCTTGAAAGCCAGTGTTTTAAGTATTCTCCAGTAGTTATATCCAACAGACACCATGGCAGACAGTGATGACAGTTTGAATGATTTGATAGTGATGCCAGCCTGTCATTAAGTCTACCTTATCTGTCCAGAATGAAATATCTCAACAACCAGCGGTTGGATTGCTGTGAAGCTTTGAACAGATATTCATGATCTGCAGAGAATGACCTCAAATGACATACCCCTGACATCTTCTGGAGTGCCACCATGATGTTGACATCAACTATTGGATGGACCGGCATCAAATGCGGTGCACACATTCCTGTTCCCCTTCAGAATGAGTTGAAATAACTTTTGTACAACTTTAACTTGTCCAGTACTTCAGTTTAAAACTAACAGCATTAGCATCAACCTGTATACTGTGATTAGTGTTTATCAGCAGTTGTGAGCACACATTAATCTTAAGTAAGCACTAATTATGATAATCAAATTGATGATTTTCGCAGGGTTTTCTCTTTCCCCTTATCATGCATTACAAAAAAAAAAAAAAAAACATTTTCTGATGTTCTTTATTTAGTCAGAACAAAGACCTGAAGAAGAAAAGGGGTGGGGTTGCCAACTGCAAAATGGACAGGAGGTCAGCTAAAACAAAGACAATGCTTACAGCACCTTTAATATCTCTGACGGAGCGACATGTGCTATATGCCAGATCGTTAAAAGAGGCGGGAGAAACAGGTCTTGCGGTATCAGAACCTCTATTTAATTTTCATGATTATTTATCGTCAGTTCAGCTTTACTTTTTCATGCATTGTGTGAAACTCAAAAAGGCATTTTTACCATTTGTTATACCTTTTGTTCTTCTGTAGCTGTGACCTCACTGGACGTTGAGTCTGACCGCTTGGAAATGAACTCTTTAAGTTTGTCCAGCTCATCCAGCAGGTCCAGATCTGCCACGTCTTTCCCCAGTTCGAACTGGTAGCCCCCATCTGGGAGCACCAGAGGATGGAGGGTGTCGAAGCTCTCCAGGACGTCAGCTGACGGAGGATGAGCCACACCGCGTAAAAAGAAAACTGCAATTAGTTTAAGAATACATCCTGACGAGGAATCTGACCAGTATGTTGACCTCTCACCAGTCTTCTGTGCTGCAGCCTGCTCGTGAACAGATGGACACCAGGTGTGTGTGCACGGAGATGCTGGGCTGTAAAGACTCAGCAGGTGGTTCAGCTGGGCCGGACTCAGGGCAGGATAGTCAGACCGCAAGGATGCCCAAGATGTCTATGCACATCCACACACACACACACACACACACACACACACAGCTTGGCTGTTCAGTATATTAGATTCAGTTATGCAAATGCATTTTCGCATCAAAGAATTCAAAACAAGGCGGTAGATATGGAATCCTATGTTGCCCTGTTGGTTCTGAAAGCAAACTGTTGAGGGTGCAGGCTGGCAGGGACGTTATCTTTGACATGCTGGAGAACCAGTTTGTCAGAGCACTTTATCAGGATGGGGTTGAGTGCCACATGGCAGAAGTCACTGAAACTACACACAGCAGACTCTTTAGGTACAGGGCCAATAGTGGCTGTCTCGAAGCAGGCGGGGGGGGGGACAGCCTCTTTTGAGAGTGATATGTTAGCAATGTCAGTGATAACGTCAGCTTGCTGCTGGGCACGTTTGCAGAACATGGCATATCACATATTAAACATGACATAGTTTCTCTCCCAGCTGTCCACTGGAGGCTGAGTAGACTTTACAGCTGACTCTTCTGAGGAGATCCAAGTGACGGGCATAAAATAGTTGAAGCTTATCTAGTATGGTGGCCTCAATAAAGACGGGGGTCATCCCTGCATTAATAGCGTCTGATGTTTCGTATATATGCCATATATCTTTGCTGTTGTTGGTCTCTCTTTAGTCTCTGCAGATATCTCTGCTTGCCAGCTTCTAGTCTTGCTCTTGCTGTGTATGCTTCCTCGTCACCTAATGTAAAGGCAGCTTTTTTGGCTGCAGATAGAGCACTCACTTCTCCATTTATAAAGGCCTTCTGGTTGGGGTGTAATTTTTGACACATTTGCAGTATGATGATGTTGCTGTTAATAACTGATGTGGTTCTCATGAGTGTTGGCATCACTGATCATGTGTCGGTCAGAACAGTCCTGTACAACTGCTGTAGCTTAGACAGGGAAATATGACTGAATGGACCTCTGGTGTGGCTGTGGATATGCTGGTTGGTAAAGCAATTTAGTGCCTGTTTTATTAAAATCACCATCATTACTTCATACAATTCCTGTATCGCATTATTATGTTTTATTTACATCTGGATGAACAACACACAACAACAAACACAGTGGTGAATTCCAATCAGTGGATGATATTTGATATCAGATCCATATTTTATACAATATGTGATATAAAACTGCAAAAATGCAATCTCCCTCTCTCTCTCCCTCTCTCCCTCTCTCTCATTCACTGACTCACAAAAGCACACACACATACACTCACGCACACACTCTTTCGTCCACTCTGTACAACGTACATTCCTCTACCCTGTTATGTCTCTGGTGGTCATTTACAGTTACATAAATCCAGCTCTGCTGAAAGTGAATAGTGTGAGCGTGTTTCTACCTGCAGTAAATTCTTCCAAGGTGTAGCCAAGAGATTGATTGATGACGAGAGAGTCTGCGTGTGCTCCAAGGCCAGTTCTCCCAGTCCAGCTGCATGGGCCCAGTCCAGGAGCAAATCAAGGCTGGCCCGCAAGCGGATGCCTGTAGACCACTGGTAAAAACCTGGCTCAGAGCCTGTGTATACATCAGGAGAAAGCCGTCTTTAAAATCGGCTCCCTGTGCGTTCACTGTGGCTTCACAGCTCTGAGCTTGCATTGAAATCATCGAACTTTGTCTTAAAAAAATACGTAATGCACTCATTTGTGAATTGTGTTTTATGTGATTTATGTCTTCAGAAAAAATGATTAGGTGCGGGACTGACTGCCATAAACAGGTTATGAAAGTCAGAAAGAGGAGAGACGGGCTAACACATTGTTTTTCTTCGTTCATTGGATGGGTTGTGAAGGAGGAGAAATGAAGCAGGTTTTTTTTTTTTTGACTAAAGCAGAAATAGTTGGGGTTTTTTTCTATATGCATTCTGCTTAAGTCAGTCCTCGCAGGTGAGTGGCATTACAATAGAGGAATAAGCTCTGTGACCGCTGCCATGTCTCCTGACTGCTACTAGGGAGCAGTGTGTTCACAGTACAATCCATCCACGGTATCTATCATCCCCACTGGCAGAAATGGTCTTTTGATGGACATTTGATGTTTCCTTTGTCTTATTTCCATTGCCATTTTCAATTTCATCTTTCCAGTAAATGCTTTCAGTTTAGTTTCTGTGTTTCCATTTTTGATTTTGCAGGACAAATTGAACTTCATTCATTCATTGACTTTTCCTTTTACATGAGCCTTTTCCAGTTAACTTTTTTATCTTAATCTTATCTTAGATTAATTATTCTGATTATTGCCCATAGTGTAGGAGAACAATTGTTGTTTATCTGTGACGCTATTTATTATCTGTTTGAGCGTTTCGTTTTAATTATGACCGAAAATATCAGATGACGCTCAGAGCGCTCTGAAACTGGAAATGTGAAAGGTGAATTTCCTAACAAACATTTCTGACTCGATTTAGCTCACTCATATTCATAGCTAAAAGAGCGAGCTAATGGTTACTTCATTAACCATTGATCACCTGTGCTTTGTACAGCTAACTCTGCAACACACCTGAAGTGGATGGGGAAAGCAGTACAGCAGTACCCCATAACACATTAGGTAGATTTTTTTCCACACTGATGCAATGTTACCTCTCTCCATGAGCGAGTTGAAGAGCGATGCGTTGATGAAGTAGAAGAGGTAGCCGATGAGCTGCGAGGAAATCTCTGGGTGCAGCTGGCAGTCTGACAGTAGCCTCCGGGTGTCAGTCAGAACCTCCACAAGGTGCTGGATCTCGGCAGGGACCTGCAGTCCGACACTACTCAGGACCTGAGCGCTCCCGCGAGTCATCCGCAGGTCAGGACTCTCCCTGAACGGGTTGCAGTCCAGGAGGTCCGGCAGGATGGGGTACAGGACCTGATAAGACACGCTGGGTTGAATAAAGAGAACCGCGCAGCTGGGTTTGAGAGTGAGTCACTCGTCTATGTGGAACTGGAGACTGGTGAGAGATTCCTGTGGGTCAATTTGAGGTTTTATGTTCTGATCGCTGGGATGAACTAAAACATGTAACCCTCTAAAACAATTATCAGACCACCCAACTAGCCTCTGTATGTCTTTTCCTCTGTGCTTCTCATCACTACAACCCAGCTGATGGAAGATCAGATGGAGAAATCGGCCGAAGTTTGAAACATTTCCACCTTTTGAGCCAAAGGGTCCCTCCTGCTCTTCATAATGAACCTTGACAAGGACAGCTTTGTTTCAGCTAATTGTGCGCAGACATCCCCCTTCCCCTCGAAATCTCACTTTTACAACCACCAAACTTCCGGGGCCAGTGCCAGCCATGGAGCCGCGCTGGTAAAAAAAAAGCTGAACGCAGCTCATGCGGGCTTGGCATGGCACTGCAGCAGGCCCCGCTGAGTGTTCTAGAGGAATCCACCCCGAGCAGATCATTTTACATTTACTTTAATGTTCAACAGCCGGGGCAGGCTGAACATGAATACTAGAGCACAGCGGCCACAGCTCCCGTCGCACGAGACAATGGAAATTGGTGAGCATTAGGCCAAATAATCCTGCTGTGTTTCTGGTTGGAAAATGTCGCGCGTTGCAGCCAAGTAGGAGAGGATTCAGTCATTCTGGGATTACCGCATGCATCCATGGCATGTATTATTATAGTGTCGTTATTGTAGACTCTGTTTTGTCTGCTTATTTGGGCCTTCGTTGCACTTGATGGACTAGTAAGCACACTGTCTGCCCACAAGCCTGTTAAAATGCATCAGTATTATACTCACCAGCGGAGAATTTAGCTTTCTGCAGCAATAACAATGGAAGGACACACATGGATGGGTCGGTGTGTTCTGTCCAATGCAAAATTAGGACTTTCCTATCAGCCTCAGCTAGTCAGCTAATATTAACATACTAGCCCAGAGAGCTAAAAGGGCCAGTGTGCTCTGTTGTCTCAGCACTTCTGAAACTTTCCCCCTACTTTCACACCTGCAGTTCACCTGATGATTGGCAAGCTTGTATGTAGGTGAGAAAGCAGTTAAGTCAGAACTTCAATATCTTCTCTCTGCCAGCCTGGACCCTCACCAGTACACTTTCAGAACCAGCGGATCCACAGAGGATGCCATATCTACTGCCCTCCACTCACTCTTCACACACCTGGAGAATAAGAACAGCTACATCAGAATGCTTTATGTTGACTTCCAGAAACCACAGGAACTCTATTGTGACGTGTGAGGACAGCCAGCTTCTTGTTTATTCCACTGCGATTCTAATCGAGAGCTTCACAGTTAAACATTTCTGTTGTACTGAACCTAAAACTGACCCCGTGTCTCCCCGAGAGAAGAATCTGTGAACTCACATGTTGTGAGTTTTTTGTTTCCTGCATGCAAATGAAACATGACAAGTGAACATCAAATACAAGTAAGACATCTTCACAGAACGCACGATCATATTTACGGACGATTTATGTTTTTACTGACAAACTACATCTGGAAGTCATCTAGTTCCCCGGGCTGACTCGCTGACGGAAACAAACGCTGTCTGAGGCAGGTATTTAGATAACCACATCCCCCTGCACCAAGCAAAAAATGTGCCGTCTAAAACTTGCAGGACAGCAAACTATTGGGGAACTCCTAAAGATTCCTCCTCAGAAATACACTGTCGAACCTCTTTCCAGGAGGAAAAAACTGACATAGAAGATGCGTCAGATCAGGCGGTTTAGGCACAAAGACTGTCTGAACTCAAATTGGCAGCTGTGCTTTTATTCTATCTCTGATGTGGCTCAACGCTTGGACGTGGTTTTACTTACTTTTGGCCCCGCTGGTTTGGAGCATCAAGGTCAATTATGAGGAGGGTAATGTGACTGGACGTGCAGCTCAGCTATGGGTTCTAAGAAGAAATTTCCACAAAAAGGGGTCAATCAAATCTCACTGGATGAATACAAAAAGACCAATTTCTTCATTAGTGCCTCTTGGATGGCGTTTCACCCACTCCCACACAGTTCAACTGGAGATCTGTCTGAAACTTTCCTGGCACAATTCCATGTAATGGGTGTGGTACTTCAGTCTAACTATGAACGCCACATCCCTGTTCGACTCAAATCCAGTAACATACTGAGGCAGAGACTTGTCCACCCAAAGGACAAAACACAGTAATGTAGTTTATGCTGTTCGATGCAGCCAGAAACACAGATTGTACACTGGGGAGACAAAACCTTTCCATTAAAAAAAAAAAAACAACACAGGATGGCCGACTCCTCAGGTAAAACTCTGCTGTCCACTTACATCTGATGGAGAAAAAACATTCCCTTGAGGACAACAATGTAAACATCTTGGCCAGAGAGGACAGATCACCCACTTGCAACACTTAACAGCCAGTCACACCTGGACCTGCTGCACCTCAACTACCCAAATGAAGGCTGGCTGGGTCAACAACCGACCTAATGACTCTGAAACTCAGAGCTCACATGTGTCCTTAACAACTCTGTAATGATGCTTCCACACAGAGTTTGAAAGCCTGCCAAGTCCCCTCCAGTTAGTTAGAACTGAAGAAGCCTCTTGGATGAAAGGTGACACATCTTTAGGAAACTGAAGCAGGTCCAGCTGCCTATGATACAGCACTTAGAATTCAGTGACACTGCACACAACTGACTCCTGTGACTATTATAAATACAATTTTGAGAATACAGCATTCAAACAATTCTTGCATTTAATTGTTCGTTCCGTCATTCTTGAGTCTTTACTTCGCTTTCATGTTGCTTTATTACGATCAATAGATAAATTATTGTCCATTTCTTAGCAAATAACTACACAACAGTTTACTGATGTGGTGTGTGTCTGTGTGATGTGATGTAATGCACAGATCTCAGTCATCTGATAAGACAGCACAGGTTCATAAGATCATTAATTCGTGAAGATAGTGGATGGCACTTGGCTGGGTGAAACAAATCATCGTTAAGGATTTTTTTGATCATCTATCAAAGGCAAACTCCATATTTGACCATCAAATTTAATTTAAGCTTAAATCAAGTTAACCTGTTATAATGTGACAGCGTTCTTTTTTCTTGTATGGCAGCAATACACTTCCATAACACGCTGATGATTCTGGTTACCTTGTCTTTCAGTACAGGAAACACATTTCTTTGGTATTTTATCCTTAACACATGTTCTTGCTGCCTGACTTCATCCTCCCCCAACATGCACGCACACACACACACACACACACACACACACACACACACACACACACACACACACACACACACACACACGCGGTGTCCTGTCTCTCTCCCATGTCATAATGCCCCCAGTGTGGTCTGGTCAGCCTGGTTGGTCTTTTAGAAAGTGGGGCGGATAACTGGGGTCTTTATTCTCAGCTCGTCTCTGATTATTTTCCTTCCTTTAACAACAACACAATCATCTGTGAATGGAGCAGATGCAGGAGCCACACAAGCCTCGTTTGACTCTCCTCCTGTGAACTAGGCTTGTTGGGGAAAGTGAGGTGCTTTTTCTATGCAAAGACACGGGAGTACAAGCAGATAGAAGTCACTCCTTACATGCCCTTCTCCCAAAAAGGTTGGCTTCAGGAGCTATTCTATTCAGGTACGTTAAGCATATGGGTCTATTTAAATTCCATACATACTATAGCTGTGGGCTTGGTCCTCCTCTCACCTTGGTGATGTAGTAGACACACTGCTGGAAGGCGAGCATGATGACCTCCTCCAGGACAGCCATCGTCTCCTCGCTGGCTGAACGGACACATGACAACCGTAGCTCCAACAGGGCTGAAAATCACAAACACGCACTATCTATAAATGCTCCAGTGACATATTCAATGTATGAATTGGTTTCACAAAGCAACTTGAAATTAGCTGTCGGTGAGATGGAAGAAAAAATTGGATATATCCTAAAATGTCATCATGTCATTGTCATTGACTTCATCTTGTGCGCAAGACGGGTAAAACTTGAAAGAAATCCTACTTTGGGCACCTTTCATTGCTCATACATCCACCGCAAGCTCAGTAGGTGACTAACCTAACTTCTCCGCCTCCTCATAGTCCTTTTCGTCTCTCTCATCATTATTTTGGGCTCTCCACTCCAGGATAAGCGGCAGCTGGAACTGGATGAACTGCAGCAGCTCCAGACTGTTGGACATCCACCCCACAAGGGGGCGCAGTCCTGAGATCAGGCTGAGAGCCTTGCCGTTCTCTTGGTTTAAACCTTCATCTTCTGGACTGAAATATATAATAATCCATTATCATCTCAGTGTAGTCTGTAGAATGTGATGTCATAGTTTGCAGCAGAAAAACAACAAGGTGTACTCACACTTCAGGCTGAAGTGCTGCTAGGTCCTTAGTGTGCTCCTGCATGACAATAAAGGAGAGAGCTAGGAGTCCATCAACATGTAGTGATAACAGTACAGTAACTGACTTCATTTCACTCAGCTCAAATAGACGATGATTTGAGCTGTGATCCTCACTGAGTTGCCACCTTCTCCCGTGCTCTTTGCATTTTGCCTGCATGGTTTTGTTTTTAAGTATCTTAGACGAAGTGCACATCACAGCAGATGACCCAAGGCAATCATTTTATATGATGAAATACATAATATAGTATATACTATTTACAGTGTTGGGCACAGCGCATTCCAAAAGCAGTAATACATTAGCATATTACTTTTAGTGGTAACGGAGTAATATAATGAGTTAGTGATAACATATCAGTAATGTATTACTCCAGTTATGTCACGTAATGTGTTACAATCACATACGTCCATGCATTCCTTGTTCTGTGGACTAAAATAAAAGGCTTTTTTTTTGGTCTTCTCATGTCATTATAGGCTATATTACAGAAGGTATAGGACTGTTGGTTTCATGTGACATAAGCCTACGATTCAAAATATTTATTCATATCTCATAATATACAGACCTTATCTGATATGTGTCCAATGCAAATCCTCTGCCTGATAAAATTTTGCCTATTCAATTATTCTTTATGGGTTATTTGGGATTTTATTTCATTTTTAAAGAAACTTAAAAGTATTGTTATAAGAAATATATGACTCTACGCATTCAGTAATATTGTAACAAAGTTTATTACTTTAAAATGAAGGTAAAAAGTAATATGTAACATATTGCATTTTGAAGTAACTTGCCCAACACTGATTATGTGTCCAGTATATTATGCCTGGAGCTTCATAAATATGTCTGGCCTCGGATATGTTGTGTGTTAGTTTACTTGTGGTAATCACACACAAATTAACCTGAAACTGTTTACCATTTTTTTTTTACATCTCTTATATAGAAAGGGCGTGAATATTAGCCAAAAATGCTGGACAAAAACTGCTGAAAGTACTGCAGGTGAATAAATGAAAAGTTCAACTTTTTAAAAAACTTTGCTATACATTTTGAGATTATCGTAGAATGTTCATGATTTAATATTTACATTTGAAAAAGTAATAACAACTCATCAAACAAGCGAGTTCCAGTACATGTTCATTTTCATTTATCTGACTCAGTTATGCTGATTAGGACGGATCATTAATTTAAAAAACACATGTGCTTTGATCACAGTTCTGATTAAAGGTCTGGATTTTTGCTAGAAACATCTGGTGAGTGAGATTAAACCTTAAGGCAGGCCTATAATGTTATTTCTTTTTGACATTTTTTTTTCTAATAAAGAAGGGGAAATGCTATCCGAGCTAGCGAACTGGCCAACAGTCAGTCAGATAACAGCTTGCTTACTGGCAGACATAACTATTAGTAAGCAATGTTGTTTCTCCAAACAACTCACCCACATGGCACTCTGGACTCCACTTGCAATAAGCAGCAGCAGCCTGCGCATGTCTGACGTATGAAGACATATGGACGAATACTGAAGGCACAGGCACAGCAAAAATGCAGCAGTCAGTGGAGGCCTGTTTTTGACGCGGCTACTTCCTGTGGCGACAATCTCTCTGACAACGCGATCCTCGTCCTCACTCCGATATCTCAGGGTCAGGCTGCGGCCGTCGGCTGATTTTAAAAAGGGAGAGACTCTGTTTTGGGACGGTTTGCTGCTGGATCCCTGGGGGTCAGAGCCGTTTGTGATGCAGGTGCTGCACAGGATCATTTCTCCAGCATGACTTGCTGCGGTGGCGGACGTGTGACGACCCAGCATCCAGGGGACAGCAGTCATATTGGGCTCAGGAACAGCATCGTTCACTTCCTTTAATTCAAAGAAAGGATCACGAAAGCAAGAATCACAAAATATGAGTTGCATGTATGTTTATATGTTCTTTTGGGGATTTAGGAATGAAAATCTGACTAGATTAGGGTGACCATTTTCGGCGACTGTTTTTGGTGACCTGTACCTGGATGGATCCGTCCCCATCCATCAAATGTCCTTATTGTTAAGTTCAGATCGGAAAGGTCTGTCTGGTTTGTAGTGTTTCTGTGCTATACTAGGTTTATAAAGTCGGTGGTTAAATGTACATTTGTATGCAGATTATTCATGTACTGTGCTATACATTTGAGTAACTTGCACTTGACTTGAGTATTTCCATTTTGTGAAACTTTAATATGTACTTCTACTCAACTGCTTCTCAGAAACAAAGATTGTGTTTTCATTCCACTACATCTGTCTTTTATAGTTATAATTACCATCAGATGATCAGTTTTTCCTCCCCCTTCTGTCCATGCGTGTCCAGATGTGTTAATGGTGAATGTTGTATGATGTGCTTAGACAATTCTATTCCTTCTTAAGCTATATAAAACCCTTGGATTAGCTGGAAAATTCATGGTCACAAATCTCAGAAACATCAAACTGACAGGGACCCTTATATCGAAACATCAGTACTCTCACTTTTCATACTTTCATTAGCCTACTTTAAGTAGTACCTGCATCATAGTTTTATTATAGAAATGAACATGGTCAAAATACGTGAAACCAGAATTATCCCTGTTTTTTCATTTCATAGATAATAACACTCGATATTTTAATCATATACTGACAGTCATACTGAAAATTTGTCCCCGGTTTTGATTTCAGAAATCTGGTCATTTTATACTAGAAAGATTAAAAAAAACCAAAAAAAACAGCAGATGCTTTGCCCATGTAAAATATGCTCTCACCTTATTTTCTCTTACTCTTTCCTTATGGGCCGAAGCTAAGGGATCCTTGAAGAGAAACAGGTAGTGCTGTCCAAGCCCGATGACATCACCAGGGTTAAGCTGCACCTCTTTGCTAAGCACTTCGCCGTTCCTCGTGACCAGAGCGTTCGGACAAGGGTGCAGCACGGTGGGGCCGCCAGTGCTGTGCCGATGGAAGCAGCAGTGTCTCGGACAGATGTCAGCGGCAAACAGGAGGATGTCGGGCTTCGAGCTATCTTCGTGATAACTTTCCCCACCAAATACACTGTTTGGCCCGGCAAGTAGGTAGATGACAAAGTCCTATGTGCAGAGAAAAGTGACAAGTTACTATACACTCTGCATCCACTGAGAGGATATTCTTCGTTCTTTGGTTTTCTATGGGTGTGTTCCTTTAAAGTTTCAAACTAGTCGGTGCAAGAGTAGAAACAGTCACCCCAATACAAATCCTTCCATGATAAGACAGCCTTCATCAAAAACAGACATGCTTCAGATGATATTGGTAGGCTCGTCAACTTAATCAGTGTTACTCACACACACACACACACACACACACACACACACACACACACACACACACACACACACACACACACACACACACACACACACACACACAAAAGCCATATTCAAAACTGCAAGCAGTGTGATGAAGGGATCCTCTCACCCCTGAGCGTTTTTGGAAGTGGGACTGTTGACAGATTTGTTTCCACCACTACAAAAAGCGGACTTATTACTCACACTGGGAATTTCATATGAATGAATAATGATTTTCGGACAAGGCTACTTCCTGTTGACAGCGGGTTTCACAGTGACTATACCTGTTAAATGACATGAAGAAGTGTTATGGGCGAGTCTCTGATTAAACATGAACTTTAGGAAAGATTGGACCATTTACACAGAAATGATAAGTACTTCCTGTGTCATGGTGAGTAATTCTTGCCACTGCATTGGCGTCCAGTGAGAACTCGGAATTTTTCAGTATATACCGTCATGAAGGCCTTAAGGGTTTTCTCGTGAAATCTGAGGTGGATTTGGTCAACCTGCTAGCAGGGATAAATAGAAGTATAAATACATGTCATATCCATGTGTGAGGCAGATGTGGCCATCCGGCTTGAGCAGTATCTTACAGTTAAGAAATGAGAGAAAAATTCAAAATGGCAGACTTCTTGTTGGGTTGAGGCAGTGGGTCTCCCTAAGCCTGATGCCTTTTGCCCTGCATCACACAGAGTGTAGTGTTCCTGATGTGTGTTCTCATCAGCTTGTGTTGAGTGTTTCATCACTTGTAACTTGTATCAAATTGAGATGATTTGGTTTTCATTGCTGCTCCTGTCCTATGTTAAAAACCAAAAGTGAATGCTGACTTATTAATTAAAATCCAGACCATGAGCTTTTCTAAAACTTAAGGATTTTATTACCTAAATCTAAACTAGTCATTTCTTTCCTTAACCTAACCGAGTATCCTTATTGCCTAAACCTAACCAAAATGTGTCTGAAAATTGGAAATATTCTTTTAAATGGCTGAAAACAACTAACTCAACTGCCAAAATGTTTTTGGTAGGTGATTTAATTGTTTATATGATGTATGTAAAATACATCGCAGAAGTGCAGTCAGGTGTCTGGCAAGATCCATGTATAGGGAAAACAATTGTATACAAGCTGTTTGTATTATTATATTAATAATCAAAATGTACTTTTAATCATTTAATCAGGAATATTTTGCTTTCCTGTAGTACTTGAATGCTGAAGTGACCTTCCTTAAACATGAAAATGTCAATTGTTGCCCCAAGCTTATATGACTTTGAGACACCTGATCAAAACCTAGAGATGAATTATCACAAACTAAAAAAAATAAATAAATAAATCTTAAAACTGTATCAGTTGTATCAGGGTTATATTCCTTCATAACACTAACTGCCATAAAAGGGTGATTCTTGGTATTACCTCTAAAACTGTAAATAATGACAGTATTATTCTGGTGTAATCGACCTTTAAACTATGAAAAAAGAGTCAAAGTTTTACTTAGGTGGAATCATCCATTAAAACTTTAAATAATTAATCAGAAAGTAGTATTTGACACTGGAATAAACTATAACCAAAATCATGAATGTATGGTCCTGACACTGCAGTCCTGAAAGTGCAGCCTCCATTACTGCAGGAATGTAGTATTGATCTTATGTGAAGGAGTCCATTGTTCCCATTACTCTGCTTTATGGGAGACATTACTCAAGTCACCATCCCAACGAAATACAGAAACCCACAACTCATTTTTCTCACTATCGCCAAGGGTATCAGCTTTCAAAAGTGAAAATCCCTCAAATCTGGCAGCATCTCCGATGGGATCAACTCACTTGAGAAAACACATTTCAACCAAAAGAATGACAGTGTACTGGATAATATCAGAAACAAATGTTCGGACTTTCATGATACCTGGAATACATTCAAAATTCACCTTAACTTCAAACCCAAACCAAAGTATTGTACATGAACCCAGGTCACCCCCTTGACACACCACAATACTCTACATTCTTCATTCAAACCAAGTAGAAGTGTTAGTATTGTTATTAGCAGTGCTTCATTTTTACTAATGATGTATATGCAATTGTATGTATGGGGAATTCAAGAAAATCAGGCATACTTATACATACTGGATTGTAGATCTGGCGACATTGAGCTATGGTTAAGCAGTTACAGGGGAGTTTTATGGAGGCATGTTTATTTACTCACTTTGAGATTTGACAAAAAAAAAGTCATTAAAATGAAGTACCCTCAACCAGTTAGAATAGTACTACAATAATATGATACAAAGTATATAACAATATACATTGTCTTAAAACTCGTGCAGTTCTGCTTGGGACAGTGTAGAATATTTGAGATTTAATATGACACATAGACATTTATTACTTCTTCCACCAGCCACATAAATAACAGTGTCTCTTAATGAATCCGTCTGATCATGTGGAGGTCTTGTAGTCTTGATCCCAGCCTGATTAAGCAACCAAAGTTACATTAATCGCTGTGAGCAGCGAGCATAATATGCAGGGATTTGGCCTATTATGTTCGACAGCCCCCTTACTAAATAAATTCACAGATAAACTCTGTAAAGCTTGTTCATAATAGCGTTTCTCACGGCTGGGTCTTTTGAGAGAACAACTGTGACGCAGAGTCAAAATCACAGCAGTGTTTTGAGGATTAGCCTCCAGTGTGCAGCAGTTAAAACGAGCATGTGTAATCAGCCAGGAAGCAGTGCCAGGCCTGCCTTTTTCTGTTTCCTGATCAGTGTTTTGACACACACTTTTTCTACGCAATGCTGACGTCCTTCAAACGATTATCCCCTCTGACCTTCTCTTCAAACTGAGGAAAACATGCTGTTGAAGCTGCAACTCTGATTTTCTTTCTCCTAGAATTTACAGGGCATAATGCAATGCTTTTTTTTACCGCTTATCAGTTCTAAGCCATTTTGTAAAGATTTGTAAAATCAGCCTGCATGGATGTGAGTAACTCGTGTGAGAGGTGGCAGCATCCTTGCCAGTTGGCTGTCCATGTAGAGGACATGGACACAAAGAAACAGCATTGCTCTTAGCACCTGAATGGATCCCTGTCTGACCGCTCAGCATGTTTGTATTTTCAAAGGCTTTTCGTATGAGCAAATGAGCTCTCAATTATGATAAAGATATTTTTTTAAAAAACAAAAAAAAAACATCTTAAGTGTGAAAGTGTTACTAAAGTTAGCCTGAGCTGTGATAGCATCCAGTGGTATGCTCTTCTTGCTCGTACCTTCCATTCATCCAAACTAATGTGTAGTTGGTTGACAGTGTCCAACAACAACCTCCTTGGCCCTGAAAGCAATACTCAGTTACTACTGTTGGTAGTAAACTGGTTTGCATGTTCAACATGCTACTCTGAGTTTTTAAAGGATTACGACACAGTTTCCATTGAATCACCAGGCCTCTATAGGACTTACAATAAAGATGATCAGTGAGAAGACTGGCTGTTCATATATGGTTAGCCTGCACTAATGTCGCTGGGGTCCAATTCCTCTCAAAATGAGACTAAATGATATACGCCATGCAGACTAGAAGAGCCTGTGTTACCTTTTCACAAGGAACATTTTTGCAGTAAGAAGCAAGAGAAATGAAAATGAAGCAACGGGAGTTTTAGGTCTGGGGGATTTAATTTTTGACAGGCGACATGAAAACACTTGGTCGGTCGTTCAGTGGATCAAGAGAATTCTGGGATTTGAAAGGATTCAAAACCGATCCTGAATTCAAAACCGATCCTGAATTCAAAACCGATCCTGAATTCAAAACGTAAAATGTGAAATGTGACAAAACATAACAGGAATGAAACCTTCCAAACCTCGTCCTCTCCATGAATCACATGTATTTTCATCAGCAGCAGTTGTCACTTCACAAAGTATACAGCCGGTTTCCTGATACCATACGACAGGAATTACATACTGTGTCTTTTTTCAACACTGTTAACGTTTGCTTCTCCCATTTTAGGTAATACATGCAACAAAAAAGTAAGACTGGTGATTGGGTGTTTCTTGCTGACCTCTATCTAGAAGATTTTATGTGCATATGCCTGTACTGTCAACGTTTTATGAAAGACGCAAATCATTTCTAACATGTTTTTAACTGTACTAGGTGTGTGTCTTGAATGAGATACCTGTGTGAGGCTGCAGCCCTGCAGCAGCAGCAGGTACGGGCAGTCCTGAGGAGGGTGAATGGAGTACTGTGTGGTGTTGTCATCACTGCTCTCCGTCTCCTCCCTCTCTGACTCCTCTCCTTCCCGCTTGCCCCTCGGCCTCGGCGGACAGAGGGTCTCTGTTTTGGCGTGCAGCCCACCGTCCCCCTCGGAGGGAACCGCGGGGCCGTGAATGTGATTCTGATCCGGGCTCGTTTTTGGGTGCGCTAAAGTTTGACTCTCGCTTTGAGCCTCGTGACATTTCTCATGAAGTGTGTCCTGTATAGTCACCGCGTCAGAATCTAAGAGGTCCATCTCGCTTTTGCTCCTCCACAGCTTGTGGCTTCGGCCCATGGTCCTCTCAATAAGGGTGGAGGTCACTCTAGAGCGGCTCTTCTGCAGCTTTCGAGCCTGGGCATTGATACCTACACGGGTAAAAACAAACAACACTGTTGGGAATTAGACTGAACAAGTGTGTTTAAATGTGTGAAAACTGAGCTGCTTTATAATTACATTAAGTACGTGTATAATGTAATGGAATGTAGTGATAGGGCAACACCCTTTTTTTTTTTTTCCTGAAGCGAGCTGAGATGTGTGTGTGCCTGTGTGTGTTCGCTCATTTGTACGTTGTCTGTTTATGCCAGAGTCAACACTGAGAAGCCCCGTTCAGGAAACAGACCTCAGTGGAAAGAAAGACAGAGCTCATGGAAATGAAAAAAAAAAAAAAAAAAAAAGTTCACCCATGAGCAGGCATCCACAGGCTGACACTGATACTGTAGAAGCCTATCACAAGCGGCCTCATTCATAAAAGCAGAACACAAAACAGGACGCACGCTCACACCATGACCACAGCTGTGTCAACCACGGCTCCAGAAATGACAGAGAGCGGTCCGGCCGGGACACTTACACCGCCATAAAATGTTTGTTTTTCACCATCTATGGACAGTTCTGGGTATTTTTTCCGAAAGCATCGCGCATTGTAAATATCAAGGGGATTCAGCAGTCTGCTGTGTTAAGCTGTGTGTTTTCTTAGCATCATATTAAAAAACATCAAAAGGGGTGTGTCACTGCAAGAAGCTGTCATAAAATGTCAAGCTCCTTTCAATAATTTGCGACAGAAATTTTAAAAGAAAGAGAAAAAGAGAAATCGCAGACCTATTAAAATCAAGTTTGGTCTGTGTGGCTTGGAAGATTTCACTGGAAAAAGAGCACGCCAACTAATTACATTTTCACTGGGAGAACTCTAAAACTAGATTTAATACGGACATAAATGGTAGAAACTTGTATTCTAAGACACGCAGACACCCTTAGTTAGGATGTGGCATGATGACAAAGGGTCAGTCCCTTAGGAAGCACCCCAAGGCCACAGTCACACACCGTACCAGCAGTGGTGGTGTCTTTGTCTTTGGAAGTCTTCTCCTCCACCAAACTTCTCCTCAAGATTTCAAACCGCCTTGCCAGGCCTTCTCTGGGTTTCCATAGTGACTGAAGGAGGAGGGGCTTCTCATTGTCGCCCACGACTCTGAACCCCTCTGTCCTCCACTGATGGTTGTCAGTGGAGCCAATGGTGTCACAGAGAACGTAGGACTCTGCCTCGTCTTTGCTCAAGCCATACCTGTAAGATATGAATATAATCATGAAAATGACAAACTAACGGATTCAGTATTTGTTTTCTAACTTATTGGTTTGTTGCATTGTAAACCACCAGTAATGAAAGCCTCTACTCTATTTATAAAGCCCTTATGTTGATAGCCTATCAGACAACCACTTGACAAGCCACAGCTTATCCACACTCACAAAACATCCGATTTAGTGATATTCCACTGATTCACTTGACAGCAACATAGACAGAACCAATTTTCCCTAGCAATGTCTTCCTACACACACTAGTAAAAAAAAAAGAAGAAAAGAAACAAAAAACAGGTCACTGAGGTTGTTTGGGAGAAAAAAAAACTGTCACTGTAATTGCTAAGCTACAAGCATTAGAACACACCCCATGTGAACTGGGATGCATCGAGAGAGTAAGTAAAATCTTTTCTAATAATTTTGGGATCTCTGTGCTTTCAAAAAACTTCGATTACAACAGACAAACTGTATGGAGCCGTTTTCGGTTTCTCTTTTCTTTAATGTTTTCAAACAGGTCACCATCTACTGTTGCTGTTAAGGAGACTGCTGCAGAGCTGCAAATCATGTGAAGGTCCAGAAATGTTTCTTGGACAATGAAACTTCACTATTCCTCCAGCATGGGGGTCAGTAGACAGTGACTGAATTTAAACATATGGTATTATTTTAAATATTTTGAAAGAAGCTTTAATTGCAGTACTACAGAGGGGCTTTGCTCAGTTTAATACAGTCAGGGTGTTTATTGCTACATGTTCAAGTTAGGCCCGTATGACTCGTAAATATTGTTTCAAAACTTTATACTAGAAATGTGCATATTTGCACATCCAGACGAATTTGCTGTCATTTTGGAGTATTTTTTCTGGACTCAACAGAAATGTTAGTAAAATATTCACACTATTTCAAGCTGTAGTTTGGTGTCAACCAACTTCTTGGAGCTCTTTATCAGTAATGTTCTCCACTTGGTTTACCGGCTGATCTCTAAATTTGTCGGACTGCCACTTGGTGCTTGGTAGGTAGTGTACAGCGGATTTGTTGGAAGTTTTTTTTTTTTTCCAACAAAAGAAAACTGCTTGCTACAGATGGAAGTGGGAATGGTGAGAGTGAACCAGAAGAGTAAAGCTGTTGGCCCTAAAACCAATAAAGTGAGCTAAAACACTCACAGCTCACAGCTAAAGGCAAAAGGTCAGGAAATCATTTGTCACTAAATACTATATGCCCCCCCCCCTTATATTAGCTATTTGATTAATTTTCAATGTATATGTTGATCAGAGCAGCTTTAAAATAGAGACATTTAGATATGATTACTTAGAGGGTTGTAGCCAGTTTTTCAAAATAAGTGACACCTTATCATGGATATTTCATTAAACCTGCCAGCAGAACTGCAGAATCATAATGTGCTTAATGTATTTACAAACCCATTACTATATAAACGATTTAGTAGTGGTATGGTTAAATGTCACAGTAGTGTACATTTTCACTGAGAGAGAAAAAGGAAAGTGATTTAGTCTTTCCTCTATGGGCTGAATACCACTTGTATTAATCATTCCATTATGTGTTTGGCTGAAACATAAGCACAGACTGACCAACATTCACTCTCCAGAGAGGCTGGCCAACACTGGCTTACTTTCACACAAGTCTGCTGTTCGCTCTGGACCTTTTCAGAACTACTAAATGAACTATATGGCACACTGTGTGCACTATAACACAATTATATTTAACAAAACAGCCGGGTCCAGTTGACGTTCATCTGAAGTATACTAATCACAGCAACATGAACACGTTCTCCTTTCATCACCAGCCAACGTTTGGTGGATCGAGGGCCGTTTTTATGTACTGCTTTTATATACAAATTATGTTGCACAAAGGTATATTACAGCACAGCAAGCATGTGGATGGACACAGTATAGCTCACTCTTTGTAGACACACAAAGACCCACATATAAAGCATACACATATGGTAGACAGACATGCAAACACATATGCACAGATTACGCATGCCCTTACCGGTCAAGGGCCTCTTTGACTAACTCTTTTGCACTTGAGTGTGTGGTGGCCAAGACGCTCTTATAGTGAGCTCCCTCACAGATTTCATTGCCAAAGATCTTCAGGATGCCTGGAGCGGTTATCTGGTTAGACAGCTCCGATGGGTCGTCCTCTCTTAAGACATCTGCAGAGATCACTGCATGACATGAAAAGAAAGAAGTGTCAATGATGGGTCTCGGCTGTGGTTCATAGGCATCATGGCAGATTGACATTTACCATAAAACCAATAGGAAAGATAATGATTGTCCAACAAAAATAAACATAACACAAAAAGTAAGGAAATTTGTGTTTGGCGGAGTATTTCTTTGTTGTAACAATGCTTCTTGGCAATAAATCTTATGCCGTTGGAAAGCCTGTTTATTTCCCTTTTAAATGTTACCATATTTTGGCTGTGTATAGTTCCTCCACATGCTACTGAGGCTCCTGTTTGTCAAATTTAAATTTAGTATGGGGTTTTAACCCATCCTGAGAAAGCACGGGGCACGGGTTAACCCTCAGACGAACTCTTGATCTTAGCCAGTGCCTTTGGTCAAGGGTGCTGACTTGAATATCAACCTGTTTGTGCATGTTTTGATGGTGAGGGAAACCCGGAGTACCCAGAGGAATCCCGCACAGGCATTGGGAGAACATGCAAAGTAAGGCCCCCCGTGAGATTCAAAAGGAGGACCTTCTTGCTGTGACTGCACCACCATGCTGTACACAAGCATTATCATGTCTTTTATTAAAGAAATAAATAAAAATGTATTGACTATTCTTTTATACTTTCAGGGTATAGTTTTGTAGTTTAAAATTCCAGTACTGTGACAACAGTGTGTTGTAAATGATGAGCCAATGGTGCATTTATATTAATAGGAACTAATGGAATATGTGTGCTGACTGATGCCAGTTGAGCTGGTTCCTAATACTATTTTATAGGAAATAATAGGTATTCATATTGGAATTTGTACTTTGTGCGCTCAATTTTCTAACAAAGTACTAAATAGTCAAGCAGTTTGCACTATCAAATACTGCCTCATATCTTAGTGATGGATTTGTTTACCCTATAATCAAAGCCCCCTGTAAGCAATACATTATTTTGGTTAAAATAAAGTTGGGCTACTCACAAGCGACTAATTTTAAAATGAATGGTTACTATTGAAGTAGCAAAGACTGAAATACCCTTGCTTTTAGTCTCATTTGTCTCAAGCTCCAAAAATGCTGTATCCTACATTTCCCAGATTGCAACCTAACATCCTTCTGTTGCCTTGTTAAAGCATCATGTCAATAGCCATGTCCACACCTGATAATGCAGTATTAATTAAATATATCGCCCAAACTGATGTTGTCTCAGGCAGCTAATCCAGAGCCACAGAAGATTATACAACCATGCGATGCTTTTCACAGCCGGCTCACTGTGACATGTCAGCTGACCTTTGTAGCAAAAATGTATCAATGCAACATGCAGCAACAGCGGCCTTATATCCATATCTTCCAATGACAACACAATTCAAGACCAAACATGCAGGGAAAATGTAAAGCATTTTCAACATACTGCTTCCCTTCCTGGCTTGGATGGACAGTGAGGACCTGATGCCCGCCGTCAGTGACATGGAGCCTGAGCTGGGGCCACGGAGAAAGCCACCTGAGAGTCGGCTGGTATGGCGACGGACAGAGCTCTTGCTGGGCGCTCTAACCGCCTTGCCCTCGGCTGACCTGCTGGTGGATGAACGGTCGCTGGACGAAGCTGATCTGATGAGCAGAGGAGAAGGGTGGGTCCTTGGGGAGAATTGCAAAAGACACACTGAATCCCTAGCAGCTGTGATCAATCATCGAAGGAAGGCAGGGTGGTTCCGGATGGGACCAAGCAGAGTTTTGTCACCATCGAGTTAAGAAAAGGATGAGGGAAGGAGAGGGAAGTGGTTCACAAAGGAGAGAAAACGAAGGAGCGGAATGATGTGCAAGAGAGACCAACAGGAAATAGCAGCTCAGAATTTAAACTAAATTTCTAAAAATCTATTTGTATAGCACGTTTTACAGACAAAACTAGAGAGAAGCATGCACCACAGCTAAAATATAACAGTGACAAGAAAAACGAAAGCATTACTTAACACTAGTAGCACAACATGTACACGAAACATTAAGACAAAATATGAGGCGTATGAGGCCATAAACCTCCAAAAGTTCCATCACATTGCAGAGTCGTACATACATGTCTGTCCACAGCACAATGCCGCCCGGTCTCAGTCACCATGCCTCCCTCAGCTCCATCAGTACATTAGTGTAATAATGAGGCGTTGTTTCACATCTGATCAAGCCTGTAATCTTCTTAACACTGGGGTCCAAAGGTCCTCTGCGGTTACACCAGTCGGATGAAAAGATTTATCATGACTAATATGAGCGAAATAGTTGAATTCAGTGGTGGAACCACAAAAAAGTTCCATAATGGAAGATGAGGGAGTGCATGTCAGTATTTTCACTGCATGTTATGGGCAAAAAATACATGACTTTAATTGTGCTTTTCGTGAATTTCTCTCTCTTGGGCATCTCCCCTCAATCATCCTGAGGTAACAACACAACAGAAGTAGTAGACTGGGATTTCTCAACTCATTTTTTAAGAGCATGACAGGGAAATGATGGAAAGACTGAAGAAAGTAGCAAAAGGACATTTGGACTGCACAGCCATCTCCACTCATATATAAATGACTCGTACCCAGAGTCAAAGCAGCGTGCGCCTAACAGTCATTCATACTCACTGCTGAGAGCCATCGCTCGTCTTCCTCCGCAGCCTCACAAACCGTCTCTTCGGTGAAGCTGCAGGTAGAGCCGGTGGCCTCGGTGGAAGACAGCGCAAGTCCTCGGAGGAAACTCTGAACTGATTCATTCCCGTTCCTGCGCGGGTTCAGCTGTCGCGGATCAATTTCAGTCCCCCAGTCTTCATTCAGCGCTCTCCTGTCATGTCTCACCACCAGCCAGTGATGTGTGCAAATATAAAACTGAGCGTGTCAGGGAGTGGGCCAGTCCGAGTCCTGTTTATGACACAGTGTAAGTGACTGCTGCGTGCGGGTGAGGCCGATCGTTTCAAATTGAGAGCGAACCCGCTCTCCAGATGTGCTCCGACAGCGCAAATGCCTGGAGATGCCAAGCGCGCGCACCCGCCCACCCTCACTGAAACTTTCAAAATAAAACCTTGTGTTTTGCGTTAAATGTTAGAAGTTTGAATTCACTCATAAAGAACATGTATATAGTGGAAGCCTCCAGTTTCAATGATTTCTACAGCTCGGATTTGTGATGAATGTGTGAAACACATACTGGGTTGTTACAAAAAAAAAAAAAAAAAACATTCATGAAGATTAGTTCAATAATGAATGTCTTATAGGTCTTAAATGTGACCAAATCTGCTGGTTCTAGATTATACACACATCTTGAAGGATACATGTTGATGATTATAGAAAATTCTGTGAATCAGATTTGCACGGCTTCTTCACTTCTTCTGAGGGATTCTGATTGATAACGGCTGATGAATATTCTGGGTCCATTCTGATAGGGTTTGTTTGTTCCCCCCATTAGACTCAGCCACAAACTCTACAATGGGACAGTCTAGAGCTCAGCATTGATCTGAAAGAGCACATTATTGATTTTAACGGGTCAGGAAAGTCACTTGGAGTCATTTCAGAACAGTTACAGGCCCTGAGATCAACTGTGCAAACAGCTGCAGTTATACAGTACATGGCCCAGTTGCCATGATCAAGGAGAAAACTGAAGTCACCTGCTGCTGAGAGAAAATTGCAGCAATACTGCTTTTTTTTTTTGCACTTCATTGAAGCCCTTTTTGTTGATACATTGACTTTTGTCCTTGTAAATTGTTTTTGGTTTGCATGAACTCTGTGTTTCATTCAGATTTGTTTAAATAAAATTCGCTGTTTGTTCCCCAATCCTGCCTTCTGTGTATCAAGTGCACTTGGGTCTTCACCTTGATTGACAAAGTGTGACCCTCTGGCTGAATTTTTAACCACTCCTCTTGACAGAATTGGTACATTTTTATTGAAATTGCTTGCTTCCTGGCATGGACTTGTTTCTTCGGCACAGTCCGCATGATCTTGATGGGGGTTCAAGTCAAGACATTGGGAAGTGTGTTTGGGATAATGGCGGCAAAACTTGTCTTTTCTTAATGACCAGAGTTTCCTCTAGAAGGCTTTGCTTTGTTCATGTGATCAATGGCAAACTTCAGTCAAGCATTAAGATGCCTCACCTGGATCAATGGCTGGTTTCTTCCATCTTTATTTGTCAATACGGGATTTTTTTTTTCACACTCGAATCAAGGGTCTATGATGACAGTGAATGTCGTCCCACTAAGGCAATGTGATTTTAGATTACTTAAATGAAACTGATTATTTCTTGCACAGCAGCCCATAAAAATGCAAAACAAGCTTGACTGTGGACACTGACACCTGTCTTCCAGCAGATTCATCATGGACCTGCCTTGACCATCCTGACCAGTTTTCCCTAAGCAGACCCAGCAGAAAAGACCTACAGCTGGATCTCAAAAAATGTTAATATCATGGAAAAGTACATTTTTCCAAAAAGCCAAACATCTCATATATTCTAGATTTATTACACAAAGTGAAATATTTCAAGGCTTATGGCTTACAGCTCATGAAACAAACATCTACTATCCCTAACTATAGAGTAATACATAAGGATTTGCAATACAGCAATGTAGGCCTACTGAAAAGTTCTGGATAATGTCATATAGGCTAAATGAGTTTAAAAGATACATAGAATAAAATAATGTGTACAGTGATGACAATGAAGCCTGATGACTGATTGATCATTTGGTGTTGACTAGCTTGACTTGACAAATTAAGGACAAATTAAGTAACTAATAAGTAATTGATTCTCTTTATGAGTAAAATGAACTTGAATTGAAGTTGAAATTAACTGTGAGGACGTACTATAATTTGTTGCCTAGATTTTGAAATTATATTTCAAATATACTGCTAATCCTGCTTCTAAAATGTAGTTGAAAATGAATGCCAATAATAAACACAATCATGGTTGTAATGCCACATATATGTATCAGGTATTCCTACTGTAGTTTACCACTAGATGGTGTGCTCAGCCCTGGGAACTCCCAGTGTGACCCACTGTGGAGTTTACAAGAGATAATCTATTTGTTTTCATTATCAACAGGGACAATTAAATACAAGGAGCACATCAGATGATAATGTTAAATTAACAATAATGCATATTTGTAATTGTAAATGCAGCTTTTCATTTCTTTTGTCATATTCACAAAGGGAGTGTTTTCCGGTGAAAGCATTATCATGGTTCCCCTGGACTTCAGTGAGTTATAACTTTAAAATGTCAAATATTATCTAGCAGCACGACTTATTTGAGCACAGTTTTGGCTCTCCTGTGTAAATCAGACACAAGCCAGTGAACCAGTGGGAAATCTTTCCTGGCCCCTCATGGAGAGATAAATGGGCTTGCAGGTCTAAGGGTGGAGCCTCACTGTATAGGCCCTACATGGATACCTGATGGCTTGTGACAGCTCCTGCAGTTTAAATACAACAGAGGTACTTCTCTTACATGTCAGTTTGCACTCTGCAGGTCCTCTGCAGGCTGGCTTCGTTCACCTGCACTGTATCAGAAAGGCATCCCACTAATCAAGGACACAGATGCATCTGCTTGCAGGCCAAGGTCAGTTCTTCTTGGAACGTAGGAAGAGAACAGAAGGGCTTAACGTCCGGTAATCAGATCCCCTGTTGGACGAGGAGGAGACTTAACAAAGTCTTACGGCTGAGTGTCTTTACAGCCCAAAGAGCAGGAGTTCCAGCACAATAAGTTTGAAGTCATTGCTGCTTAGGTTTACTGAGCAAAAAGAAATTCCTACTGCTATTAGCCCATCAACTGTCGGCAAGACACATCAGCTATTTTACATTACAAACCAAAAACAAACTCTCTTTCCTATGATTTGACCTGAATTGGCTCAATTACAAGTTTGCCAGTATGCCTTTGGTATTTGGACTTAGATCTTCATCCTAAATATAAACAATGAAAACATGTTTTATGTAATCTCAACCTGCGGATTTGAGGGATTTGAAAGCAGGTACATACTTTGGTTTGACCAGGCAGTGTGCATGTAGGCAACAGGTTACAAGGCTTTAAGGCGTGCCCAAAACTAACTACAGTGAAACTTAAGTCATTCAACCACAGCTGAAGACAGAAATGCTTGTAACTTTTTCAAACTGCTTCACTTAAAGTGGGGGGGAAATCATCATGTCATAGAGAGGGGTGAGACTAACCAATCCTTCAAATAAAGCAGCAATGCACACACTTCAACAATCTTTCCTGGTGGCCAAAAATAGGGTTGCACTTTTTCACAAAACTCACAGAAATATGTGTAATTGATAGAAAAAGGGAACTTAAGAACAGAGCCACACAAAAGGGGGGAAAGGATAAAGCTTTATTTGCCCGAAAAGACCAGCAATAACCAAGTTCACGCTAATACAAGCAATCCTAATCAAATTTAATTCTGAGCCAAAACACCCGTGATAATTTATTGTGATTATTTATTGTTTCACTCTCAGTGATGCTGTGTGGACATCTGTCTTTGGCATTTGACCAATCCTAAGTAGAAGGGCAAGAGCCACAGTGTACAAGCTCAAGACATGTATCTGTTTTATTGTCAAAGTAAACAAGTCAAATTTATTCATATATTCACACATATTCTAGACTGATGCTGGAACTGGGGTTTTCTGCAAGCCCGTTTTTTTTTTTTTTTAGTTTTTTTTTTAATAAGTGTTCATTTGAAACTACTTTAAGCTAGCCCTGGGCTTTATGTAGCCACAAATGGTTTGGCTATGAGTGATCTGATAAAAAAAGTGTCAGTGATTGTATTCTGAGAATGTCATTTAATTTTGGCAAAATGACCATCAAGGTCTTGGTAAGATATTGTGTTAGTTGTAGAGTTGTTGTGGTCATGCAGTACATAGCACCTGATGTTAATCATCCATTAAATTTGTACATTTTCGAGGAAAAACACCCTGAGCAGTTTGAGACTGCAGCATGCATATTGTGATTCAGTTGTATCATCCTTGTTAGGGCCCAGGATCCAAAACCCAAAGACGAGAGCCATTAGAAACAACGGAAACCTTTCATATTATTGCTACTACTGATCATATGCCACTTCCACCAAGTATGCACCTGGCACTTCCTTTTGGTTCAAACTGATCGGCTCTAAATGGATTTAATCACTCATGAAAACAAAAAAACATCCCTGACAGACAAGTATCAGATACTGAGCCCTAATAATCCTTGCAAATGAATCATACTAGAAAATATAAAAATGTTTGCTAAGAAAAGATATCTTGCTTGCTTTCAGTTTTGGGGTAAATATTTAACCAATAGTAACAGTGGAAAAAACATAAAACACACACTTTTAGGATACATTTCTGTTTTCAAACAAGATGTTTGGTCAGCCCCGTCATGTGGCTCGAAGGAGAATAGCTGTGGTTTTGGAGACACCAGAGGTCAAGCAGGGAGATGTCACAGCCTCCAAAAGGTGAGCACTGCAGATGCAATCCCTGGTTGGCATGCTCCGGACCTTGGGAACTGATAATATGGAACTTAGATCTTGCTCACATGTTCACACGTTGAGTTGAGAGCTGACTTTTCACCACCCAATTCTGCAGAGACCAGGGTCAGGAGCCGCATACAACCTAAAAGACCTGGCAGAGTGGCTCATAAACAAGTCCTGGTGTCCAGGCAGTGAAGTCCAACTAGCAGGAAAAGGAGACGGGCAACAGAGCGCCGAGGCTGACAAGCGGCAGATTACACATGTGGATTTGGTGCTGCATAGTGTCAAAAATGCTGCGGCCACAAATCCGGCAAGGCAACCCCCAGTGCTGTCTTGGAAGAGGAGTAAGGTCAAGCCTTTTTATTGTCCATATACCGTAATAGCTCAGACTGCTTCTTCAATAAGTGCCAAGCAAGATTTAACACCAAAATGATCATGATCTTTATATAATCATATTATGAATCTTTATGCCCATTACATTTTGCTTATTTTTTTGCGAAAACCTAACTTATCACAACAAGAAACTTCAGAGTCATTAAATACATATTCAAACATCACAACTGACTCCATTAACTGGCATAAATCCTCCTTCCTCCCACTACAAACAACATGGATGTGGAAGCCCACACACCACCTATCCCTTCAAGCGCAATTCACATCACATATCTTGGCATTAATATCTCCCCCAAGCTGTCAGAGCTGTTCGGCCTCAACTTCACCCCACTACTTAAAACACTATCCGACAACCTCCTCCGCTGGATGACCCTTCAAGTCTCCTTTCTGTCTTTACTATGACCCCAAGCCAACTCACCAGCTCTTGGTTCAAATCTCTGGATTCAGTCATCACTCAATTCTATTGGAAAACAAGACAGCATGAATCAAACTAACATCAAGAAAAAACAAATCCCCAAGGAGGACTTGCAGAACCAAACTTGTATCAACACTTTCTGGCTGATAAAGTTCAATATGTATTCTAGTGCATTTTTAAATATTGGATCCTCAACTGTAATTTATTTAAGCTGTACACAAAGAAGTGACGATGGTTATATTCATGCTACCTAGATCTTATAATATAAAACAATACTTGGGTGGTCACAATAACAATAACAATACTGATAATAGTGTATTTATACATATAACTTTATATGGTCACTGTTAAATTATTTAATTTTTTGTACTGTATTTATAGCACATATCAGTGTAGTATCATATATACTATATGATAGTGTATATAGTGTATAGTATTTGGTATATTTCTTACTGTATACATTTTATGTATGTTTTTTGACTTTACTTTAGACGCTGTTTTCTTAGGTTTTATGTTTTGTTATAACTAAAGGCTTTACTGTTTTTATTATTGTTGTTACCGTTGTTGTTATCATTGTTGTTATCATTGTTGTTATCATTGTTATTCCCTTCATCACTACCTCACCACCACAAATACAAATCCACTAGTCATCCACTATTTGGGGCACTCTGGTGGTTCTTTCTGGAACAGGCAGCATGGAAAAGGATGGCTTTGTCAAGCTTACTTTCCCATTAAACCAACGCCAAACAAAAAGAAAATACCATGTCCATCGAGACTGTTACACTGCCCCCCTCCCCAGGGTCTGGTGGCAAACTTTTGAGCAGAATGCTGCTTGTTAACTTAAGCTCAGTATTCAACACAGTCTCACTATGAAGCTGAAGGAAAACACGCTGCAACTGGATATTAGACTTCCACACAAACAGACCCGAGAGAGTTTGAATTGCTCTACATTAGTGCTCAACACCAGCTGCCCCCAGGGCTGTGTGTTCACTCCCCACCTGTTCACACTGTACCCCCATGACTGTGCTCCCAGATATCAAGAGAACTCTACTGTAAAATATGTGCATCACACCGCCATTACCTGCCACATCATTAACAACACTGAGAATTCATCTACTGCATCTACTGAGTTTCATCCCATCACCAATGCATCACCAAGATGTTCTTAAAAAAAATTTTTAAACATTGTTTAAAAATGACAATTAATTTACCTTGTAACTTGTACTTGTATCAGGTTCATGTTCATTCACATGAATTGATACTTAGGTTAAGAAATGCAGAGTTTATTAAGCATGGATCAGAATAATAGTTGTTATGAATATTCTTTTATACACAGAAACACGCTACAACGCTTCTCCCCCAGCTAAATAAAGCAATTTGATCGCAAACGGATCAGACTGATCACTATTGAAGGCAAACTAGAAAGATCGGCCAGTCTGTAGCTGTGCTCTGTATCTTGTACCTGTGATGCCCACAGCTGATCAGTGAGAATTGACTCTACCTTCAAAAGGAAGGAGGACGTTTCACGTTATTACAGTGTAAGTTATCACATTTAAACGTGAAACCTTTCATGTTACAACAAAAACATTTCACGTTCTTATCATGTGATAGCGTAGTCAATACACCTCTGTAAGAAGGGATGGGACTTTGCTTCTCTGGTGACTATTACTGCATCTAGCCTGATTGAGGACCACCTTAGACGTGACATATTACTATCTCTCCCTTGCACGTGATATGACTCAGCAGCAAACTGCTGAGTCATGGTGTCAGAGAGCGGGGGGGAGAGAGAGAGAGAGAGGGAGAGAGAGAGAGAGAGAGAGAGAGAGAGAGAGAGAGGTGGGGCTTTGTAAACGGATGCCCCGCCCTGCCATCGCGACAGCCTCCCGTAGAAATAATTCCCCTTCTGCTCTAACTTACTTTGCAATTCGTTCTTTTTTTTTTCAGCGGAGCGGAAGGAGCGGAGCGTTTCCTGCAGCTTGACGGTCCACGCTTGGCGGCGGACACGGAGACCCGAGGCGCCGACAGCAACGCATACCTGTCTGTGTGGCATGTGACCGTCGGCGAGCGTGTTTTTCTCGCGGAAAGGGGGATTCGGAAAAGTGGCCCGGCCAGAGAAGGACTCGACCTGTAGAGAAGACACACAGCGACCCGGTGGTTTCCCGCTGTTCCGGCGCGACGGAGATGGAGAAGCTGTGCGGACCGGAGCTCCCCTTCTGGGTGAGTGCGTAACCCATCGCCGGTGTCGATCCGGTGTTTGTGTTTTTTTTTTGTCATGACTTGCTGCCGTGTATGTCACAAGATCTCCCGTGGCCTTGTGTGTGCTTCGCGTACTACCTGACAAGGTTGTACCATATTATGTCATGAGCTGCTTTTGTTTTGTTTCCGGGCAGCCATTCAGAAGTACACCACCGGCCACGGCGAACCACAAATAACCCACTTAATAGCATTTACTGTGTTAACAAGCTCCCAATTAATGTCATGTCAAATTAGGGGGTTTCGTTTGCCGCGTTAAGAAGTCGCACACGGCTGTTCTCTCCCCGAGGAAGGGCAGTCATGTAGTGACACGTCAAACACAGCTTAATAATGATGCTGTTTCAGTATTTATGCACCTCCGACACGATAACGACAGCAAACTTACCTCAGGAGTCAGTACACAGTAGCTAGACTAAACCCCTCTAGGAACAATTGAGGGATAGTACAGTAGATGACAATACCAGAGAGTAGGACGTGCCGAGCCTAATAAAACACACCATAGTCCCACTGGGAATGTTTCTGTATGGTGATGAAAGCTCATACAGTGGGCAAAGGGCCCTTTTAATAGATATATAACAGGAGGCAAGATCCCCATTAAGGCATTTTAATATCACACTCTGTTTAATTAAAGGTATTGCACTACAGGCTAGTATTACAAGGTTGCTAATCAGTACTAATCAGTAGTACGACACATTTACAGTAAATCCCAGCAGGAGTATTATGGAAGCTTTCGATTTCTTTCTCCACCACCGCAGAGACCCACATTAGCACCCACAACACCACATAGACTGCCTTGGATGATGTCGCTCTGTTAGAGTCACCTGAGGTCATGTTTCTGGCTGTGGTAATACTAATGTGGCTTTAATCTCGCAATGGTTGCTCTTGTTGCAATCAGGTGTCAGCTGTAAAACCCTATATCTGGAAGCTCTACAGTTCACATGCGTTGGTGTCTTGGATCCTGAACGTCACAGTTTTGAGAGCGCGATTGCTGCGAGGCCTGTGACAGTTCTTCAAATGTCATGTATGTTTTGTGTGCAACTATAGGGAAGTGTCATCCAAGGGCGGTTGCAGTGGTGGTAAATCAGTGTTCACACACATGCGATGTAGAGAAGAAATGTTGAGAAAACATGGAATGTGTAAATGTCGTGATTGGGATGTGAAATGTGAGCAAATAGTGTGTCTCTCATGCAGTTTTGGTGCGTCTCTAGTTTGTGCTGCATTTATAGATACGATAGTTTTCAACATATTTACCAGTGTAGTTAACCTAGATATCATGTATGAACAAGCAACAACTATATTCAGCAAGTGCAACATACATTGATATCCTGATACATCAACAGAAAAGCACACCACGGCATTAACACAACACTCATGTGTATGCCAGCAGTCTGCAGCTGCTTCAAAGTAAAACACTTCTTGCGGTGCTTCTATGCATCGCTTTTGATTGTTTCTTGAACTTTGGAGCACTTAAACGAGTCCTTTTGACATCCCAGTCTTCTGAATGTGTGTACTTGTGGTCTCCGTGAACTCCATGAAATATCTGCAGCTTAATGCGGCACTATTTCCACTAACTAGTTCCCTATTTTAACTCTTACCTTTTTGGTGTCTGGCAAGTAATGGTTTTATCAAAGCCCTTTTTTGGCTGAATATCTCTATTCAGGCAGCTCTGCTTGCTGCAGCTGGAATTAAGATGGAACAAATAGATAAGTCGAGGGCTCTTGAACAAAAACAATAATCTTAAAGGTGTTGAAAAACTGTAAAGTTGGAGTGGCTTATTTCAAATTAAACACAGTCAATTTTATCTCTTGTTAAGATACAAAAATATTGATTTGTGTTTTTAATGTTAAAACAAGGTAATTTTATTGCACGGGGTTGATCAATGAAATGTAAGTCGTGGCCCCTTCATGTACAAAGATACATATGAATAAAATACAATTTAAATAAGATAAAACAGTATAGTTATTGATGTACATGCTGTGTATATTCATACACATCTTAGACATTATACAATAGATATGCAAATATACACCCAAAGTAATTATTCTGTGTTGCATATTATGAATTCATATCTGGGGGAAGACAAACAGAACCAACAAAGAAGTGATGATTATGTAGTCTGCATTAAATCTGTACCAATTGTTATTTTCCATTCTTGATTAAAGTGCTGAATATTACTCTCATTAATGGTGAAGAAAAGCAGCATATTTTGTCAATTCCATTATCCTGTGACCAAACATTAGCCAGGAGTTGGCTGGGTAGTAGTGCTGCTTGACTCATTGTAAAACATCACGATCTCGATTCACACATTTATGCGTTCTCCTTTCTAGTTGATGGTGATTCACTTGCTTCTGTTTCAGAATCAGAATAAGATTCAGAAATACTTTATTGGTCCCAGAGGGGAAATTGCTTGCATTACAGCTGCTCCCATTCAAAGTCCCAGGAATATGCAGAAAAGTAATAATAATACAAATAATGATGATAATAATAATGATAAAAACTGTACATAAACACGAACAACAAAAACAGAAGAAAATTACAAGAAATGTACATTCTACTAGAATATATCCATAAATATATTTCCCTATGCAATTGCCTTTTTTTGAATTGTTACACAATCCTAGTTATACAGTGTAAAGCAAAACATGCCATAAATTCAACATGCAAGCATACAACTCAATCTTCTGCCTCCTTTCTCTTCCTCATTCACAGCTGTCAATCCCTGTTGCTATAGTAACCTGATAGGGCAGCACGTGTAGGACAAGCAGGAAGGAGGCACTCAGAAACAGATTAGCCAGCCTCAGTGTTTTTGCTTATGTGAGAAACTCTGCTCTGCCTTTGACCCCATGTCCACAGAAAATCTCTGGCTCTTAGGTATGAAGCACTTGGGCGGCGAGACAAACAAATGCTGGATATGGGTTTTGATTGACATTAGCTAGGCAGCTACGCTAACTTAATGCCATGTTAACAGAGTTGCCTTCACAGCTAACAAGAAGTTTGGAACATGTATGGTGATTAAAGGACAGCAGTCATCAGTAACATCCAGGGTGCAGCTTCTGTCTGTGCTATGATGTTTCCGGCCTAAACACATATAAGAATGAGATAGCTTTGTCACACATGAAGAATATAGTTAAATGAATCACAACCACGGATCAGCCGCCTGCGTGTGTCGAGGCCATGTCATTCAGATGGTCTGATAACAATACAGGTCCTTCGCTCAGCTAGAGAAATGTCCCACAAAGCAACGTTACATGACCAAACAAAAAGTAACTGTAACTGTCTTTGGCCACTTATATGAGAAAAAAATACCGCACATATACGTGGAGAAGCGTCTGTCTTCCTGTTGGTCCTCCAACCTGTGCGAGCAACTCCTCGTCAAATTTCTGCCAAAAAACAGCGTGTGTTGTGTTGTAGTTACTGCTGTCATGGTGACAGTCAGCCCTCCGGACCGAGACTTAAGTGAACTTTCCCCCAGAAAACCGCCTCCGTCCCGTGAGTGAGAAAGTTAGACATCATCCAGTTTACCGATGCCGATTATGTAATCATGTAATTTTGAACGACCAACGGCGGAGAATTGGTGAACCCACCACTGCGGCGATAATGCGGCTTCTCTGTGTGAAAGGGGCCACTATCAAAACTATATTACTTAGCAAGTAAGCTACCAGCTTAAAGTTATTGGTAGAATGTGAATGCCCTGTAGCGCTCAGAACTTGCTGATATGCTGATATAGGCATTGGCAATACATAAGCATTAGTATACAGTGTAGAGATACATAATAAATAGTCATAATATTCTAAATTTGAGCATTCAAAATGTGAATATAATTTGAATATGAAAAATAGTAAGAATGACATTGGACTGGGATTACAGAGGAAGACTGACACTATGATACAGTGTATTACCATATCGTTAAAGTGAGTGTTTGATAGTGACAATTAATGTTCTCAATTCTCATGGAGAAACACCAGGATTCACATTTTGGCAAGAATGGGGCAGCCATACTGGGTAGAGATGCAGGTTTAGGTCCATTCTGTGTAGCTTAGCTCTTATTCTGGCATTTCCTGGGGTGATCACTATGCTCGTGGTGACGTTTTGTCCAGCTCGTCTGGTTGAGTGGCCTGGATGCTGCTGGCAGTCTCCAGGTCTTAAGGTCTCAAGGTCTGCTGAACTTAATCCAATCACCCGCACTTCCCCATTCAATGCAAATGAGTGCATTTCAGTGACAGGCAATACATGCTTCAGCAGTAAAGGCAAATAAATTTACAAAATTACATCATTATGTTCAGCACCAGGTTAAGGTACCACCATCTTATTGCTTCAATGGTCTTTAGACTTTAAACATCACAACACTTTAAACTGTCCGTCTGAAGGTTGAGAGGCTTTTGTCCCACACTGCCATGACGAAACCCCTATGTGCACCAAACTCAAGAGCTTTGAGGCACTTCGTTGTTTCAAAAAGGGTTAAGACTGTGCACCTGATTTTCCACAGGCTGCATATCACACTGAGAGCTGGCTTGTTTATGGGGCCATCTGAGGTGACCTAAACTAGTTGCTGCTGTTTATATCCACTTGAAACAAACTGGAGGCAGTTGTTATCCGCCAGCACTCAACCGTGTGTATTCAATGTGAATCAGTGTGAGTCAGGTTATGGGCTTGGCCAAGGATTTAATGTGCAATGTCATTGTTTGTAAAAGGTGTTCCATGTAACCTATACCTTTTTTATATCCAGTCAGTTGCTCAATCAGTCTTTACGTAAGGAAAATCTGCACTCGTATTGTCCAGCACTCCATCAGCAGATTTATTAATAAACTTTCAACTGACAGTCTGCATGCAGTCTTTATGAGAAGAGGGGTTGAAAGCCCTCTTTCTCTTCAAATAATGGCAGTATTATTTTAAGGTTTTCACTTAAATTATAACATCAGCGTGCTAAGCTGTGTGTGTGTGTGAATGTGTGATATGTACTGATATTTCTGTGATAAGCCGATACAGGCTGATGATAGGCTGTGCTTGAAAGTCAGTGAAAAGTCCTTCTACTGATGAGAAAACATGCAGTGTGTAAATATGATGAGAGTGGTATCAGATTGTATTTGTGAAGTATAAGGCTGTCAAAGGAAACGCTTGTTTTTGAATCCTTATTGAATGCCAGCTAAGAGCAACTGTAAACTTTTGTTTTTATTTTTGAAAATGCGATGGTTATTTTTAGTAATACAGCAGTATCAAGTTTTTGGTCTTTTTTGTAATGAATAATTTACTGTTGCATGACTATCAATTAGTCATCTAATCTCTGCATCAATTACATCATAAGCCCATATATTCTACATCATAAGTATGATCTATATCCTGTTCCGATATACTAACAGTAAGAACCTTTCTTGTACAATATTAAGGCTTGAAACTTAACAGATAAATGATCTAAATATAAACAACTATATTCAGCAAGTGCAACATACATTGATATCCTGATACATCAACAGAAAAGCACACCACGGCATTAACACAACACTCATGTGTATGCCAGCAGTCTGCAGCTGCTTCAAAGTAAAACACTTCTTGCGGTGCTTCTATGCATCGCTTTTGATTGTTTCTTGAACTTTGGAGCACTTAAACGAGTCCTTTTGACATCCCAGTCTTCTGAATGTGTGTACTTGTGGTCTCCGTGAACTCCATGAAATATCTGCAGCTTAATGCGGCACTATTTCCACTAACTAGTTCCCTATTTTAACTCTTACCTTTTTGGTGTCTGGCAAGTAATGGTTTTATCAAAGCCCTTTTTTGGCTGAATATCTCTATTCAGGCAGCTCTGCTTGCTGCAGCTGGAATTAAGATGGAACAAATAGATAAGTCGAGGGCTCTTGAACAAAAACAATAATCTTAAAGGTGTTGAAAAACTGTAAAGTTGGAGTGGCTTATTTCAAATTAAACACAGTCAATTTTATCTCTTGTTAAGATACAAAAATATTGATTTGTGTTTTTAATGTTAAAACAAGGTAATTTTATTGCACGGGGTTGATCAATGAAATGTAAGTCGTGGCCCCTTCATGTACAAAGATACATATGAATAAAATACAATTTAAATAAGATAAAACAGTATAGTTATTGATGTACATGCTGTGTATATTCATACACATCTTAGACATTATACAATAGATATGCAAATATACACCCAAAGTAATTATTCTGTGTTGCATATTATGAATTCATATCTGGGGGAAGACAAACAGAACCAACAAAGAAGTGATGATTATGTAGTCTGCATTAAATCTGTA